>JBBMOL010000038.1:4071531-4383099 GCA_037954665.1 Laguncularia racemosa | reverse complement strand
TCACAATGGTTTCTTTAGCAGTTTGTGAGAGTTTTACAAATCGTGCGTAATATCGATTTGTGATTGTGAGACTCACGATTTTCAAAGATAGATCCAATCGCCTAAGCAACAATTAAGAGATTTTTAGGACCAAATAAAAACCCTTAACCATAATGTAGACACCCATTTTCATCATTTTCACTTTTATTTTAAGTCAGGTTTATAATTGAAAAATAAAAAATAAGAAAATATAAAAATACAAGAAAACAATAAAATATAAAAACATAAAAAAAGAAAAAATAATGAAAAGAAAAATATAAAATACAAAAAAAGGAAATATAAAAATAACAAATAAATAAAGTTAAAAATAAAGAAAATAAAATGCTAATATTTTGAGTACCTTTAAATTTTATTAAATGATGAGAAAGTTGTGAATCACAATGGGTGTAGTATATGGTCATAGGACATAGAGCTTAGGTTATGAGTTAGAGACTCAATGCAAGTGTTGGGTTCATTTTTCCCACATAACTTGATCTAAAACATCAACAAGATTGGATTTAACTAGAGGATTATAACAAATAACATAAAATCAATTAGAATTTTGGATTAAGGATAAGGGATTGTAACTTAAAACTCACCTAAGCAAATCTAAGATAATCTGAAGCTATTAATCACAATCTAAAGTTACTTCTATAATTAACTATGGTCAAGGAACGAGATTAGATCATCGGTTTCATTCAATATTGTACCAATCAAAACGAAAATGAATTTTCTCTCTCTAAAAGTTCAAGAATGCAATGTACTTTCTCTCGTTAAGAGTTCTTCAAGCTTAAGCAAAATCAAGAGAAACCAAAGGTAGATTAAGATCTTAAGGGCTTATAAGGGAAGTAATCAACAATCACTTTGAATCATCAAGACTTACACCAAATCAAAGCTCATAAATCAGTTGCTTAAACCACCGCTTCCATTTTGCAAAGCAACCATAGAAAGTCTCACCTAACATGTCCTCTAACTTTGACGATCATCGAATAGCCTCAAAGAAGTAAAGAATTCACCATCAACCAATGTTGCACCCATTGTTGAACCAACTCATGTGCCCACAAAGTGACCTGATCCATATTCATAACTTAATCAATGCTTGCAACCTGCTCATGTAATTAACCCAACTTGTGCTATTATTAGGAAATCTAGCTTCATTACTTTTGTCATGCTTCAAAAGCATAACAGTTCTTCTATATATACTAGCCTACAATAGGGGCTGATGGGTTAATAGCTATTATAAAACTGATATTAGGACAACAACATAACCACTTTGAAGCATTAGTAAGTCACCAATAAACTATGATATAAATAGGCATAATATTTAACAAACATATATCTACATCATATTTACAAAAGTAAAGTTGGTCTGATTATAGGCACTCAACCATAATCAATATAGGCTATTTAGAAGAGACCCAACTAATTCAAAAACTAGATGAACAAAAGGAAAGTCCTTTAGCCATTACTCCTCAATTCCAAGCCCTATTTACAATCATAAAAAAACCTGTGCATATGTGATCTAAGGTATCTCTACTCAAGACTTGCAAGGAAATCTACAATGGTAAACCATAGTTTGATAAAGGGCAAGAGGCAAAAACTATATACAAGCTACACAAAAGCAAATAAGGTTTTCAAGCAATTATTAAGTGTAATGCACGAACAAGTAAATGCTATCCATATGACATTATCTAATCCATCGTGGGATTGAAGAAACTAGGCCCACATCAATCTAAGTTAAGAAATTTGAAACGAATGCAATAGCTCATGACCAAACCTAAGCTTATGAATGGAGGGTTATCTCCTAACCAATGTCTCCATACCCAAAGATTGTAGCCTACCTCCTTCTAAGACCCCATCGAACTAGCCTTTGTCTCCAAACTAGCAATTAGCCCATACCTTCATCACAATCTCCTCTCCCATCACTTAATTCAGTTAATGATAAGGGAAGACCATTTTTGCTATCTCATTGACGGTGTTGGTATCTAGTCAAAAAATCCTAATCATCTCTTAATGGGTTGTAATTGCAATGCATGTTATTGAGTATTTTAGTTTAAGTTTAATTTAGCTTAGTTTAAGGGTGACCAATCAATTTATAAACCATTCAAGCAAAAGTCAATTCACTTTAACACAACATAGCACGTAGCTCAACTACCACATCAACACTTCAATATCCAATCACAAGCACACTCAATCTACTTTACAGTCACAAGTAAGTATATACTCTAGTCTCTAAAATGCAATAAAGCATTTATCCCACTTGTTTAGAATTGTTACTCACTCAAGTTAGTCAGTCACGTCAAGCCCCTAATAGCTTGGGAATCATACATATATATATAGATTACGTTAAGGCTTCCTACATTTACAGTAGGTTTCTAAACTAATTTTATTCCCTAAAATTGTTCATTAGTTTAGGAAAATACTTTGCCATTTGAAAATGTTTTAGAAAATCCATAAAGTTTTGAAAATGGTTATTGATATTAATTATAAAAATAACTCCTTTATAAAGTTCATAAAATCTAGTGTTTACAAAATTTATAAAGTCGTTTTACATTAAAGGAAAGTGACAACTATCATTGAAGCTCTTTAACTAGCTATATCCTAGTCCCTAAAGCAGTAACTAACCCATATCCATCCACATACTATCAAAAAACTTATCAAAACTTGAAAAAGGAAAGTAAGGAATGAGTCATAAGGTCTTAGCATAGAATAGCTAAGTACATTCTCATATGTCATGCATACCTAGATCTAATGCATTAGTAGAAATTTATTAAGTTATGTAAAATAAAGTGAAATAATCCACACAAGAGTACTCATAATTCCAAACACTCCTCGGAACAAAAGGGGTTTGACTTTACTTAATAGGCATTAGGGGACTATTATGACATATCTAGCCTCTGTGACTGAAACCATAATAGATATTGAAACCGTCAACCAATATAAAGTAGTCTTGTCTAAGTATTCACTCTAAATGCTAGGCTTGCAACTACAATCACAATCCTTCCAGATGCCTTATATATATCCCATAATATATATAACGTCCGGTTGAAATCCTCCCATTTGCATTCAAGCAAGTACTAGCTCTATTAACTACCCGCCACACCAACTTTGTAGCATAAACACCTAATTATCATACCATCCTAACATTTTGGACCACAGCCCATAACTCAATCCAAAGGTGTCACCCTCTAAAATGGGTGACCACACACAATCAGCATTAGTATTAATTCATTCTAGCTATTCTATATTCAAAATGAAAAGATGAACATTCAATCATAATTTTTATCAATTTATCAGCCACATTACCCAACATTCTAATTCCATTAAATCTACTACAAATTAACATAAATCACAAAAATTTCCAGAATTTATTTTCCTTGCATATGCTTTACTAATACAAGTATAACTTAATCATTTTAACTCCAAATTATATCAAACAATATCTAATTAATTCCTCACTCATTTTTCTATTAATTTCTTCAAAAAAATCTAACTTTTAAGCAAGTTAAACATCTTTAAATTATTGCAACTTTCCAATTATGAATTACAACTTTGAAATACCATATCTTACTTATTTTAGCTCTAAATCACTCCAAACGAAAGCTAAATCTTTCTAAATCTCATCCCATTTCCAAAATCAACACTTTAACTTCATTTAATATCAAATTATCACCTCAAATTCCCATATTATTTCTAGAAATGAATTAAAAACTTCCACCCACCTATCTTTACTCATTTCTTCATTAATCATCATTATTTAAATTCCTAACTTCTTATTATCATTTCCAAATTAATTCCCATAAATTGTCACTCATTCCAAAACATCAAAATATTATTTTTAATGTTCCCAATACCCATTTAACATCATTATACTCAATCATAATACAATTACATTCATATCACTAATTTTCTCTTCAATGACATATTCCAATTAATTAAACAACTTAGCAAAATATCAATTACCCATCTATTATTATCAATTCACCAAAATTAATTAAGAATACACTCAAACCCACATTACACTATGGGACAAGTGTAAATTCTCTATAGTTAACAACTTAAACCTCTAAACATTCATCTACATCAATTATGATCTAAACCAAACATCCAATTGACACTAAAACATCATAATTTACCAAATCAAATATTCTTCGCACACACACACATACATCCCATTATATATATATATATCTATACATATTTTTACTTCAATCATTCATCAATCAGGCTGCAAACTTCAAATTAAACAAATAATTAAGTATTTACTTTACTCTTTAGCTCTTGAAACCTTCTAATATCTCGTAAAATTCAAGATTGAATTTTCAATTCTAAATTCACCTTTATAAACCCAAAATTACCTATTAACATCTTTACAAATCATATAAATCTATTGATATGATACAACATATTTTAATCTCAAATACTATTATCTTGCTCACTTGAACTTCTACACTCCATTAGGACTTCCACCTTACAAAATGACAATTAAATACCTAAATTAACATTCTTACTTATAGATTTAAAAATTCTAACCAACATATCTAAAATCTTCATTCAAATTAAAACTCTTACCACTATATATGTTTCAGCCAAGCTTGTAATAGGGCTTTACCACTTGATTCTTTAACTTTTTGATTTAATTCCCTACATAATTTCATGATTAACTTGATATTAGACCAATTGAGCTCTGAAATCAAAATTCAACTTAATTTAAATCAATTACTTATCTGAATAAGTTTTAATGTCACCTAAATTAAGCTCCATTTCACCTTCTAATAATGTGTAGATGTAGTGTAGTGTAGTGAAAAGAAATATTGATTTAAAAGAGTTTGAGAGAGAGAGAGGCAAGAGAAATTGAGAGAGAAGGTGAAAACAAGAGAAAGATAGGAAGAGTTGAGAGGTTAATGAAAAAGAATGAATGGAAGACAATGAAAATAAGATGGAAAAATGAAAATTCTAGAAAGTATTTAACCTTAAATACTAACTCTTATTAAGTACTATTACTAATTAACGTTGATTACTCTTATACCATTCCTTCACTCTTTAGTACTTGATGGTAATTTAGATAATTAACCTTCAAATGTCTAACCTATACTAATCCTCATTCCACTATGTCAAATAATATCATATTTACACTTCCAAAATTTTAGTTTAAACTTCCAATTCCACTTAATTAATTTATTTGAATTTAATTAATGATTTTCTGAATTTTAGATATTTTAGCTTCAATTTTCATATGAGCTATGAAAACATTGGGATTTTATTTATTTTATTCAATTATTATGCATCTATATTTATATATAAGTGCACCTTTACCATATCATCACTATTACATAAATAAATAAATAAATATATATATATGCAACCAACCATACATGTATACCTATAAATAGGTCACAGTGGACATTTGCACATATATATAAAATAAGATTTAGGTTATATACATATAGCTTTGAATATACAAAATGAAAATATTACTTAAAATGCACCATTTGGATTGTATTGAAATATAGATTTTATTCGCCTAATAATATTTTAGTTACAAAAAAGTCATGAAAAGGCAATATTTTCCATAACATCTTAAAAAATATGTTTTAGTCTACAACTATCCAAATGTAGTAGAATTGGTATAATTAGGTTCATATGAATACAATAATATGTAATATAGGTTCTACTTATAGAAATATATTTGAAAAGATGTCTTATATCTAAATATATAAATTAGCTCATTTATATATATAACAACATTGCATCCATATTCTATTAGATAAATGTTATATTTTTCACAAATAGTGATAAAATGTAGTAACATATAATGTGGAGTATCTATCTCATCCGTAGCACGTACAAATCACCACAAGGACTTAAGATATCCCAAAACTTATTAAAACAATATCCTATCAAGTATGATCAGTAAAACTCATAGCTTGATATATCAATTTTTACCAAAATACTTCAATTAATATTATTAGAAATAGATTTTGTTTAGTAAATTAGGCTATTTTGTGTAGAAAATTCATAATAAATAGCATACACCACCAAATAATTCCATAAAGTTACTATAGACTCAAAAAAATATGTATACTCTATAATGCTATTTGGTTCATTAAAATGGGGTCATTGCCTATACAAGTAAAATTATGTATTTACCACTAGATTTACAATTAATTAAGCAAATAATTGCATCTACATGTAAAATGAATACCAATCATACATCATGTCATTACAACTAAACGCATGTAAGTGGGTTAAACAAGCCAACTTGGCCTAGCCCACATTAGCCCATAGGTTAAATGAACTAATTTATTTTAGCCCATTTAATAAACAAGCCAGAATTAAGGTTAAATGAGCCAACTCTCAAACCTAGCCTATTTGACCCACTTCTACCGTTTGATGGGTTAGATGAGTCAACCCACTAACCCAGCCTGTTTAACCCACTTTTACTATTTAATGGGTTAATAGGTTAACCCAACTTGTTTAACCTACTTAAAGATTTTTTTATTTTCCTTTAAAGTATAAATTGAGTTTATATAAAAATAAATAAATTTAATGGCAAAAGTAAAACTTAAAAAAAAAAAATCTTTATCATCTTCTATTCTAACATTGATGTACTATCTTTTATAAGGAAAAAAAAAACAAAAGAAAAAATATATATTAAATGGTTCCATTTGATAATGAGCCATAAGCCTTGTTGAAATGCTAGGTAAAATTGGAAGTTCATACACTAAATGTAGAGATTAAAATCATAATTTACAAACATCAAACCAAAAATAAAGTAGTTAAGATAACAAATACAACCATTATACAAATTTCATGTCAAATAGGAATACAAATGGCTATAAACTAGTAACATCAATTGTAATCATTCTTCATCAACATCACATTTGAATCTTCCTTTAACATTGTTATTTCAAGACTCTTTTCACCTTCATCTACAATTCACCAAATAACACACATAGTTAGATGGAACTATTAAAAGGTTAAGATCATTAATTATTAGAAAATTTTATAAAAACAAAATAGATACCTTCCCAATCAAATCCCTATAACCAGTTGCGAGTACAAACTAAAACTTACACATTTTCAAGAAGAATGAAACTAGAGTATTTAGTTAGGACACTTGTCAATACTAAATGTGGACTAAGATGCTACTATAGTAATTGGGATACTAAGCACATCAAAGGCCACTATACATAAATCTAAATACCTTTGACGTTAATTCTTCCAATACTCCAGTACATCCAACTCTAAATAAAGTTCATATCCAATACTGGTTCATCTAGATATAGGTCTAAAGAAGATTTACCGGTCGTCTATACCTCAACTTGACAATACACTTAAATCATTAGGGAAAAAAATAGTAATGATAATTAATCATTAAAAGTGGAATATTATTAAAAATAATAATTGAAGTGATTGTTCAACTTACATTAAGAGCAGCAAAATAGATAACTAGACTTTTTTCCAAATCCCAAGCTTCCCGTAAGTCCTTTACCTATACCCCTACCTCCAGATTTTTGTTGAACTCAAGAAGAATCAACTTGAGAGCTACTAGAATGTGCTTTGCTTACCTTGTTATTGTTATATTCTTCAAAAAGTTTATATAACTTGCTATTTATTTTAACTAACTTCTCTTCACATGTAAAGTGGATCAATCTTATTAAAGCAAAACCTTAAAAAGTTGAGCTTTATTCAAGGGTTTAGAATAGCTCTTAATGCAAGGATAATGCTATATTCCCTCCAATATTTGTCAAATTTTTCTTTCATCTTAATACATATATCTCTTATGACAAAATCTTCACTTATTAAATTCTCATTCAATAAACATTCTACCATCCACACTTGCAAAAAAATATAGGTTTAAGGTTGGATATAAAGAACCAAACATCAAATTTGTGATGGTGTAAAGAGGACTTAAGAAATTGCATAAGTTTTGTGCCCTTTTCCCACTCCTCCACTAAAGAACAGTATTTATAATTCAGGTCATTCAATTAAAAGGAAGAAAAAGCATATTGATACTTAAGAGCACTATCAAGAATTAGATAGGTAGAATTCCATCTAGTGACTACATCCAAATGCAAACTAACACTGATGTCAAGATTAACAACTTGTTCAACATACTCTCAAAAATGTTTCATTATACTCTCCAACCCCTTTATATACTTTACACTCTCTCTTATTTTATGTAAAGCCTCATTAGCTACTATTAAGCCCTTTTTTACAATCAGGTGAAGAATATGAGCACAACATCTAACATGAAAAAATTTGCCATCACGCTACAAACTATAATATAGCTTAAGCTGGTTTTTTAAGAGATTTTACATGCAATCATTAGTAAATGCATTGTCTAAGGTAAGATTGAAAACTTCCTTGTCAATATTGCCATCTTTCAAAAAAATCAAACATCCTCTTTGATAATTTAACTCTTGAGTGAGGAAGGAGCACATGATGAAAAGAAAGAATTTTATTATTAAGTTTTTATTATCATCCACAAAATGTGTAGTTAAACACATATAACTCTCACTCATGGAAGTGATCCATAAGTTAGATGTCAAACAAACTCTATCATGAATTTTTCCCAAAGCTTTTTTCAAATTCTCTTTTTCAGCTAAGTACAATTTCCAAACATTAGATGCAGCCATTTTTTTAAAGATGGGAATATAATCAGGACAAAAATGCTTTATAAATTATGCAATTATCCTGTATTCAATGAATGGGAAAGGAAGATTGTGTTCAATTATCACCATTGACAACATTTTACAAGTAACTTTGTAATCCACTTTTCTTGCCTTTAACTTTCCAAACTACATTAAAAAAAAAACAAATACACATAATTAAAACTACTCTACATATAGATCTTTCTAAATTCTAAGTTAAATTTACACCGCCATTACAAATACTAATAAATTAGTTGCTAATTACTAATTTGGTGATTATATAACTAAATACCAAACTTTATGTAAGACTTTATTGGTTAGCTTAACAAATTTTCCAAAAATTACTATAAGTCCATTACTAATAAATTGCTTCAAGTATTTCCAAAGAGGGGTTCAGATGCCATCACCTGACAAGCAAGAGTCAAGAGAGTGCATGTGCAACAAGGAAGGGAGAACCTGGGGCAACCTAGTGCATCGTGGTGTGAGAGGTAGAAAGGGGACTGGAGGGCAAAGAGGAGAGGAACAAGTGAAGTGAGAGAATACGATAAGGAAGGGACTATTAGAGGTGACCTGGTGCATCACAGAGCAAGAGGCGAAGAAGAGACTGGAGGGTAAAGGAGAGGGACAAGTGAAGCAAGAGAGTGTGATAAGGAAGGGAAAGCGAGAGGTGGCCTAGTGCATTACGGTGCGAGAGGCAGAGATGAGATCGAAGGGTACAAAGGAGAGGGACAAGCAAAGGGAGAGCCGAAGGTAGCCTAACACGTCGCAATACGAGAGGTAAAGAGGAGACTAGAGGGTAGAGAGGAGAGGGACAAGCAAGAGAGAGGTAGTCTTAGTTAGGGTTTCTTTCAATTTAATTGCCGTTGTATTATTGTTTTGTCTTTTGTGCTGCTATACTCTCTTGTTCCATGTTGTACTATTGTTGCTTGTTGCCTTTGCCTTGCTAAGTCATGGACGATTTTTTTTTTCTTTTTTAGGTAAGTGGGCTAACCTGGCCCATTACGAGCCAACCTACTTTCACTCATAGGTTAAACGGGTCAGGTTTATTTGGCTCACTTCTTAAACGAGTTAAAAATTTAATCCAAGCTCATTTTTAAAACGGGTTAAATGAGTTGGCTTGCAAGCTCCAACCCACTTGCACATCTCTAATTACAACCTTATAAGAATCATAAAATCACAAATTCATCCATTAATTAGTTGAAAATCTATTTATTTTATGAATTGGCAATTTTAGCAATTTTAGGGTAAAAATATAATAAATATTCACCTTATTGATCTTCAAAAAGCCTTCACATACATGCAAACTACATATAATAAGAGCGACGTATAAAACCAACTAATTTCAACAAAAATAAAAATATTACATGAATTTTCACCTAAAATGAGCCCATAATAATTTTTTTTCATAATTTTATGGGTTTATTTAATATTTTTAATAAACATAGCAAAATCACACAAAAAAGGACCCACCCGTCTTCAAAGCTCTTATAGCCATTGACTAGAGGGAGTGTGTTAGCCGGCATGGGTAGGTGATTTAGTGGTGGCAACTGAAGGGTTATAACAACATGTGGTGGTTTAGTCCTTGAACTCATAGGCCAACTCCTATGTATAATTTCTCTTCTTTTTTTTCAAAATTCTAGTTTTTTTCTAGACTTTTTTTTTAAAGACAAAATGAATTGATTCAACCTATGCATTGTTTATTTAGAATTTTAGGCGATTATGTACATATGTTTCCTTTTTTTTTTCATTTTTCCTTTTTTTTGTTGTTGTCTACTTTATTATTTTATTGTTGTTACATTTTCTTTTATCTTTTTTTTTCTTGATAATTGCCCTTACAATATGCTAGTTCCAAATCAAGTGAATTAATTGATTTGTTAAGTTCTATTTATTTCTCTTTTTACTAATTTAGGAAGTCCTTTATCTTATTTCATCTTAAATTTAGGTTATATTAATTTACATATGGGTATATATTCTATATAATAGGTATATTGAATGGGTATAAATGTACATTTTAAATATCACTTCATATTATATTGTTATTTTTAAATGCTAAATGATCTATCTTTAAAGTCTTGTTGTATTGCATGGTTTAGATTTTAAACTTTCAATAAATCGTGAACTATCCTAATAAACTTATATTTTTTAAAGAATTTAGAATTTTATAACTTTGTTTTTGAAATCCAATTATACGGGATTACTTCCTTTAACTTTTGTAGCCACATTGTAAGTCTCAAGCTCAATCAAATAACTTTTTCCAAAAACCCTAAATTTAGGCATAATTGCCCTAATTACCAATTTTGAGTTTACATTAGATGTGATTGTCCCAAATGCTAGTTTAAGATGTAATTTAGGTGTGACTAACCTAATGTCTAATTTAGTGGTTTATAGGTTTTCAAGTAGTTTATTTTCGTTTTATTTTTATTTTTTAATGTTGTTTATTCTTACTGTTTATTGGTTATAGAGAGAGAGAAACTTGTAAAATTGAAATAAAAAAATTATTTTGGTGATTGACTTGCTTCTTTTGTTTTGCAGATTTAAGATCTTTTGTTTAATGTTATTGTTGATTACACTTTTCTACATGATTAGTTATTAGTTTTTGTATTTTATATCATTAGTAGATTTCATCATATGTTTACATCTCTTTGAAATAAAAATGATTAATAGAAATGTTTATATGAATTGACACATTCAATGACTCGATCTATCTTGGTGCATTTAATGTGATACTTATTTATCTAATATGGTCGATGATCCAGTTTGAGTAATTAACATGGTTAGCTGAATGTATCAGTATATACAATGTGTATGATCGATCAAATTTTCATAGAAACCTAGAGCTTCCATTAAGTTTGCATATTTTTATCAAAATTTTAAGTTTTTATCTAAATTCCACGCTTGCATGAAATTGCATTTTCATTTCTTATTTGTCATTAAAAAGAAAAATAAAAAATAAAGAAATTCTCAAATATAAAATATTATTATTGATTTCTTTTAAGTTTTAACTATTGCATTAATTACAAGTCTCCCATGTCATCTATCTTAATTACATGTTAATTTGTATGTCCTATTAGTGGCATTTTTCAATATTTGATTCGTTAATGTCTCTATGTTAGTATGATTAATTAGTATGGTGTCTCTAAAAGTGTTTATAGATTTGGGATGGTTGTTTGATATAGTTTAGTGGTCAAAATTTTCATAAAATCATATTTGCATCATGTTTTTGTGAGAGACGTGTTTGATCTAAAATTAGCATGTTTTCTAAAAAAAAAAAAAGAGTCAAATTTGCAAAATTGCAATATTTTCCAACATTAGGCATTTTAGGGGTTTTTTTTCTATAAAATTCATGTTTTGACACTTATGTCCCATTTATTCTCCCATAATAGGAATTCTATTATAGACCTTCGGGTGCACGGAATAGCCATTCGGATCGGAATTGGAATTATTTAATTGACCGAATTTGGATTCCCTTTACAAAACCTCTAAATTGGAATTCATGGAGGACTCCTTTTTTCTTTTTCCCTAAGCTTCCTCGTCCTTCGTCATTTGTGGAGATCAAATATAGACGAAAGTATGGAGATTTGTCCATCACTATCGTCGCTTGCTATTCGTTGAAACATGGAGGAGTCAGATCTATCCTTGGAAACATCAGTCGAAACGTTAGATCTGCACGAATGAGCCCAACATCGCTAGATCTAGTGAGGTAGCTGCCCACATTAGGTCGTCGGATCTCATGAAGGAGCCCAACATCACCAAATCTCGCCATTGTCCTATCCTTCACAGCCTAGCCCACTGATGGGTGTCGAATCCAACAAAAATAAAACCTACTCCTAGACAATTATATGATTTGCATATAGTGGTTAGTAGGGTCGAATCCACAGGGATTGGTAAAGATATTTCTATTCAAAGAGAACAATAAGAAAAAGGAAAAGGGGGGGGGGGGGTGTGTTTGTTTGTGAATCAAATAAAATAAAACAAGGTAAGAAAATCAGATATTGGTAAAAGCCTAGCCAAAGGAATCAAGATGGTTTAATTCTAGGAATTGATCATCGATGCAAATGCTCTCTATTCTTGTTCTAGATAAATTGGTTATGGTTATTAACAAGCTCTAACAACCTATCTCTCCTTACTTCCTCGATAACCTCGGACAAGCGCTTTGAATTATTTCTCTTATTGATTAAACAACCCTTAGACAAGCGCTTAGGATTTAATCTATCAATAGCATTAAGATCTAGAGAGACTACCAATTCATGCCAGTAGATTATAAGATAACCTATTTAAACATGATCACACACCTCCATAACATGAATTCGATCATCTCTTTTATAACCAAACATGTTATTGCATCACTAAGACTAGAACAATCAAACAATTACGGATTTGACGTGCTAGTTGACAATATATTAACTTGCTAATTGAGTAGAAGAGCTCTATTCATACCAATCAACAAAGATAATAATGACAAAACGATTAGAAGATATATGAATACCCGAAAGCAAAGAATAGAATAAATACAAGTCAATTAGACCTCACAATTCGTGGAGAATTAAACATCTATGACCCTTTGGCTAGAAAAGTAGCTTAGCTACACATGTTCATCAATAAAACGAAAATAAAAGATAGAAACATAATGAACCCGGTTGCTTGCTCTG
The DNA here is from genome assembly GCA_037954665.1 of Laguncularia racemosa. NCBI lineage: Eukaryota > Viridiplantae > Streptophyta > Magnoliopsida > Myrtales > Combretaceae > Laguncularia > Laguncularia racemosa. The sequence goes on along the minus strand of JBBMOL010000038.1, from coordinate 4,369,775 downwards.
CCTCCGTGTTTCCTTCTTCAAGATCCAAGATTCCAAGATCAAAAGTTGTCCTAACCCTCTAGGGTTGGCTCTATTTATACTATTAGATGGATAGCATGTGATCTTTTGCTAGCAAGATACGAAAATATCTTTCCTTTTTCAAGTAGATTTCGAGAAGTGAAGATACGTCTGCCTGGCACGCCCCACCACACGGCCGTGGATTAAGCCGTGCCATCCTCTGTGCATATTCTTCAAGTCTTCAACCACGCTCAGTGTGAACCACGGTTACACACACGGCCAGATTTCAAGACGTGCCTTCGTCTGTGCATAATCTTCAAGTCTTCATCCGTGTCCAGTGTGTAGCACGGTTACAACCACGGCTAGATTTCAAGCCGTGTCTTCATCTGGTTGATGTTCCACACTTTCTTCTCCTTGGCACATCTATCTTCCACCACGGCTTCAAGCACGGTTTATCCCACGGGTTCCACCACGGCCGTGCCTTAAGCCGTGTCTCTCTCTGTTCAAAGTCCTCATTTTCGCCTTCTTTTCCAGTGTGTAACACGGTTTGAACCTTGGCCGTGCCTCAAACCGTGCCTCAAACCGTGCTTCCTCCGGTGGTGTAATTTCTTGTCTTGATCCAAGTTGTAGATGACTTCTCTAAAATACTTGAATTAGCATCCTTGACTCCATTTAACCTGATTTATCACGATGATAGAATTAAAGTACCATTTCCTTATGATTTCTATAAAATCAATAATAATTTAACACAATTTATACTATAAAGATTGAGTATAAAATGGCTCTATCACCCACGTCCATTGAAGGATGGCACTTGTCCTATCCACCGATTTGCTTGATCATTTGGTTTCGATTTTTCTTTTATTTTTTTCCCAATGTTATCCTATCATGAGAAGTTTCCGTGGTGGAATTTCAAAGTTGGTCTCTATCTCTTCTTCTTGTTTTTGAGAGGTTGGTGTGTATATGTTTATGCTTAGGAATAGGTGGTGGTACTATTTGGGGAGGTCCATATTTGCCCACTGTGTATCCAGCATTGGTGAGTATGATTGACGTTTGTATTGGAAGTTAAAGAGGAAAAAAATGAAAGAAAAGATTCTAACTTTTCAAAAGGGAATTGATTTTCTTAGTTCTAGTAAAACTTTTTTTTTTGGGGTTTAAATCATGATTTTCATCGATCAATGTATTTTTGTTCTCTAATTCATAAAAGATTTTCAGTGAAATAAGTGAACTGAAAGTGATTTTATTCACTATATATAATCTATCTAACTTATCATGTCTACTTGCAATGTTATGCCATAATACGATCAATGTATTTCTATTTATAGTTCTATTGGTTCTAATATGTATATGCCATAAAACAATCAATCACATAAAGAATGATCCCGCAAAACTAATGATACAAGCAATTTAGCTTAATTTATAATGACATCAAAGTCTAGAATAATCAATTACATAATAAAGGCGTAAAGGGAGTAATGTATAAATCCAACCAATTTAGCATAATTTAAAACCCATCCTTTTAGGTCAACACTCATCACATATCAAACCTATCTTACATGTCTAATTTAAGTAAGTATTGTAATTTATATTTGTTATATTATATTGTTATTACATCCTCTTACTGTTAGTTATATTATATTTAATTACTTCATCAAACCTACAACATATAATTGTAGCTATGGATGAGTCAAACTTGCATCTCCCTGTATCATAGAGGAAAAGGAAGATACTTTGTTTTCTTTTAGTTTTGTTAGTAAAGTACTATGAACTTGCGCATCGCATTATGTTGTTGTTACATGCATTGGCCTTGCATACCCACCAACCAACTATTCGGTTTTACGAATTAAACTTTTATCAAATCATGAAAAAAATTAGGAGACTTGTTCATTATGATGATGTAACTCATGTTGAACAATTAAGATTAGATAAATGTGCATTTGCGAAACTGTGTGAAATGTTAGAGTGTATAGGTAGATTAAAGGCCACTAGACATCTCCACTTAGATGAGCAAGTTGCAATGTTTTTGCATATACTTCCCACCGTGCAAAAAATAGAGTCATTAAGTATAACTTTAAGAAATCTAGACAAATAGTTAGTTGGTATTTTCATACTGTATTACATGTTACCTTGCGACTAAATCATCATCTATTCAAGAAGCCTAAACCCATTCCGGATAACTATAATGATGAGCGATGGAAATCTTTCAAGGTAAATTCTACATTACAGACATTTTTTAAGGTATACATGGAGGTAGATTAGCATTTGTGCAATTATAGAATTGTTTAGGTGCTCTAGATGGGATGCATATCCAAATCACAGTGCCACTAAAAGACAAAGGTAGATATAAAACTAGGAAGAATGAAATTGCCACTAATGTTCTCAGAGTGTGTGCATGAGTGAGTTCGGATGGGATGACGCAAGGAAGATGATAGTAGTGGAGAAGCTGTTTTAGGAGGCTTGTTTACTGGTATTTGCTTGCTATATCTATTTTATGAACTTTTTTTTATAAAGTGAATGGTAGGCTAATGTTACATTTTCATTGTATCGATCTTACAGAGTTAGAAAGACGCCAATCACTTTATGATAAGGAACTTCCCACACCTGAATGAGTTGTTAATGATTTATGCCAAAGATCATGCAACAAGTTATGATGCACAAATTGCTGATGATGTTATTGAGGAGTTGGATAGAGAGAATCCCCTAATTTAAAACACGAATGATATCATACCCCTAGGAGATGAAGTTAATATAGACTCTATCCACTAAAGTGCAACTCGTCTAACTTTGAAGAGGAGGCGAACTAAAACAAGAGTTGTACCTATGGTAGAATTATCTACCATAATGGATCACTTTGAGGTTGGGATGCAAGAATTGAGAGATACAATATGGACATATGTCAATCAGTTGACAATGGTTTGGCCTAGAGTTGATGCAATCAAATTGATAAGCTTTCTATTTGCAATTGAGGGCTATCTAAGAGGGAATTGTGTTAAGCATTAATTAAGCTCCCATAGATGCTAGAAAATGTTGACGTACTCTATAAGATTGATCCATCACATCGTGCAATGTATGTGAAAATGCTTTTAGAAGACAAATGAAAATGTCATGTTGTTCTTGGTAGTTGATATTATTTTTGTTAAGAGGACATGGGAATGGCAATCATCTAAAAATGAGATCTAAATGGTTTATGTAAATTACCTTATATGCCATTTCCATAATTACAAAAACATGACTTACGTATAACTTATCTCCTATACCATTATACTTAACAATGCTTTGCACAACTAACTGATATTTTATATTGTTGAAAAAAATTGAATTTGGCAAGTTTATTCCAACATCACTTGCAATAGTAGAAATTTACAATAGCACATCTCTCGAAGATATCTGGGTAGTTTCTTGCTATGGCCGACTCAAGATTACAATTTTTCATAAATGTAATCCAATTTCGAGCTTAAATATTATATGTCAACATTTAAGGGTATTTTTGTTATTCCATTTATTATTCCACCCTTATTCCTTCTTTTATTCTCTCAAATAAATAGTGTAATCTCAATTATATTATATCCAAGTAAATATCAGCATACCAATTTACTACGATAGTTATTCTATAGTAATAACTATTTTATTATAAACCTATTCTATTTAGCAAAGTAAACAACTCGTGAGTTTTCTTAAAAATAAGAAGATAATATTAATTTTGCATTTTCCCAAAATTAGGGCTTTTAGGTTTTCTCTAATCATGACTTGCAAAATTAGGATTTTTAGGATTTTTTTCAATAAAAATAGAAATAGATAAAAACATAAATCTGGACTCTCTTTTTTTCAAAATCAAAAGTAACAAACACACTAAAATTGTATAAAATAAAAAAGAACTATGATGGTCAGATTCTAAATCTGCAAACACGTTTCACATAGATGCCATACTAATGAATCATACTAATAGGAGAGATCTTTGAGTGATTGAACTTTTTCACCATTATTAGTTTGGTGGTTAAGCTTGTCATGCAATAAAATTGTGAAATCAAGTAAAAAGGTTGAATGAAAAAATAAACTAGAGATGGCACTTTAATGTAGTTATCACCCCCTGTAATGTAGCAAGAACAATTTTTTTAATTACTAAGTAGAATCTTGTTAGTTAATATTAAAAAAATCATGCTTAAAAATATATTTCATTGAAAGTATGAAATTTAATATGTTTGATCTTACATCCTAGCCATCACATGATCCATATGTAATGTTTAAGTGTATTTTTTTAAAAATTAAATTGAGTGATCTCTTGATAATGTGTTGTAATGGTAAAAAATGAAATTGGTTTAATAATTAAAGTAGAATGTTATGATCAAAAGAGATGAATTGATGTGTGGAGTGAATTTTCTAATATTGATCATGTCATATATGTTGTGAATCCGAACATGAACTTGAGAGGAACTGATTAATCTTATGGTTAGCTAGTATTAATGATGATTGAAGTTGGTTTAGAACTAAATGAGAAAAAGGCACAAGAAGTGTCTCTATTTTCAAAACTATCATTTTTTTAATAATTCAGTATCTAAAATTTTTTGATTTTTTGTGATTTAGTGTTTGTATTAGGCATGAAACTATAAAAGAATGAAATTTTAAGTACTAAAATTTTCAAATCCAAAAGTACAAGTATGACATTTACCTTTATCTCGAACTAAATTGAAGGAATTTAACATGATAAGTTAAGATGAGATGAAATTGATTTGTTTAGTGCTTATATTGGTTAAATTGTTTATGCTAAGACTTAGAATCTTATCACACTAGATGGTGATGTATTTAATCCAATGATTGATGGAGGATTGTGTGGAAATTGAAATCAACCAAATGTTAATCAAGTGATAAATAACAGAGATAACTAATAGATTAAGAGTATTATGGTGAAATAGGAAAATGTCCTCTCCTAGCCAAATCATGACTCTCCATGAGCTTAAACACATAAATAACATGATTGATTAACTTGATTTTGGTTTTAGTAATGATTTAGTGAAACTCATAAAACAATTTAGTGAAAAAAGTTTGAGTAATCCAATTTTTTAAGATCTTTATTGAAATTTTCTAGCCATACAAAGATAAGTTTAATGATTATATATAAAAGTACAAGTCATTAGTTTTGCAATGACTATAAGAATATGAAAAACAGATTTAGATCCTCTAAAATACATTAAGTAAAGTTATAAGATAACCAATGGTAGAGATTAAAGATAAAAGATGACATCATGATAATGTCACAAGATGTTTCAAAAATTTGAACAATGTCAACCATTGAATCTTACAACTTTACCTAAAGTACTTTAGATGATCTATTTTCATGAAAAATCAACTTAAAACTAGAAAGTTACAATTAAATTAGGAAAAAAAGTTGTAATCGAGAAAGTTAGAACTTTAGTTAGAATCTTCTTATACTTAGAACTTTGGAAACCCAAATAAGGTGTGTGATTGTGACATCACTATCCTTTGAAATGTTAGATCTATGCCTTTAGATAAATTATGTTTAAGTAAATAGGCCATCATTAAGCTCATTAGAACATGCATCTTTTTTAGTTGTTGAAGTCTTATTATAGCAAGAATAACCTCCTCAAGTAGTTCTCTTATAACATTCATAAATAGCCAATTCATCTCATAAACCTAGCTATTGTGATTGAATTTGTGATTTTAGCATTCACATCCAAAATCACAATTTCAACCACATAGAGTAAATAAATTACAACAATTCAATCAAAAGCGTATGCATTCATGTCGGCTAAGCAATTCCTATATTTAAATCATTTAAATTGTCAATCCCTTTCGATTATCTAAGATTTTAATCAACGTAAGGCTTGTTGATCAGTCAAATAACTACATGAACAATGATTAGAAGAATCAAAACATCAAAAAGGTCAAACCATTAACTAATCATCACAATTCCATGTAATTGATCGCACTCCAACTAAACTATATTTAGCTAGTGATTTCAAGAAGAAAACCACACAATAGCAATATTTCATAGATGTAACAAATAGAAAATACCTGGTAAATGGATATTGACATTCCAGTCTTAAGCCGTAAGAAATTCATGATAGAATACACATTTTTGAGCATTTAAAGAATTTAAAGGTTAAAAAAATACTATTATAAGCAATGTTGTCAAAATCTCAAGTTAACTCATATAATACATTTCTACTTGTTTACAAAGTCAGTTTTGTTCAAAATCGTGGTTGAATCACGGGTTAACTCATTAAAATAGATTAAATCGCATTTCATAGTGCGTTTTTACCAAGTGTATATTCTGTTTGATATTAAGCTACTTAATGGATGGGCTTTTCGATTTTGTTGTGTGAAGTTAGCCTACATAACCATCTGCCTTCTTCCTTAAAGTCAACGAGTGAGAAAAGAAAAGAAAAAAGTCATGATACTTAGGATTTCTTTTACTTCTCTAATCTAATCTCAATTCACTTTGTCTTCATGTGTGTGAGTTGAAACTTCAAAGTGTGCTACACTACTCTACTACTATTGCTTGCTGCGATCCAATCATTAGTGTGTTACATTGTTGTTACTCCTTGCTTTTGTTGCACTCATGCTTGCACTTCGTAGCCAGGTTATTCCTTTTTTTTTTCTTTTTCTTGTATCTCTCTGTTTCACGATTTGCTATACTTAGTGGTAATGTAGATTGTAGTATACTAGTTACAAATTTTCAAAGTTTTCTACTACTTTGCTACTGCTCGCTGCATTGGTCGTAGATTTGATGTGTTGCTACAATGTTAGTGCATGCTCTTGTTGCATTGATTTGATCTAGTGTACCGCTTGCTACTACTCTTGCTACTTGCTCTTCTTTTTATTGCCTTTGAATGTCAACAGTTATTATCACGTATACTAGAAGCTTTTGAACGATCTCATTATATAATCTAAGTAAGCTTATTTACAATTCAACTCCATTATTTGCAGTTGATGATTTTTACTTTTCCTTCATATAAAGGGTATATATATGTTGGATCTTTGAGTTCGTGTGCCCATGGAACTACATAAAATATTTTGCTATCACCTACCGTCCTTTCTATTAACTAAAATTATGTTATGACACACTTCCATTTTCTAGTAAGTAAATGTTGTGTTCATTTGTAAGTTGACATGTATTTCAAATAGACATTATTGTAACAAATGAGGTAATTTCCTAGCTAGAATTATAAGTTGACCATCTTAAGAAGATCCCACTCGACATTATTGTAAACTTTATTTATACCATACCTAACTTAATTACACATGTCGCATATTAGTTGACATGTATTTGAATAGAATCATATGTTAGCTAAAGCAAACCTCTTACTCATGCTATCATCATTTACAATCTAATGCTAAGAAAGATCAATAGTTTACATTTATGATTTATGAATTGATAATGTCTTGTCATTCTATAATTAATTGCATATTATTAAACAATAGAATGGCAATTTCATAAATATATGGGTTATCTGAATGTTCTGTTCAATTATTAAAGTTAAAAAGTTATGTTTTTTATATTATATATGTCATAAATTCCTAATTTTAGCTTTCTTTCGTATCTTCATAGGGATTTAACTCTTGAGTAAAGGTTGTGTTGTGTATATCACAATATCATCTTCTAAATCATCTAAAGAGAGCTCTAAAAGAAAAAATGCACTTGAAAATAAATCCAGTGTTGGTTGGGAGCATGGAATTGATATAATAATGGAAAAAATGTAAAATGTAAGTATTGCAATAAAGTTACTAGTGGAGGCATTTACATGCATAAAGATGTAGAGCTATGCACCAGTGTCCCAAATGATTTTAAAAATGAAATGTTAAGAGTTTTGCTCAGTGGTAAAAATATCAAAAAAGAAAAGAAAGCAAATCCGTAGGATTGAAGATTTTGATGATGATAATGATGAGGTTGAGTTGTCATCCTCTAAGAAAAAAAAGAAAAGAGTGCCATGGATTTCTTTTTGAAAAAAAAATACATAGAATTAGTGGAAGTAGAACACAAGTAAACCAAGGAACAATTAACCAATTCATGGAGAAAGAGTTGAGAGAAGAATGTTGCCAACAAATTACTCATGTTTTTTTTTACACAATTGCCATTGCATTTAATTGTGTAAAAAATCTAGAGTTTGCTAACATGCTTGAGGTGGTATTTGATATGGTTGTGAGCTAAAACCTCATTCCTATCATGAACTAAGGGTAACTTGTTTGAAGAAAGAAATTTTTAAACAATGAAATTACTTGAAGACTAAAAAGTTGAATGAAAAAAAAAAAAAAAGTTGCTCCATTATGTTAGATGCATTGACTAATAGAAATAGGCATTCTCATGTGAACCTTAGGCTGAGATGAACCTAAAACCCGATCTAATGGAAAAGAACCCTAGGATCATCTTGAAAACAAGCAAAACGAAACTTGACCCTAATTCGCAAATCTTGATTAGAACTAAAGTTATAATGAGGGTTTTGGTTGTCACAAGTTGCCTTGATAAGATCAGATTGAGTTTTTAATAAAGAACGAAGAAGAATTCTTCAATTTTATAAGAATGGAGACTGCCTCAATTTAGCCCCTAAAAGACTATTGAGAGTATTTACAAATAAAGGAAACAAAAGACAAAAGAAAACATAAGATAGAAAATAAAAGTAGGATTTCAAAGCCGGCTAAAAGCTAGCGGCCTAAAATCCTAAGCCAGCTAAGTAAGCCGGCGACCTACATCTTCAACGCCAACAGCCTTTAAAGGTAAAGCCGGTGGTTGTCATTGTCTCCTAAGCAGCCTTCAATGTCTTCTAAGTAATGATGACCCTTAAGCTCAGAAATTCCATTTGCTAGTGTTGCTCCAAGCTTTGATCTTCATTATTATTATTAGAGATGCTTGATAAATGGAAAATGATCTCTTCATCTCTTGGATTGCCCAACTTCAATGCTTGGTCCAGATGATCTTAAACAAGTCCATTCAAGGCCTGCACCATGCATTTTGTCTTTGCCCTTATCATTGGTCTTCCAATTCCTTTCAATAGATCATTGGAAAGAGTTGGTGCAAGTTAATTCCCATCATTTCCTCCCTCTTTGAAAGGATTTGTTCTCGAGTCACCTGCATCACACAAAGATAAATAAGCAGCATTAAAAGTAGCACTCACGTTTCCATAATTGCTAGGCAAGTCAATCTTGTAGGCATTATCATTCATCCTTTCTAACACTTAGAATGACTCATCTCCTATAGGTTGTAACTTAGATTTCCTTTGTTTAGGAAATCTTTTCTTGTGAAAATATACCCAAACCCAATCTTCAGGCTAAAAAACAACCATAATGCACCCTTTATTAGCCTACCTTACGTAATGCCCATTCTTCTTGTCTATATTAGTACAAACTTTGGCATGTAAATCCTTAACAAAATCGGCCTTTTGCTTTCCATCTAAATTAGCAAATTCATTAGTAGGCAAAGGTAAGATATTTAAAGGAGTTAAAGGATTAAAGCCATACACAATCTCAAAAGATAAATATAACGTAGAAAAATGAACAGTTTTATTGTATACAAACTCAATATGAGGCAAACAACTTTCCTATTATTTTAAGTTATTTTGAATGATAGCACGTAACAAAGTAATAAGTGTCCTATTAACTACTTTAGTTTTCCCATCCATTTGGGGATGTGCAACAATTGAAAATAGAAGTTTAGTCCTAATTTATTCCATAAAGTACGCTAAAAATGACTTAGGAACTTAATATCTCGTCCGCTTACTATTATTTTAGGCAATCCATGCAAACATACTATTTCATTAAAGAATAAATCAGCAATATGTGTTACATCATTAGTTTTATAACATGTAATAAAATGTATCATCTTACTAAACCGATCAACAACAACAAATATGTTGTCCTTACCGCTTTTAATCCTAGGCAATCCAATCACAAAATCCATAGAAATATCAATCTAAGATTAAGTAGGTACAAGCAATGATGTATAAAGCCCATTTAGCTTTACTTTAGACTTTGCTTATTTATAAGTCATACACTTATCACAAACATATTACACATCATGCTTCACGTTAGGCCAATAAAAATGCTTATGCAATATGTATAAAGTCTTTCGCACACAAAAATATCCCATTAAACCTCCTCCATGGGACTTCTTAACCAGTAATTCATGCAAAGAACACATAAGCGCACACATTCTATCTTCTTTGAACAAAAATATAAAATGTGTTAAGTATCAATCCAATCACAAAATCCATAGAAATAAATCAGCTATATGTGTTACATCATTGGTTTTATAACATGTAATAAAATGTGCCATCTTACTAAACCTATCAACAATAACAAATATGTTGTCCTTACCACTTTGAGTCCTAGGCAATCCAATCACAAAATCCATAGAAATATCAATCTAAGGTTAAGTAGGTACAGGCAATGGTATATAAAACCTATGTGGCCTTACTTTAGACTTTGCTTATTTACAAGTCATAAACTTATCACAAACACATTACACATCATGCTTCATGTTAGGCCAATAAAAATGCTTATGCAATATGTATAAAGTCTTTCGCACACCAAAATGTCCCATTAAACCTCCTCCATGGGACTTCTTAACTACTAATTCATGCAAAGAACACACAAGCACACACATTCTATCTTTTTTGAACAAAAATCCTTCATGCCTATAATATTCTCCACATGCACATTTAGAGAATGCATTCCATACTTAGCAGAAATCAGCATAATTGATTTACAAATCTTTAATGAAATCAAAACCAAGTAATTTAATTTACAAGGAAGTAAGCAATATATAACTTCTAGACAAAGCATCGCAACAACATTTTCCTTCTCATTCTTGTATTTAATCACATAAGGAAATGTTTCTATGAACTCCAACCATTTAACATGTCTCTTATTAAGCTTACCTTGGGATTTCAAGAACCTTAAACTCTCATGATCAAAATAAATGACAAATTCCCTTAGCCATAAGTAATGCCGCCATGTCTGAAGAGTTCTTACTAATGCATACAACTCCTTGTCATAGGTAGGATAATTCAATGTTACCTTACTAAGCTTTTTATTTAAAAAGGAAATCGGTTTAGAATCATGCATCAAAATAGCCCATATTCCAACCCCCAATGCATCACATTCAACCTCAAAAGCTTTATCAAAGTTAGGTAAACATAACAAAGGTATGTTAGTCAATTTTTCTTTCAAAGTATTGAAAGCTTTCTCATGCACTTTTCCCTACCTAAACACAACATTTTTTTTAACAAGTTCATTTAAAGGTGCTGCAACATAACTAAAGTCCTTTACAAATCTCCTATAGAAACTTGCTAAACCATGAAAACTTCTTACCTCACTTGCATTCTTGTGTGCAAGCTAGTCCCTAATTGCCTTTACCTTGTCTTCATCCACCTTTATTCCTTGTGAGCTTACAACAAATCCAACAAAAACAATGAATTCCATACGAAAATCACACTTCTGCACATTAGCATATAATTTATTTTCCTTCAAAGCACTCAAAACAACATGTAAGTGTTTAACATGAACAAACACTAAGATATCATCAAAGTAGACTACAACAAATTTTCTAATGAAAGAACGTAAAACATGATTCATTAAACTCATAAAGGTACTAGGTGCATTGGTTAAGCTAAATAGCATAACTAACCACTCATACAACCCATATTTTATCTTAAAAACAGTTTTTCATTTATCACCTTCCTTTATACGAATTTGATGATAACCATTTTTTAAATCAATTTTAGAAAACAGACATGAACCATACAACTTATCAAGCATATTATCTAACCTAGGGATATGATATCTATAGTTTATGGTGATCTTGTTGATGGCTCAACAATCAACACACATGCATCATGTTTCATCTTTCTTGAGAACCAAAAGCACATGAACTGAACATGGGCTAAGACTCTTTCTCACGAATCCCTTTTGCACTAGCTTATCTACCTGCCTTTAAATCTCTTTTCTCTTCCAGATTGGCTCTATAAGTGGGTCTATTAAGGATTGATGATCTTGGAATGAAGTTGATCCAATGTTCAATACCTCTTAAAGGAGGTAGTCCATGTAGAATGTCCTTATGAAACAAATCTTCAAATTCCTGTAGTAAAGACATAACCACATTGGGCAAAAACGAGTTAAGATCGTTAGTTGAAAAAATAAACATCATTGTACAAAAGTACAAGTAATTACTACCTCGCTAACATAGCTCTTTTAATCTCTCTTTTTGTAGTAAAAGCTCTCACTTTCTTACTTCTCTCCTTATTTTGATCTCTACAATCTAAATTTCTTCTGTCTTTACTGCTTTTCCCACTCTTTTATACACTCACTCTTTTCTTTTTCTTGTGTACTCACTTTGTTTTCTCTCAATTTGCACTCTATAACTATCCTAACTTAATCCTAATATGCCTCTAAAGGTTTGAGAGGTGTTAGCATAACGAGTCGGTTATTCATCACAAATTTGCACACATTCTTATACCCATCATGAGTGACCTTCCTATCAAACTGTCATGGACACCCAAAAGAAGCATGCATTGGTGTCATATCACAAAGAACCTCATCCTTGTAGTTGCCAATGGAAAATGCAACTAAAACTTGCTTTGTCACCTTAATTTCACCACATTCATTCAACCATTGCAACTTCTATGGTCAAGGATGCTTCAGTGTAGATAGATGCAATCTTTTAACCATTAAAGAACTCGTAACATTGGTACAACTACCACTATCAATAATCATGCTACATATCTTACTACTCACATGGCACCTAGTATGAAAGATGTGTTCATGTTGTTCCTCATTAATATCGTCCTTAAATTGTATGTTTAGAGCACGCCTAGTGACCAACATCTCTCCTTTCATAGGACCCTCTATATTAACATCACTACATTCCTCTAATGGTGGCATCTCTTCCCTAGTTGAACTGAAACTCTCTACATTACCATTATCCAAAACAACCATAACCCTCTTATTTAGACATTTGAGATGCAATGTACTCCAGTCCTTAACACCTAAAACACTTAATATCACATGATCTAGAAGAGGATTAAATTTCGGTTTTACCTTTAGGATAAACAATTAATTCCTTATCCTTTATATTTTCCTTTTACTTAGAGGCATCCTTGCTACTATTCCAGTTTGACTTCCATGAAGAGCCAAAAGCGGAGCCATACCTAAAGGTACCCTTAGACTTTAATTACCTCTCCACCTTGATAGCCTTATGTAATAATTCCTCCATCTCCACATAATGATGCAACTCCACCATACCAGCTATCTCTCTATTTAAGCCATTAACAAATTTAGCCATTGTTGCCTCACAATCTTTTTCTATGTTAGCCCGAATCATAACTACCTCCATCTCCTTGTAATAATCCTTAACACTCATGGAACCTTGAGTCAGCCCCTGCAACTTTCTATACAAGTCCCTCTAGTAATGACTAGGTATAAACATTTTTCTCATTACTACTTTCATTTCTTCCCATGACTGAATAAGTCTCTCACCATTTCTTTGCCTACTAACCACAAGTTGATCCCATCAAATGCTAACATAATCAGTAAACTCAACTACTGCTAGTTTAACCTTATTCTCCTTAGAATAAGTTTGACAATCAAACACATGTTCCACCCTTCTCTCTCCCTCTAAATATAACTCAGAATCATTCTTCACTTGAAAATTAGGGATTTTCATCTCAATGCTTCCCAAATTACTATCTTGCTTCTAAACACCCCTTTTACCTTTCCTAGAATTAATCACATCAACATCTAACTCCTTACCTTCCCCCTCCTCATCTATACTCCTTCGAAAAGATTTGGGCTTAAAGGGAGATTCAAGATCATTTAACCTTCTATTCAAAAGTTTAAATTAATCTTGGACAACCTTCATAAACAGCTTCATGTCAGAATCTACATTATCTCCTCCTACTCATGTTTCACAACCTGCAAAGAGTTTGTTAATAAAAAGAGAATTCTCCTCTCAAACACTCCCTCACATGTTTACACTCAAAAATATGGATTCGAATCACTTGTGTTTCACTTAACTAATTTTCTTTTTCTTTTTTATCTAATAAACTTCTCCTTACAAGCTCTTTAATAAGAACCTGATCGATGACCCTACCAGACAAGAAGTAACAACAAAGTAAGACAAAGAACAAAGGAACAACTCTGTCTAAGTAATTCAAAGAAGGAATTTCGTATAAAGCTCTTTTTTTTTTAATTTCAAATTGTGCAATAAGTATTGATTGCACAACTAAATCTTGATTTTTTTTTATACAAATTTCTTTTGTTCTTCTTCTTCTTCTTCTTTTTAACTCTTTAAATACAAATTAGAACTGCAAACTAAAAGCAATGAATCAAATCAATGAAAGGACACGTACAAGATGAGATTTTGATGAACAAGAATAATAACGAAAATAAAACTCAACAACTAAAAGGATGAAAGGTAACAATGAAATAATCAAAGGATAAATAACACTTGATTTTCAAGAGCCAAAACTCTTATACCAATTGATGTAGACCTTAGGCTAAGATGAACCTAGAACCCGATCAAATGGAAAAGAACCCTAAGATCATCTTGAAAACAAGCACAATGAAACTTGACCCTAATTCGCAAATCTCGATTAGAACCAGAGTTATAACGGAGGTTTTGATCACCACAAGTTGCATTGATAAGATCAGATCAAGTTATTGATAAAGAGCAAAGAAGAATTCTTCAATTTTATAAGAATGGAGACTACCTCAATTCGCCCCCTAAAAGACTATTTATAGTCTTTACAAATAAAGGAAATAAAAAATAAAAGAAAACATAAAATGGAAAATAAAGGTTGGCTTTCAAAGCCGGTAGTCTAAAATCCTAAGCCGGTTAAGTAGGCCAACAACCTACATCTTCAACACTGGTAGCCTTTAAAGGCAAAGTCGATAGCCTTCAATGTCTTCCAAGCAATGATGGCCTTCAAGCTTAGAAATTCCATTTGCTAATGTTGCTCTAAGCTTTGATCTTCATTATTATTATTAGAAATGCTTAATAAATGGAAAATGATCTCTTCATCTCTTGGATTGCTCAACTTCAATGCTTGGTCTAAATGATCTTGAACAAGTCCATTCAATGCCTACTCCATGCATTTTGTCATTAGTCTTCCGATTCCTTTTAATGGATCATTGGAAACAGTTGGTATAAGTTGATTCCCATCACATTCCATATGCAATTTCTAATACTTCTGATATATCTAAGACAACTAGCAAAGTTTTTGTCTTATTATATGATATTGTGGAGAAGGTTGAAGAGAAGAATATTATATAAGTAATCATAGACAATGATGTAAATTATAAAGTAGTAGGGGAAAAATTGGTGGAGAAAATAAAATCTATATATTGGATATTTAGTGCAACACATTGTATTGATTTGATCTTAGAAGACTTTGAAAACAATTTGAAGATCTATCATGGAACAATTACAAAAGGAAGGCGAATTACTACATTTATTTATTCAAAACTTGTACTTATGTCAATATTGCAAAGATACACTAAAGGTAAGAACTTAATTAGACTTGGTACAACTCGTTTTTCCACTTCTTATTTGACATTAAGTTGCTTTAGTGAGTTAAATGGTGCACTAATAACGATGTTTACTTCTAATCACTGAAAATCATGTAAATATTCAAGCATAAGTGATGGGAAGCAAAATCAGTAGTTAGTTTTGGATAGTAAATTTTGGAAGAATTTTATTATTTGCCTTAAAAGCTACATTTCCACTTAGCAAAGTGCTTAAATTGGTGGATTTAGATCAACAACCAACCATAGGCTTCATTTATCTAAAAATAGATCGAGTTAAAGAGAAGATTAAAGCAAATTTTAACAATGTAAAGAAAATGTGATATCTCAACTAACTAGTTATGTACTTTGCTTTAGTGTTCTTTTTAAAGTTTGATTTATTAATTGATATCATATACATTTGACATAGTTATGGACCTATTTTCAATATTATTGATAAAAGATAAGACTTTCAACTTCATAGACCATTGCATGCTATAGCTTATTATTTAAACCTCCATTACCATTATAATCCTAATTTTAAAGTTGATGTTGATGTTAAAATTAAATCATATCATTGCATAGAGCATATGGTTTTTAATCCAGCTAAAAGGTGTAAGATTGATATACAACTTGAAAGATTTAAGGATGCTCAAAGACGATTTGGTATTGATGCTACATGGTTACTAAAAGATAAAAAAGCTCTAGTGAAAATGGTGAGATTCATATGGAAATAAATGTCTAGAATTACAAAAATTTACCATTTGTGTTCTAAGTTTGACTTATAATTCTTCAAGTTGTGAGTGTAATTAAGCATAAGTCTACAACTTATGCTTAATTATCTATATTATTACTTTTATTGTGACTTATGGTTAAAATGTATGCTGAATATTTTTTATTTCTATTATCCATTATAATTTTTTATGACTATTGTAAGCAAATTTACAATATTTGGAAATTATTTTATATAGATTTTAGAAACTTACGTTTCTACATTTTGATTCTAAGCTTTGATTCTACAGTCCCCCTAGCAATTCTATATACAATTGCGATTTTGACAACCATCATTATAAGTAATAAAACATAATATTTAAGTCTATTGCTTGCAAATAAAGAAGGAAAAGTAAAAAAGAAGTTGAAAATGCTAATAAGCTTACAAACTTGATTTTATATCAAGTCATGAGCCACTTAGATAGCTAAGGAAGTCATTCAAAGGGGTTAGATAGAGGGGTGGGGGGGTAAAGTATTTGTTGTGCTTAAACCCTTTTAGGCTTAAGGGTGATAATTAGACGGTGTGGTTAGACGTCTAAATGACTTGCATAACTCTATGGATCTTTAATGCTTTAGGGTTATTCACACAACAAGGATTTCTATAATGGGTGCCACCTAAACGACATGATGAATGCTACCGATTTATTTTGACATCTTTAAGGTCATTTGGATGGGCCATAGTAGGTGTCTTAAAGGAGGCAGGCTTGCATTTTGATATTTTATGCTTTGTAAAGGGTATTTAGATGGCATAAAAGAGGCATCAAGATGACTCCAAATTCTCATAAATTTAAAGATAGAAAAATTAAACTTTAAATTAATTTATTTTATAATTTTTATACAAATGTTCCATTTAACGTGCATTGTATTCATTTTAATTGGTTTTAACCTTAGTTTTAAGTTATTTATCCCAAAAAAAAAAATAGCTTTAAGTCAAGAATCATACATCTTGATTTTTAGTATTTTGTTGCGAAACACTTAATTCACTTCCCACCAAGTGGAATTCAAGCAACGTGCCTTAAGTCTAAACAAGTGCAAGGAGCGAGCACTTCATCCAACTCTCATAGGTGACACTCGAATGAAGTATTTTGAGGATAGTCAAATCTCACTACAAGCTTTGAACGAAGTGAGTTAAAGGCAGCCATTAGACAACTCTCGTCAGCCTTCAATGTAGTTGAAAAAGCATTATATTGAGCCAAGAAATTATGCACCAACATTCTTACATTCTTTGATTCATTTTGTTCTCTTGTACATCAATTCACAATCAATTCTTAAGAGAGAAAGTTTAGTGCATCAATGAGTTTTTTTTTTATGTAATCTAAAAGCAGTAGACTTATGTGTGTGTGCGTGTTTTTTTTAATGTACTAAAACTTGTATATCTAGTTATTGAGGACTATATTTGTAAAACTACTAAAACTAATTGTGATGCTCTCTTTAGAGGAATTGGTGATAGTAGGACTAGATAGAAAGTGTCAATTCCCACTTTAAAGTGAGTCTTTGATTTCTCTCTAATTATTTCCTTTATTTTCTCATTTATTTTTAGTATTTATTATATTGTTTGTTTTATTTGTTTGTTCATTCATTCTTAAAGTTAATGATTTTCAATAGAAAAAGTTTAAAACCCAATTTTTTGCACCTTAAGTTACTTAATTAGTATTTCAATATTAAATAATTATGAAAAACTTGGAGAAAAAAGCAAAAAAAAAAAACCATATAATCCTCCATAAAAGGTTAATAACCACGTTAAACAGATGGTGTCGTCATTCACTCAAGGAGAAAGTTAGGGAAACCGTCCTCTAAGGTGGCTTATGTGAATCAAAAGGAAAGAAGTCACAACTTATTGTAATAGCGAGTATCACGTAGGGCTAAGCAAAAAAATCAACTAAACTGTGAATTGAATCTAATTGGATTGACCCAAATTAAACAATTAAATAGGTTCAAATCATTTTTTAGGTTTGAAAAAATTATAAATAAAATTAAATCATGAAAAGTTAACAAAAAAAGTTCTTGTAATTGCCATGTTGATTATGAAAATTTGATGATAGCATCCTTCTCTATATAACATGAATTTCTTTTTGTCCATTTTTCTATGTTTTTTATCATCACACCCTTTCACAAGTCACAAAACTATTAAAGAATAGTCCCCCTTTTCTAATAGTGAAAATAACATATAATTACACAACTAACTTGAAATAAAAGAAGATCTTGCGAAATCATGATAAAAATGATAAGTGTATTGGTCGTGCAATAGAATGAGGTGAGCATTAAGGCTATATTTTACGTAAAGAGGAAAAGGGTAGAGGATTAAACTTTACATGGAGAGGAAAAGTGTAAAAGATTAAACTAAGTACTACATTATAATGGAACTACTCTAAGTTAAGCAAATCAAAATCAAGTTTGTCAAGCATGCAATTAAAGCTAAAATTAAAGAAAATTAACAATATACTTAAGCATAGATCTTAGCAATTTCTCAACCATTAGATGTGGATTCTAACCACTAAGTTGATGTGAGTTGTGATTCTTTAATCCTTTAAACTCATTGCAATGTGCTTTTGTAGATATTTGTATTAGTGTCAAGATAGAGTTTAACCACACTTATAGAACTCATAGCTAGATTCCACGTAGTAGTCTAATTATGTAGTGGGAGTATTGTATTACCAATCCACCATCTACATATTTTGGATAATTAACTAAGTAATGCCACTACTTAACTAATCTAACTAGAATTGGGGTTTCAATCTTAATTGCCTAAAGATTGGGGTGAGTACTAAAATTATAGTGCCCTACTCGCAAATCTAACATGGTAAGAATTGATACTTTCTGTTCTATTTGGGGTTGTCACATCCTATTATAATCGATAAACTTGTAGATCAATCGAGGAAAGATGCAATCGAGATGGGTTTGGATTGTTTTCAGTAAACCTAATACCCGTCCTATTATCCTATAGGGTTACTTGAAACCTGTCTCATACCCTATAAGGTTTTTTTTACCAAGTATTGGAAACTCACTCGATAAGCTTAATAAGTAACCCAATTCTCAACTCGTTACCTTTTTTTTTTTTTTAATATTCTATTGTTAGTTTTAAGTCTTTACTTATTTATTATGACTATATTTTTGTAAAATACAGCTTATATTCTTAAAAATAAATAAAATTTGCACTTTCAACATATATAATCATATTTGTTTTGATATTGTTCCAAAGTTTAGAGTTTGGTATTTTTTATTAAAAAATAATTAATAAACAATATAATAATATTTATATACTTAAAAAAAAAGGTTTGGGTTCTTGATAGGTTTAATATTTGTCCAATTACCTGTCCCAATTTAATGCGAGTTAGGTCGAAGAGATTTGGCTTGTGGGATTTGCAAGCTATTTTGGGCTACCTTGTGTGGTCTATGAGTCGAGGTGGGCTAACTCTCCATGGGCACAGGTTAGCTCGCTTGGCTCGCACAAAAAAATAAAAATGAAAACAATAGTAAAAGAAAATTAAAAGTAAAGACTAAAGAGGACAAGAGACTATAGACTCAGACCTTAGTCCCTCATGCCTTCTCCTTCACCTCACTAAGTCAGACACTCACATGTCAATCGTCACATGGTCACACTCTCACTTCTTTGATCTCTGATATCTCTCATCACTCTCGCACTTGCAGACCACCAACATCAATGTCATCATCGTCATCTGATCTCTGATCTCTCTCACTTCTTTAATCCTCCTCTCATCAACCACTATGTACTCAATCATTAACTCATCGTTATCAATGACTCAACGCCACTCAGTCGTGCTCATGCGTGGTGACTTGGGAGTCCACTCTTCGTTGCTTTATTTTTTATTTATTTATTAATTTTTTAATTTACCTAACTAGTATGTTATTACTGTGTAGACTAGGGTTTTGAGTTAAGGCTCGGAGTTAGGGGTTTAGGGTTTAGGGGACGGGGGAATGGCTGTTGAGGTTTGGGTTTCAAGTTAGGGTTTAGGTTGTAAGGCTTTAGGTTTGGGGTTTAACCTTTGGAGTTGAGGTTTGGGCAAATGGTGGTTTAGGCATTGGGCTTTGGGTTTTGAGTTAAGGTTTGGTTATGGGTTGGAGCGTTGGACTTTGTAATTGATGGATTGGCTTGTGAGGTGGGGCAAGCCATCATAGGCTACCTTGCTTTAACCTGTGGGCTGGTGCGGGTTAGGGATGGTTGGCTCTTTTAGCCCACATTCCTACCCTTGATTTTGACTTCAATGCAATAGTAATAGCATTCTTAACCTTTTTATTTTCTTCAATATTCTAATTTCAACATTTTTTAAATCATGTGATACATTTTGATTTTGATTTTCATATACATATCTATTTATGCATACCTTATTAAGTCTCGATTGATTAGTGAAATCACTTGAAATTTTTAGTAAAAATTGAACTTAATGTGTTAATAAGTTTTTATTCAGGATAGTTGCACAACACTATAGATTAACCAAAAGAGCAATTATGTCATAAATTTTTATTTAAATTAGTTATATAGTGTTTAAAAAGTCTAAATCATTATCAAGCTATTATGTTTTCATTACACTTATCCATATATTTAGCTCATAAATAGAAATATTTTTTTTCTAAGTATTAGTGTATTTTCCAATATAAATTCCATTGTAAGCATTAATCAGATTAAAAATGATAGTTTTTTTTTTAATTGAGACTCAATTGTTTTGATATATTTAATTTAAAATTTTCTTAATTAATAAATGCTTTAATATATTAGATGGGTTGAATTATAAATTTATATTTTTAAACGCGAGTAATAAATAGATTTTTATACGCAAATACGTAAACGCAGAATAGGATAGCTTTACGTGAATTGCCGGCCTACTTATTCTCAAGCCCTCCCTAATTATGTCCTCAAAACGCTCTCTCCCCCCTCCGTCCAATTCGATCCCTTACAACCTTCCCTCTCTCTCCTCAAAACGTCGTTGTACTCCTCTCGTACCACCGTTCTCCTTCTACTTACGGCGCTTCCTATACTTCACCTTCTCTCTCCTTACACTCTCTTTCCTCTTTTGCCTCTTCTTCCTGTCCAACTCGACGCTCCAACTCCAACGCATCAACTCAACACCATCGAGTCAACTCGTGTCCTGAGCTCGATCTCGATCCCTCTTTCTCTCTCTCTCAATCAAAGTCCATAACCGGAGCTTCTCTCTCCAGCACACTTCCTTCGGTGTGTCGGTTGGCTATAGGGGAAGGAAACTAGGGTTTTGTGAGTTCAAAGGCTGGGAGAATTAGGGCTCAGGGGATGAGTTTTGTTCTTCAGTTTGCCTATAAAGGTTGGAACTTTGTTGCTTTTGTTGCTGTAAATATAGGGTTTTGTCGTGATTTTAGGGTTTTTTTTTTCTTCAGTTTTCCGATGGTATGTAACATGCTTGTGTTTGGAGGTAATTTAATCGGTAAACTACGATGTTAGCCACTCGGTCATAGACAATTTGTATAAGTCATTTAGAGGACAAGGTCTGAAAACATTTTGGGACGTCTTATAATTTTGTTTCTTAAATGGTGTCCTTAGGTAGCTTGTTGAAAGAGCCTTTATGTTTTATATGACCGACGATGAAATAAGATTGGACGATATCCGTCAATCTGAGAATGCGTGATTGTTGTTAGCACTTAAATCTGTTGTGTATTAATCCCACCCTATGTGATATTAAAGAACCAGTTTTGTTGATGAGATGCATAATTAATGAGGAAATGTGTAATCTTTAAAGCACTTATTTCTTTTTTTCATAAGAAAGCTTACTGCATTGGGTAGCACGTTCGTGTTTGGAGGTGATTTAATCAAGATACTATAATATTAGCCACTTGGTCATATACAATTTGCATAAGTCATTCAGAGGACTGGTTTGGACAACATTTTCGGATGTCTTATAATTTTCTTTCTTAAATGGTGTTATTAGGTAGCTTCTTAAAAGAACCCTTATGTTTTATATGACTAAGGACCAGAAAAAGATTGGATGATATCTATCTATCTGAGAATGTGTGATTGTTGCTAGCAACTGTGTTGTGTATTAATCCCACCATTCGAGATGTCAGAAAACCAGTTTTGTTGTTGAGATGCATAAATAAGGAGGATCTTTAAAGCACTTATTCACCATTTTATAAGAAAGATTACTGCATTGGAAGCTTTTCCTACATATAATTAATCATTTCCTAGGGCACTTGATAACAAAAACTGATTAGAACATTAGCAATATCTGGATTGTATAGAGTTATACACTGTCAAGTCTAGACTCTAGGGTGTCTGAATCTGTTTTTCCTTTATTTTTTTTAACTGACTTTGCACCCCAAGTTTTTCATAAACTTTTGGGCAATTCTGATGACATACCCTTCCAACTGTTTTCTGAATCCCTAAATAGTATCAGGATCCCGTTATCAGTTTGTTCTATTACTATACTATTTTTGCATCATCTGTTTCTGTCTTTGTAGCATGCAATGCCTTGCTTATTCAAAATTCTGTGTGTTTCACGGTCTTGAATTTCATTATAAAAAACCTCACTAAGTGATTCTAACATTTGAAATTTACTGTGCATTTTATCGAAAAAGTACTTACTGTGCAATTTTAGTCAAATTGGACGAACTTGTAGCAGCATTTAGGTATTACCTATGTGCGATAAGATTTACTGGTTTCTTGGTATACATTTTTTTCCTTTTTATAATTTTGTCAATATGTAGTTCCTCTACATGTTGAAAGTAGTAGACCATTTTAAGTATTGTAATTTTTTGTCTTAATATGTACATCAGGCAAGGTTATTGTGTGAGGTGTATGTCGGTACCAGCAACCAGACAATTGTCCACAAATCCTGCTTCCTTGAGGTAACCTTGAACTAATTGTTTATTGTCCATCGAGGATAGTTCTGTGTTACTGCTTGGGTTTTCTAACTGTCTATGTATGTTCTCCTGTGTTCACAAGATAGTCTTATTTTAGTGAAGGAAAGGTGATAAATAATAGTTTTGTTGCTTTTCCCTCTCTTAAATCTGTATAATCTGCATTTTATTGGATGCCTATATTGGTTAT
This sequence comes from Laguncularia racemosa, assembly GCA_037954665.1. Classification (NCBI taxonomy): domain Eukaryota; kingdom Viridiplantae; phylum Streptophyta; class Magnoliopsida; order Myrtales; family Combretaceae; genus Laguncularia; species Laguncularia racemosa. Next base: position 4,346,464 of record JBBMOL010000038.1, on the reverse strand, counting down.
TTTCCTCAACATTTATTCTTGATCTTCTTCCTCTTCTTTTATTTATTTATTTATTTATATTTTGGGTTGTAAAATAAATCTGTGTGGAAGATTTTGTTTTACTTTGGAGGTATCTAGTTTAAGCTAAATATGTGACTAGGTGAATGCCTGTGTTCCTACATAGGTGGAAGTTGATTGGACGATCGAATAGAGGATATGCAGTAGGTAGTGTATTTTAGGGATGTGATTTGGGGCTTCTTGACCAAAAAGCCATCAGTCTGAACCTGTGGCAAAAACGAGTCAGGGAACACATGTTATCAGTTGTTGTATCATGCTTCCATTAGATTAATACAATTTGTCAAGAGGGAAAAAAACTTTTGGTGACCCCTAAGTGGTTGGCCTAATGTTTAAGGTTCAAGGCACTCTCATGATAATTTATATGAAGTCTTGAGTACGAATCCCACCAAGGACACTTATTGGGGCTATCTATTGGGCAAGCTATATTGAGCCGGTGTATGGGTCTAATAGGGATTACATCTATGTCCCTCCATTACCCTGAAAAAAAAAAAAAAGGAAAGAAAAACTTTTGGCAGAAATGATTTCCACCCTTATAGCACAATCCTTAATATTGGAACATCTTGTATATATCTTATTAATATATTGAATTTTTGGTTTATCAAAAAAAAAAAAAGAGCATTGGTAAGACTTAAATCAGATACCGTTTCTTTCCTTTAATTATATCTAATTCTTTTTGAACCAGTGCATCTGATCTTTAATTATATCTAATAGTGGATCATGTTATGGCCGTGCTCCTCCATAATACATGGATAAAGTCACAAAACCCAAAAAAGATTTTGATAATTGTTTCACTACAAAGGCATTTACTAATTGGAAGAAAAAGGGTGGAAGTGATTGCACTGAAAGAAAAAAAATTCAAGAATCGGTAATAAGTGAAAATTGCTGTATGTTATGACAAAATAACTAGTTAAATAATATATTATGCTAATAATTAATAAGTATAAAATCAAAAAGTAAAAGATGGGCCTAATGGGAAAATAAAAAATGGATACAGATACTTTGTAATAGTCTCACATCGAAAGTTTACTCATTTCATTGTCTTACAGATTTAATGATCCAAAAGCATCAAAACCCAATGTCTTCAAATAATGCTAATCCATGGACATCCCAATACAAAAACAATCCATTCATTGCCCAACAAAAAACTAAAAATAAAAATGTTCTTCACTGGTCAAAATCAAATTAAATTTTAGCTTTTAAATAATTACCAAAAAAGTACTGCACATATCAAACTAACAGATTACAATCTCATGACTACACAATAAATCTCACAATATAGACACATCCAGACATTCCTGCGAGAAAGCAACAACCTATCAACAATTTTAAGATTATAATCTCAAATTCTGAGAAAGTAAATGCACTAAAACGGCAAAAAATAGATCAATCTATATGAAGTGCATACCCAGAGAAAAGTTCAGTTCTTTAACTGAGTGCAGAATATACTTTCTTCAGCTAAGTCTTGAGGATGCTGAAATATTAGGGCTTACTTTGGTTATGCTTCTATGTGTACCAGGTGCTTGGTGGAAATTTCAGTTCTTGAACCGAGTGCAGAATATACTCTCTTTTTGTCTTGTGGCAGGATTTCAGTGTCCTAAGAACAAAAAGTGTCTTTGGGACCATTTAGGTGTTTTATCATTGATTGATGCTTTTCATTGGATGTTGAGGGCTAGTTGCCATGGACCTAAATGCCTTACCTGAAGATGATGATGAGATTTTTGAGCGGCAAGTACAGGAATATTCTGCACCAGTTGACCGTATAGAGTCTGCAATTGATATTGCTAATCGGGTACATTCTCATATCCTAAGTTACATTACTGCATCCTTCCTATTGTAAATTCTACGATTTATTTTACCTTCATCCTCAAAGACATTGACTGTTTCTCATAATGATGCAGTTTGGGGTGGCAGAAAAAGTAGGGAGTTATTTATTCCCTGCAATTTAACCTTTTTTCATGTTATTGTGGGGTTTGTTGCTTTTGTGTACATGGCTTTTTGGGGTGGCTTGTTGTTTCTTTCTGAGCTGAGCAGGATGTAACTTTGGTTGAATCAAATGCTTGCATATGCATTGATTCTGCAGGACCTTTTGTTACCCAGTTTTGGTGCAGGATGATTGATTTTGAATGCTACTTGTGCAGGAGCGGGACGAAAGGCGCAAGAAAATGAGAAAAGATCGCTCTGATGATAGGGTTTCCAGTATACCTCATCAACATTCGCAGGATCAATACTACCAGGCAAAGCATTTTAGAACATATGACAAAAACAAGCTTCCACCTGGTAATTTGTCTGGCTTTCTTTGCATGTGTATGGCCTTCTTGTTGTGAGAGGTGCACTTGCATATAATTTTATTGGCTTTCCAACATTGTATTTTATGTTTCTGGTCTTTTAATTCCAAATGCTGTTGTATGCATTTCTGCGTGCATAAAAATAATGGTACCTGGCATTGAAAGCAATAATTGAAAAAAGAAATGGCTGTCCACAAAATATGCAGTTCTGGTTTCATGATCATAGACTGGACATTTGGGGTTTTGAGATCTTATTTGTAAGATTTTAAAGGCATGATACTTTAATATGTAAAAGGAATGATAACTCTGTGTGATTGTGTCTAGGGGTTTTCATGGTTTGTTTCGATTTGATTCATGAGGCAACCAAACCAAACATCATTTTAAATGGTTCAGTTTAAGTCCCCAACAGACCAAACCGCTTTTAATGATTTAGGATTCTAAACCGATTCAATCCAAATGCAATTCAGTTTGGTTCAGTTCAAAGTGTTTTCAAATTGCCTAATTGTTGTGATCACTTTTTGCTGTTCACAATACACACCTGTCTCCTTAACCTTTACTTTGAACATTTATGCAGTATTTCAAGTAAAAAAAATTTAACAAGTAGACTATATCTGCATATGCACATGTAAAAAAAAAAAATAAAAAATCATAGATAATAATTCCCCTAAACAAGCTCAACTTGCTGGTCAAGCTTTTCTTGTAAATTCCTTAGTAAATCATCCACATTACACAATAAGCAAGTTGAGAGGAGAACAAGGCTATACACTTATACAATGTTGGTGCCTACCATTGTAGGGATTTGGGAGAGATGGGAGTGAGACAGTGAGAGTATGAGGAATTGTGACAAAGATAGGAGATGAGAGTGAACTTAGTGAAAATGTGATCTGAGAGAGCAAGAGTAGTCTGATGTAAAGGCTGCATGTATGATTCTTTTTTTTGGTCAGTTGTTTTAATTTGCAGCTCCAAGGTCTGTAGGCACCTTTATTTATGTGATTCCATGTGCCCTTTTGTGCTGCAATGTCTGAGTTTGTAGTCACCCAATGCTGTAAATTTTTTTATATATCTGTGTTAAACTATTCAAAAGCCTATTTACTTTTATAAAATTCCAAGAGATCTAGGGCTCTCTCTCTAAATGAGCCCTATTTAAATTTCGACCATTGGGAAGCTAGGTTTAAAGTCTTCTGAAAATAAAATACTTAAGGATTTCACTTTGAAATGACCAAAAACCAAATCACAAATCCAATTCCCTAACATGATGTTTGCCACAATTATGAAAATTGATAAGAATGTGACAGAGTAAAAGCTTGATGGTGTTTAAAAAGAATAATCCTTGTAATATCTTACAATGAAACAAAATGGAGAGAAAATAATATAGGGATTCAATTGGAAAACATAAAATGAAAAAAGGTAAAGAATACTGAAATCCAAAATTAGCTTAGGTTGGTTCATAGTAGTAGGAACCTTACTCCACTTACGTAAAAATCTACAAATTACAATTCTCCACTTACATAAAAATCTTCATTCACAATTTGCCTCTTTTTCTTTGAAAACCTACCAACAAAAGATGGGCTCTTGAATCATTGTAGCAGTGAATCATCAATTCAAGAAATACAAGATGAATCCTGATATAATCTCTTATTTTTGCATTTCCTTTTGATACTTTTATACCCAAATGGTGTTGACCTACTACACACATGGCAACATCTGCTCATCCAATATGACTAGTCTTTTCTCTTTCTCATCCAGTTTTACTTCCGATCTATTTTTTCCAGTTGGTGTCCTGGATTGTCTAATAGGTTGATTTCCTTCCTTCCTTAAGTTCCAAGAATTGGTACCTTGACCTCAATTGCAACCTTTGCATTCACTTGTGACTTGGCTTCCTCTGCACACTCAAGTATTTAATTTAACAACCTGTTAGCTCAACGATTGTCTTGCTGTACTTCCTTATGAAGATTCTCACTCATACTCTTATCCCCCATGATGACCTCTTCAACATAAACTTTAGGTTCAATATTGATCCATTCCCATAGGACAGGTCTACTATTGTTCTCCAATTTGGTCCCCCCCCCCCCCCCCCCCCCTCTCCCCTCAACATCTTCAACCCCCCCTTTCCAACATTTGCAATAGGCACAAGCCTATGGCCTGACTTAGATAGATATTTGTAATCAACAAGCCTAACTTTTATGGCTTCTAATATCCCTTCTCTTTTTAGGTGGTGTTGGATTGGGAATTGAATGATCAAACCTCTCATCCGGATGTTTTCTTTCCACCATATTTACTTGTTGCAACTTTGACAATTCCCCTATTTATTGCTCCTTGTTGGTGGGCCAATTCTCATGTTACATTGAATTTTATACTCTTGTCATGTTAATTGAGGCTGATCATGCTTCATCTTGAAGATCCACAGCTATGCATCTCCAACAGAATTGGGGTGTTTTTTTGGCTATCCATGCTTTCAAGAAGGTTGTGTATCCATACACTATCTAGTGGTGCCCTTGATTTTTTCAAAGCTTAGAAAGCAAGATTGTGATGCTTTGATTTCAATAATTTTGGCGAGACTAAATGCTAGGTCTTCAAAGTTCCTTTCTTTTACTAGGAGTCTCCAACTTGGTAATTTTTGCAATACAAGTTTATTGGGCTTCTATATTTATGCCTAAGAAAGTTATCAACCAAATCCAACTTGTTATGAGAAATTTCTTATGGAGTAGACATTGGAATGTATTTACCAAGGCAAAAGTGAGTTGGGATGTAGTGTGTTCTCCACTTGATGAAGGTGGCTTCAGTATCCTTAGACTTGATCCTTGGAACAAAGCAGTCTAATAGAACATATCTGGCTCCTTTTTAAAGGGAGTTCAAGAGCAGGTTATGTTGAGTGGCTGCATTCCTTTTTCCTTAAAGGAATGTGTTTTTGGGCAGCAAAAAATCCTTTTACCTGTTCTTGGAGCTGGCAGAAAACTTCAAAGCTTTGCCCTTTAGCTCGATTGTGGGTCAAATGGGAATTTGGAGATGCCTAACTCTCTCTCATGGTCAGATTTTTGACTCCCTATTAGGTCCTTTAGATGCGACTCACAACTTTAGAGTTATTTTAAGCTTGCCTTAACCGCAATGCATGGTTCTATTATGTCATTAAGGGTGCCAATTGGGTTCTTCCTCAAGCTCCTTTATGGGACAGTTTCCCCATTTCTCCTAACCTCCTTTACCTTCTGTCCAAGAATTTTTAATCAAGAGTGCTTTTATGGTGTTGAAACCCCTAGGCAGCACAGTTAGTTTATATAGGGTGGTGTAGTGCAAGAAATCTTTACGGAGGTATTCTTTCATTCTCTGGCTTGCTTGGCTAAGGGGACTACACACTCTTGATAAGCTAAATCAGTGGGAAATTTCAAATTCCACAGCTTTTTTTTTGTGTGTGTGCGTGTGCTCTTAAGGCTTTGAAGACCATGATCATTGTTTCTTTGAGTGCTCCTTCTCTTCAGGAGCTTGGGGGAGAAGTTGTTACATCTCTTGCTTGTCTTGCGTCTTTTGTTACTTCACAAAGTAATTTTGGCTCTCATCATCTCCACCACCTCTAAAGATCCTAAAGTTGTTTTGTGGAGAATTGGCCTTTCAATAGCTGTGTATTGTATATGGGGAGTTCGAAATTCAGCGCTCCTTGGTTAAATTGTTCCTTCTCAATCTGCTCTTGCTAGACAGATCTTAGCATAGAAAAAGCTTCTTGTTTCTTCTTGATTTTGGTTTATGCTAGTTTTCCTACAGCGTTTTTGTGAAACTGTTACAATAGAATAGGGTTTCATTGCATCTCCTTCCGCACTTGCACTGTACATTCTTTTCCGTTTAATACAGATTATTGATTTACCCAAAAATAGAAAGATTCTAATTCTACATGCTCCTCCTCTAATATCGTTTGGTGTTTAAAAGAGTATTCACATTGGTTTATTCACCCTGAAGGATCTTTGGTACACCTTCATAGTTAGGAGAATCCAATTTAGAAAATTTTGAAACAATTGCTTCCCGATCTGGCTGCTCACGCTCAGTCACTAGATGCCCTCTTCTTCCCTTGTTACTGGGCTCCCTCTTTCTGTGATACTCCAAAACCTGGTTAGAAAGATCCTAGGTAAGGCATTCTATTTGTTGTGAGAGTTGCTATTGTCCGGCTTCCAGATGAGCTTGGTCTTCTTTGTACATTGCCAAGAAAGTGTCAAATTGCTGATGTAGAGTCTACAAATCCCCTATTTTTGGTGACTTTGGTACCAAATTGTTCTAGGATCAACCCTATGGTCGGGTTATAGGTCAATCTAGGGTGAAATCAAGAGGGATTTTTCGCAACAATTTGGCCTTACGAGTTTTTCTTCCTCATCTACACCTACAATTGAAAGCTAGACTGTATGGCTCAATTAGAGAGACTGGAGATCTCTTTAGAAAACCAATTCTATATATATATATTTTAAATATCTTCTTTGTATCATAAACATATATATAGATGACACTGGTGGTAGCTACCCACTAGCCGCTATGTAGGACACATGGCACTAAAAAGGACACTTGGCAAATGTGAACATACCCATCAGTGACCACATAATTAAAAAATAAACTGGCAAACAACATTTCAACATAGAAACATGTCCAGGATAGCAACTATTATCTAATTAACAAGATCCTAGAGCAGTTGATATTTCCAGATTTATTTTTGTGTTGAACATCGATTTTCAAATCAGAAGTCTTAACTCATTTCTCCCAATACAAAATTTATGCTTAACATTGTCGAAATCTGATACTGATGGTGATGGCTTCAATAGAGTCCTATACAGTTGCAAAGTTTGCTCTCATTCAATTCCAACAAACAACATTAAATTTGGAAATCTCCCAAGTGCCTCAAGCACCCTTGATCTTGAATTTCAAAGGAATTGGTACTTACCCACAACAAAACCTTTAATCTGATCCTGATTTAGTGTGCCTAAATTGCTGCAAGGCTGCATTTATACCTGTTTGTTGAGCCTGGATTGCATAAATCTGCTGTCTTAATGATTATTATGTTTTTTGTCATGTGTTTCAATTAATAAAGACAGAAAGAGAGCAGGGTGTGAACATTCAAAGATTAGATGTTACACACAAATGAAATAAAAATAGACCCTAAAGTGACTTAAGGGCTTAATTGGAAAAACATATAAAAAAATAACTGATGCCTAAAATTCAACGTTGGCTCTTAGGTCAGTTAGTAATAAGATGACCCTTGACCTCACGAGTCTCTTCAGAAAGAGTATGCACTTTATCCAGGAAAGGGATGATCTGAAAGGTTCTGCAAGACTGAGTTTCCAGGTCCCTCACACTCTTTCTGTTCCTCTTTTGGTAGGCAGCACTTTTGTTTTCTTGTGACTATTGAAAAAATAAAGAAGAGTTTATCTCTTGTTACTATCTTTATCTGGATGTTGTTTAGTGTATTTATGTGATCCACATCGTCAGCAATTTCATTTCCTATCATATGCATTGGATTCCTTTTTTTCTTTTCAGTCTATGTTGGGAAACTGAATTGTTGGAGCAACAAAAGTACAACTATTCTTTTAAACCCCCCCAAAAAAATGTACAGCTATTCTCAGCTCATGGTCTTCAGCAAGTTGGCCAATTTGATCTTGCAAACGGGTTGTGTCTTTTTTTTTCTACTCAACTAATTTGAGTTGAAATGCAAGATCCGTCCATCTGATCTTCTCAATGTTAACAAGCATGTTAATAATTGTATCTTTCTGCGAGCAACAGCTGTATCTGTGAATGTTGGTGATCACTTTCTTTCTTCAGGTTTATTTTAAGGGCTTTCTTTTATTTCTCTTTGTGGTTATCATATATATTATGATGAAGGTTTTGAAGTTGGATGTAAAGTTTTATTAGGCTTTGCCATGGTTGTGCTATGGGTACATTACTTCCTCTCTATTTCTATCTTTAACTACTTCTTGAAATAACCTGAGCACTTTTTGAATGGTTATTCTTACAGGTTGGTTGGACTGCCCGGCATCTGGACAGGAGATAGGCCATTTTATCCCTTCCAAGGTGCCACTAGGAGAGTTCTTTAGTGACCACATTCCTCCTGGTAGACGATACTCATTTAAACAAGTGATTCATCAACAGAGAGTTTTGGGAAGAAAGGTAAGTGCAATGAATAGAAAAGAATTGAGCTTTCTAGCTTTACACTTTTCCAATGTAGACATGATTTTTTCATCCAGTTTTCTTTTTTTTTTTTCATCCAAAAAATGTAGATATTATTTACTTGCCTTTCATTTTGAATGAAATTTTTTTGTTATGCATTAATTTTACTAATAAATTAGTCTTCTCAATGGCTATATGCATGATTTATGGAAATTTAGATTGGAGCTGGATAATCCAATAAGTGCATGTGTGGTCCCATTTATCAAATTTTTAACTTTGCTTGTATGCACAATCACCTACAGCTAGTTGCACAAATATACACACTGCCACTGGGCATGCATGTGTTTGATGTTCTTGCATGAGTGATTGCTGAATCATCTCTTGTTTATATGATGTCTAAGATCTTTTCCATTTTCATTCTTTTCTTTTCTTGATAATTTTCTTGGGGTCATCCTTCCTTTTCAGATTCTTCCTCTTTTTTTTTTTTTTTCAGATTGGTTTGGTGATAGATCTAACAAATACAAGTCGTTATTACTCAACGGCCGACTTGAAGAAAGAGGGCATTAAACATGTTAAGGTACATAGCATCTTACAATAATATGTGTTGTGATTTACCCCCAAAAAAAAAAAAAATAATGTGTCGTGTACTTCTATTAGTCTTGTTTCTTATGGTAAGTGTTGATAATAATGCAGATTGCATGTGTTGGCCGGGATGCTGTTCCTACTAACGCACATGTGAATGAATTTGTTTATGAGGTATCTCTATTTTGCTATGCTTGTTTGGATAGTTTTCAGGTGCATTATCAGGCACTTTCCAACATAATTTACACATAATTGTGCCCATAGAATTTTATGATGGATTGGTTATGAATTGCTAACCACACTATTAGGAATAAAGCTTGTTCTTCTTGTTGAACTAATCTCTAGTGTTGTTCCTTCTTTTCTTATTGAAGACCTTATGAACTCCAGTAGTAGTTACATGCTAGTCTTCATCAATGTTGTCAGAACAGGGCCGGATTAGGCAGATTGTGGAACAGGTTTATAATTAGGCCCGTTTGAGCACATGAAATCGGAAACAAAGGCCCGATGCCAAATTGGTGAACCAACTGGTTGAATTGGAAACTGGCAGCATATCTAACTGTACCAGCTTCACTGCATTATGCTTGTTGAAGAAGACTGAAAGCTTTAGTATGTAGGAACTCCATTTGTATAATGCTTCTGTGAATCAAACTGATGGAGAAGCTGCTTAATTAAATATTTGATGAAGAATTAATTCTAATTTATAGCCTTTACACACAGGACATTTTGAGGCCTTACCAATGTGGGACTATCTTTAGTCTCTTAACATATGTATTCACTCTCTTGTTCATAAGGCTTGCAGCCTATAGAGCATTTATACTTCTACTATGTGGGACAGAAAATGGGATTAAGCTGCACTGCTGGATGCCATATAAATGGCAACTGGTCTTGAGTTGTTCCACATCATTAAAATGCAGGAGATTGCTTCTGCCGGACCTTTTGTCTAAGATTGTAATCTGTTTAAAAGGTTCATCATTGTTTCATTTCGTTTTTTTAATTCATGTTCAGTCTGGTCCTTTCCCTTCAGGGCTTTAACCCTTGAATCCAATACTCGTCCTTGATGATTAGCAGTTTTGACAACATTATCTTTCATGTATCAGGACTTTAAGTTTGGTGCTGTTGTTGCAACCTTTTCTTTTATATATTTAGTGGGCTTCGATTCTCTCTGAAATTATTTTAACAAATATATTTTGGATGGAAAGATCTGCATTAGAAGGATGGTATGATGATCCTCTGTAATCTATGCAGTAGGTGAAATGCAAAAAAGTGGTTAAATGGTTAGTATTTAAAAAAAATCAGTCAAGCAATTCTTTTCAGTTAGGTTAGTTTCAGTGAAGACTTTACCTTGGAAGTGATATGAAGGAAGAAGAGAATGATTTTTTTCTTTGGTGAACAAGATGGCAGCGATACACTCACATGAAAAAAGGGGAAAAAAAACAAAAGTAAACAGCGGAAAATCCATGATTTTCAATTTATCTCTTTGTGCGTGAGTTTTGGCATCGTGCATTATCTTTTCGGTGCAATTTACTGAATGGATGAGGATAATATTAACTTCAAGCTAATATGAAGTTGATATTTACTTCAAGCAGGATATTATCATGATCTTTTTATGATTGTAAGTATAACTTCACATGCCAATCATGTGAATTTATTCTTTTGCTGCTAGTTCTCATTTAAGGGATGCATATATTTTTTTATGTAATTACTGGTATCTGTAAAATTTGCTACTTTGCAGGGAAAATGGTCTGATTTTTGTTTCTTTGTCATGATGCTTTGAGTGCTCATCCTTTCTGTACTTTTCCAGGTCTCTCAATTCCTAGCTCGGCAGAAACATCCAAAGAAACATATCCTTGTCCATTGTACCCATGGTCACAACCGAACTGGATACATGATCATTCACTTCCTGATGCGCTCCATGCCAATTTCTGTTCGACAGGTGGGAGCATTTCATCATTTTTGTCTACATTGGAATTCAGTTTGGGGACTTCAAATATTGTTCTTTGGTCTTTGGGTTGTTTTAACTGTTTAGGCTACAGGAATAAAAATCTTTCCTGAAGTCTCAACTTTTTGTGGTATCTCAAATTAGGAACTTGACCCTCCTTAAAAGGCTTCTTTGTAGTATGCTTAAAACATTATATTAGAGCATTTGCTGCTGCTGCTGGTGCCTAAGAGTGGACAGCTAATGCATTCTATTTGTTTTCAAGATTGCATTTTATGGAAAAAATTTTAACAACAGCCTTCCCACCAACCATCCCCCCCCAACCAAACCTAAAAAAAAAAACTTTTGGTAAGTCATCCTAGCAAATACTTGATCCCATGAAGTGCATTTTGGTCTCTACACTTCCCTCCTACATTGCCCTTTATCTTTGATTGCATGCTTAAGTCAATTTAAGATGATCGATTTTTCATGAAGAGAACCTTCAGTTGGTTAATGGTAGTGTATGTGCAAAGCTACTGAAGATATTGCAAATCACCTTTTTGTGCTTGTGAAGGAGCTAAAAGCATATGAAATTTATAATCAACATTGGATATCCTGTAGGTCACATCTTACTCCTTACTGCAATCATACTGGAAATATCTTGCTTGGACGATGTCCTTGAATACTTTAGTGTGTTGGGAAGGAAGGAATAGACAAATTTTTAAGACATTGGTTTTTTGTATTGTGGAATTTTATTTTGTATGGAGTCTCTTATGATTTTTAGTTATTATTTCTGTTAGTTATATTTTTTTTTCATTTTCGCTTTATTCTTGTATAGCTCTTATGTGCTTGAATTTTTACTTTAACAAAATTTCTTTATTATGGGTGATAAATGGTTTTTTGTGTTTACTTGTTCTTAGGCTGTACAGTTATTTGCAGAAGCACGGCCTCCTGGAATTTACAAACCAGATTATATTACTGCTTTATATGAATTTTATCACGAGAAAAAGCCTGAAAACTTCACTTGCCCATCCACTCCGGAGTGGAAAAGGTCATCGGGCCTTGATCTTAATGGCGAAGCATTGCCTGATGAAGATGATGATGGGAATTTAGCTGCTCCAGTTCAAGTAAGCTTCCAAAGTGCAACCATTGTCCGTGCTTCCTAGTTTCTTCCTCTTTCATGGTTGTTTCTTTGTTGGTCCATTTTGGTGATATTTCTTATATAGGATCAATTATTCCCAAGAAAGATGACAAAATGTGTAAATGGTTAATGCCCTTGGGATCATGGTATGGGATCCATGTTTAAAAATTTGGTGATATTTCTTATATGGGATCAATTATTCCCCCAAGAAACGGCGCTATTTCTGATTTCATCGGGCTGTATGAAAGCTGAAAATGGCAAGTTGAAGGTGGTGATTGGTTTGAAATTCAACCTAGTTGCTTGAAATACTTTAGTGGGTGTTCGATTGATTTGGTGCAATCTAGCTTATTTATGGTGGTACGGTCATTTAAGTAAAATGAAGATACTGTTTTCCTTATGGATTTGTATGTAGGTGAGTTAGTGTGATTGGAAGGTGCTCATTACTTAAGAGTAAGTTCTGCCTTTAGGCTATAAGAGCAGTGATGTATACGGATGTGAATTTTGGGAAGTTAATTGTGGACATGAGTAGAAAATGACATGGATCATACAGGAATGGATGATGTAAGAAATCGTGGTATTTGAGAGGAAGTTGGAATAGCATACTTAGCCCGCTATAGATGAGTTAAGTTGAAGGCACAGTGCTGAGCTTGAGTTCCAACTCAACTCGAAAATTTGAGCTCAAGTTTGATTCAGCTAGAGCTCGACTTTATAAAGGTTGTTTAGGCTTAGCTTGTTTTTAAAAAAATATATCTTATTTGAATTAAAATAATACCAATATCCAAATTCCACTCAAACTCGACTAGAGCTCAATTAGGCTCGAGAGCTAGTTGAGTCTATCAGAATGAAGTTTGGGCTTTGGCTTAATAAACTATTCGAGTAAGTTCAAGGTCAATCTTGTCTCGATTGTTTTGAAGTTAAACTAAGGTATATATATTGAGCCGAATTCAAATAGCTCACAAGATGTTAGGCTCATTCACACCCTTATCCTTAGTTGAGAAGATGGAGGAAATATGATTGAGATGATTTGGCCTTGAATAAAGATGTGATTCAAGGAACTTGTTAGAGGTTGTGATGTTTTAGAGATGACTTAAATGAAATGTGGACAGGGAGACATGTAAAGCCGTGGAGAGATGTAATAAAAAAATTTATCACCTTTGTAAGTATTAATGAAAATATGATCCATGGTATAGTGCAATGGCAAAACAAGATCCATGTAGCTGACTCCACATAATAGGACTAAGGTTTGAATGGTAAAGTCGTATTTGTATGTAGTGATGTCATCTTTGCAATTTTGCTATTTTCAAACAAAGCAAACTAGCATGTAGGCTGTATGTGGCGACTTAAGATGCATGGAAGAATGGGTTATTAATGCTAATTTGCTGGTTAATAAAAATTTAAGGTGAACAAGCAAATTAATTACTTTAATGCAAGTAAATAAAGAAAGGGAAAATCGGACACTCAATATGTTGAGGGCTTTCAGCTTTTGCATATGTCCCATTGGATGTCTTTTGAATCAGGCTTACTTTTTTAAAGTCTTTTAAACCCCCTTTTGTCATTATTGTTTTTTAATCGAAGATTGAAATTTCCTTGGAAATGTTTAAAATTTATGCACTAGGGGCAATCTTCTAATTATTTCAAACTGAAATGAATATGTGTTAAGCTTGTACTTGGATTTTGTTTTTAAATATATGTGATTTAAGTTCATAGCTTATATTTACTATGATTACAAATAGAAGAAAAACAGCAATTAATGCATTAGTACATGGTTTTGCTCGGTGGAAAATAAAACCTTTTATGTGCTTGAACCACCTTTATATACCTTGCAACATTCTCTGGCTGGCACTTTAGACGGTGCCTTAATCGCAAATTTAGTCTTTAACCAAGGTGTCTATAATGATCTTCTATCAGGCACCATGGCCTATTGATGCTCTCTTCTTATCTGTCAGTGGTTAATCTTCTAGGCCCAAAGCTTTGGATTCTGCAATCTATATATTTGTAGGAAATCAAACCAGATTCTCTTCTATATTAGGAATTAATATCCTAGGGATTTCAATGTAATATTCTGTGTATATATATATAGATAGCAATATTGTGTATCATATATATAGTGCATATATTAGGAATAGAAAGATATAGTGAAGAAGATTTCTTTTGTATATATATGTGTATCTATTCCTTGAAATAAGAAGAGAGAAGTTTTATTAAGAATTATTTGCTACATGGTATCAGAGCTACGGAAATAGAAAATCCTGCAAATACTGCTTCTCTTCTCCTCTTCTGTTCTGTTTTTTTGTTCTCTTTCCGTGCCGTCTCTCTCTCTCGCTGTCTCTCCCTCTCTTCTGGGTAGATCTCACAGCCCTCACAGACCTCTAGTATGGCAGAATCTGATGGATCTTCTGGGGGTTCTTCAACAACAAATTCACTCCTTGGAATAACGCCAACACCCATTGAAAACAGTTTCATCCAACCGGTCATCAGTCATAAACTCAATGGCCATAACTATCTCCAATGGTCACAAGCAACAATGTTGTTTGTTAGCGGAAGGAACAAAGATGACTATCTCACCGGTGTCATTACTCAACCCAATCCACGTGATCCAAAATTCAAATCATGGAGGGCAGAAAACAATCTTGTTATGTCTTGGCTAATTGGATCCATGACAACCGAGATTGGAGAGAACTTCTTGCTATACTCCACGGCAAAAGAAATTTGGGATGCTACTCGTGATACATTCTCAAATCACGAAAACACAATTGAGCTATTCCATGTGGAAAGTACACTTCAAGAATTAAGACAAGGAGAAAAATCAGTCACCGTGTACTTCACATCTCTCACTCGACTTTGGCAACAACTAGATATGTTTGAATCCCATGAATGGAATTGCCCCTTGGATTGTACTTATTTCAAGAAAATCATTGAAACCAAGCGGATATTTAAGTTCTTGATGGGCTTAAATAAATCCTTAGATGAAGTCCGGGGCAGAATCCTTGGAACAAAGCCGCTGCCTAGCTTACGAGAGGTGTTTTCTGAAGTCCGGAGGGAAGAGAGTCGCAAGAGAGTGATGCTGGGAAACTCAGAAAACCTAGTGTCAACAGAAAGCTCAGCTCTTGCTGTAGTAAAAGACCGGTTGCACCTATCCAATGTTGCTGCAGATGATAGGAGAATGCATCAGAATGCAGGTAACAATCGGACAGGTCGAGGACGTCCCTGGTGTGATCATTGCAAAAAGCCAGGCCACCTTAAGGAAACGTGCTGGAAATTGCATGGAAAGCCACTTGATTGGAAATCTAGCAGAGACCGTGAGGCAAAGGGGAATACTGCTTTCGTAGAGACTTCACCAACTGTCAATCAAGCTCCTTTCACCAAGGATCAATTGGAATTACTCCAACAGCTGATCCGGAATTCATCTAAATCAACATCTCCTCATGATGGGGAACATGGATCAGGTAATCACGCACTACATGTTGCTCAGAACCCATCGTCATCATGGATAGTAGACTCCGGAGCATCAAATCACATGACAGGTGACAGATCTCTTTTCACATCTTACTCACCTTGTAAAGAACTACAAACTGTAAGGATAGCCAATGGTACTCGCACACAAGTTGAAGGGATAGGAACAATCTGCCTTTCAAGTTCTCTAATTCTCTATTCTGTGTTGTTGGTACCTGACCTAGATTGCAATCTAATCTCGGTTAGCAAACTAAATAGTGATCTGAGATGTGAAACTAAGTTCTTTGCCAACTGTTGTGTATTTCAGGACTTGAGCTCGGGGAGGACGATTGGCAATGCTGAGCTTCGCAAAGGTCTCTACATTCTTGATGTAAACATCTCATCCTCATACAGCATCTCTAGCAATAAAATTAGTTCTTGTTATGTTGATCATTCAAATAAGGATAGAACAATCATGATGTGGCATTCTCGATTAGGACATCCAAATTTCTTATATATGAAACGATTGTATCCATCTCTATTTATCAATAAAAATCCAAATTTCTTTCATTGTGAAATATGTCAATTTGCAAAACACACTCGGAGCACATACTATCCACTACCCTACAAACCAAGTCATCCTTTTTCCCTCATACATGGTGATATTTAGGGACCAACTCGTATTCCCAATATTACTGGTACTTGATGGTTTCTATTGTTAGTTGATGATCATACACGATTGTGTTGGACATACCTCATGAAAGAAAAATCCGAGACCAATCATATTATCAAACACTTTCATGCTATGGTTAGAAACCAATTCAAGAGTGACATCCAAATCTTCAAAACTGATAATGCTAGAGACTTCTTTAACTCAAATCTCAGTCTTTACCTCAAATCACATGGTATTGTTCAACAAAGTTCATGTGTTGATACACCTCAACAAAATGGTGTGGCCGAAAGGAAAAATCGCCATATCCTTGAAGTTGCTCGCTCCTTGCTTTTTCAAACCAATGTTCCTAAAAAATTTTGGGGTGAAGCTGTACTCACAGCTACATATCTCATTAATAGGATGCCCTCACGTGTTTTGAAATTTCAATCACCATTACAAATGCTCGACAAGTTTTACCCAACTTCACGGTTAGTATCCCAAGTCCCACTCAAAATCTTTGGGTGCACTGCATTTGTTCACATTAATCATGGAAAGCTCGATGCGCGTGCACTTAAATGGATGTTCATAGGATACTCACCAAATCAGAAAGGGTACAAATGTTTCTCTCCTCTCACAAGTAAATTCTATCATACTATGAATGTCACCTTCTTTGAAGAAAACCCATTTTTTCCCACTTCTGTAATTCAGGGGGAGCATGACTCTAGTACTCGTACTCATGAATTCTAGAATTGGGATTGGACTACTTTTATTGAAACAAGTCCATCTGGTCCTCCTCCCAATTCTGTTATATGTCCAGACACAAGTCCAAGGAGTTCATCACTGATGAACTACCCTAAACATCTCCTTCTTCCTATCGAAGAAATCAATGTTTACACAAGAAGGAAAAGACCATTGCAGAATGAACAACAGACCTAAGAGATCTCCTCGAGTGACAATTCTGAAACAATGCCAACTGAGGAAGGATCTTGTTCCCAATCAGCAAAGGAAAAGGTAATAAATCATGATCCAAATTTAGATTTGCCGATTGCTCATAGGAAAGGAGTCCGATCATGCACGTAGCACCCGCTATGCAACTACATCTCCTACTCAAATCTATCACAGAAATTCCGAGCATTTGTAACCTCTCTGGACAAAGTTGAGATTCCCAGTTCAATATATGAAGCTCTAAAGGTCCCTGAATGGAGGAAAGCAACACTAGAGGAGTTGAATGCACTTGAGAAGAATGGCACATGGGTTCTAACATCATTACCACCAGGGAAGAAGACTGTAGGATGCAAATGGATATTTTCAATCAAACAAAAGGCTGATGGAGGCATTGATAGGTACAAAGCACGGTTAGTAGCTAGAGGATTCACACAGTCATATGGAATTGATTACCAAGAAACTTTTGCTCCTGTGGCTAAGCTCAATACAATACGTGTGCTATTATCTGTTGCTGCAAATCAGGATTGGCCACTGTTCCAGCTTGATGTGAAAAATGCGTTCCTCAATGGAGACTTAATTGAGGAAGTCTATATGGACATACCTACTGGTTTTGAAACCGAGAAAACAAGAGGAAAAGTGTGCAAGCTGCAAAAGGCACTATATGGACTGAAACAATCACCTCGAGCTTGGTTTGATAGGTTCACACGAGTACTTAAACAATGCGGGTACTCTCAATCTCAAGCAGATCACACACTATTCATCAAACATTTCATAGATGGGAGAATTACAATATTGATTGTATATGTTGATGATATAGTCCTTACTGGGAATCATGAAGGAGAGATGAGAAGACTCAAGATCTTATTGTCCAAGGAATTCGAAATCAAAGACTTAGGACATTTAAGATACTTTCTGGGAATGGAAGTAGGCAGAACTAGCAAAGGAATTTCAGTCTCTCAACGCAAATATGTTCTGGATCTTCTGACTGAAACAGGAATGAGTGGATGCAAGCCTGTTGAAACACCTATGGATCCCAATACAAAATTAATGCCTCGAACTGGAGAATTAGCAGCAGACAAGGGGCGTTATCAACGGTTAGTAGGAAAGTTGATATATCTTACCCACACACGTCCAGATATAAGCTTTGCAGTCAATATTGTGAGTCAGTACCTAAGCAATCCATCTACAGATCACATGGAGGCAGTGAATAGAATCCTCAAGTATCTCAAAAAGGATCTTGGAAAGGGGTTAATGTTTGAAAGGACACATGATAGGTCACTTGTTATCTACACTGATGCAGATTGGGCTGGATCCCCTGTTGATAGAAGATCTACATCAGGATATTGCTCATTTGTTTGGGGAAACCTGGTAACATGGCGAAGCAAGAAGCAACAAGTAGTAGCTCGTAGCAGTGCTGAGGCTGAGTTTCGAGCATTAGCTCAAGGCATATGTGAAGGGATTTGGTTAAAACGCCTTTTGAATGAACTCAAAATTGGTATGGATGATCCTATTCAAGTGATGTGTGATAATCAGTCAGCTATTGCAATTGCCAAGAACCCAGTTCATCATGACAGAACAAAGCATGTCGAAATAGATAGGCACTTCATCAATGAGAAAATAGAAGGAAAAGAGATTTCTCTTAATTATGTTCCCTCTAGACAACAGGTGGTAGACATCTTGACAAAGGCTCTATTTCGACCCAATTTTATTGAACTAAGTTCCAAGCTTGGTTTAATGAACATATATCATCTGGTTTGAGGAGGAGTGTAGGAAATCAAACCAGATTCTCTTCTATATTAGGAATTAATATCCTAGGGATTTCAATGTAATATTCTGTGTATATATATATAGATAGCAATATTGTGTATCATATATATAGTGCATATATTAGGAATAGAAAGATATAGTTAAGAAGATTTCTTTTGTATATATATGTGTATCTATTCCTTGAAATAAGAAGAGAGAAGTTTTATTAAGAATTATTTGCTACAATATTAAATGAACTTTTTTGAATGTCGGTACTTTCTGTTATTGTAGGCTTTTGATTCTGTAACTGTCTACCTGTTGGTCATGGATACGTATGTGATAGCTTGGAGCTACACATTAATATGCAGGATGTTTACTGGATAGTTATTTACTTTGTGTTTGATGCCTGTGCTTGCTGTTTTCACTTATGTAGGCCACACATAGCAGTTCTACCTCTAAAAATAAGATCCCAGACCTGCTTGGTGCAAAAAGCAGTTCCTCACGCCAACAATGGCTGAAGGCAGAAGGATTTAGTGCTTTATTATTTCCTCAAATTCAGTAAACTCTTGATTGGCTTACATAGAAAGTAACAGAATTAAAAACAATCCTGAGGATGAATTTCAAGTAGCATGCCTTTGAACTTGGCTGACTGTGGAGCAAAAGAGAGGGCTTGCATTCATTGGATTTGGCTTATTATCTTAAGCAAGAATGTTAATATGAAAAAAATGCTTATGGTGGTATTGTAGCATTACGGTCCTCCCCATGTCCTATTGAACTAAGCTGGGATTTATGTTTTGCAATATCTGTGATGCACTGACTCTTCTGTTCTAGACTCTGATGTCTGACATGACAAGTGCTTGGGATCTATTAGACGCGCGAAAGTGTGTCATCTTGTATTAAGGAAAATGGAATATCTGGCATGGGAATTGCATGTGCTGTATAGGTGTGTCCCAAAGCGACAAATGTGTAGATGGCACAAATATACTTTTTTCCCCCCTCAGAATCTGAGTAATCCTAGCCTATTTGTAGTAGAGCCAAGCAATACAATACTCCAGTACTTCAAATAAAAACTCTCAATTCCTATTCCTACGGTCTACACCCCTTCTCCACTTTCCCTTATCTTCCATTTATCGGCCTATTGTCATCAACCAATTTTGTAGAAGTGACTGGTTAATATTTTGTACTGATGATGATAACCATGTTGAGGACAACTTAGTTGTTGATTTTGATTCCTTGAATTTATAGATTTTGTGGTGTGTATATTTTTATTAGTAGTGAACTAGATTCTCTTTATTCTAATTTTTTAAGTTTAAAAGCTGTTTCGACTCCTATATTTTTGTTAGCTAGTATGTTTCAAGTAAATCTTTTTGTGAAGTGTTTATGGACTTTAATCAGTAAATCCTCATGCAAATTGAAAAAGCTGAAAACAATTATGTGTAAATTTATTCCATAAATTTCGATCAACCATGATATTGATTAGCCTGTATTCTGGCTTAAGTTCTTCTTTTTCTTCTTTATGCCTGCAGGATTTTTTTTTTGTTGGTATTTAATGTCAGATGTAAGTTCTTTTTTATGGCTGCAGGATAATTGTGAGAAGGAATCAAGGATGACTAATGATGACATTTTGGGAGATGATATACCGAGAGACCAAGTGGATGGTTTCCGACAATTTTGCTACCAAACTCTTAAGTTGAATTTTGGGGTAATGATTTCTTTGCTGTTATCTTCATGAGTATTTACCATTTAGAGCGGTTCTGTTTGCTAATCTTTGATGTTTAGTTTGAAGCTGCATGGACTGTACCATGTTGTGCTTATGGTGCATTTGAATTTAATTCAATACGATTGATTTGCTTCCTGGAAAATGTCTTCCTTGTGTTAAATTTAACATATTGTGTTTATGGTGTATTAAAGAATAAGTTGCTATGGAACTCTTTCCATAGTGTAGAAATGGGAAGTCTTTCACTTTTGAAAAATTTTCATACATCTATAAATTGTTTCTTTTCAAGTTGGCAGTTGCTGTCTGTAGTTCTATACTTTTTAGGGGTCCTTTGTTAAGTCAATGCATCTTTGGCATCCACTGCTATGTCCTAACAGCAACCATCCCTAAATTAGTCACTGTAGACAATCTAAGGGAAAATATGAGAAAGGTACAATCTGCTATTTGTGATCCTTGTGTGTATATATATAACCTCATCATTCAGGATAGTATCCTGAGAAGAAAGAAAAACTCCCACAAAAATCTTGGAATAAATGTATTTAGAATATCCTAAAATCTCTCTCCTAATTATGGGATGAATCCATTCAATATACTAACTTTCCCCCGCAAGCTCAAAATTGAATACCTATCATTCCTAACCTGCTTTAGATGCCTTAGGTAGTACTCTTGTCAAGATATCTGCTTCCTGATACTGGGAAGGAATGTAAGTAAGATTTATTCCTCCATTTTCAATTTGGACTTGATGAAGTTGTGTTCAGTTTGCACATGCTTCATTCTACCATGTTGAATTGGATTCTTAACAATATGAATGGTAGATTGATTATCACTATACATTTATGTAGTTCTAGAACGAGGCATCTTTAGATTATCTATTGTTAGATACTTGAAATAGTTAGTAGTAGTGTTTGTATAGTTAATATAAGCATTAGATATGTCCAGTAGGGTGTTCCATTTAAATACTGATATTATTTAATATAAAGTGACTATGAACTCTAATTTCTTGGAAACAGCGCTAAGACACACGATCCAGTGCAAAATGCTCTTAAACAGAGAGTTTAGAACTCCTTGTACACTCTCTACTAGAGAAAAAAGAAAATGGCTGAATGAAACTCTTACTCTTACTCTTACTCTTACTCACCCCTATACTAGCACTTTTTAATTATGTCACATGACAACACTGTCTTGGACATATTTATTACTATTGTTAACTATACAAATATTACTGCTAATTGTATCCGGTACCTGACAATTTTTTGACGTAGTTTTTTTTTAATTTTTATTTTGTGCTATTTTCTGGCTGTGGGACATCATGTTTTTGAGGTTTTCAGTTGTTTACATTGTTCACTTGAATATATAACCCCATTTTTATGGCAGTGGGGTAATGCTAGTTAGATAGTCTCCACTGTATCTACTGTTTAGTGTCCTATCAGGGGCAGTAGAATTTCAGGGAACTTCTATTGGAAAAAAAGTTCCTGTGGTGGTGCTTGATGTCATATGGAAAATAATTTCAAGTGTTGCCAATGAAAATGCTTGCTTTCACCAGTCGTTGACTGCAAATCAAGCTGTCTGGAATCACCAAAGTTGACTACATCACATTGAAGATATGAGAAATTGAACTGTATTTGTCTACAAATTTATGTGACTGGTCATGGAAGTGACTCTTCACGTATTGCCTGAGGGAAAAGAAATGTTATCTGCAAAATTAATGGGGAATTCTTTGGTGAGCAAAAGTGTTAAAACCAAAAAGATTAAACGAGTATTTCTTATGCGTCTCTCTGGTTTCCCTTCTTTTTTTTTTTTTTTTTAAATTAATATTTAATACTTAATGATAGGAACATATTGTATGGGGGGTGTGTGTGCATACAAGTATTTTCTGTGAGTTTATTAGTAAAATGTAGAAATGGTTTTTAGAAAATGTTTTCTGTGAATCATGTGATTTCTTATGTAGAGTGATATTTGGTAACATGTTTTGCAAGTTATCTTCCTTGTTTTATTGTCATTATTAATGATGTAGCACCACTGTAATTGGACCTGGCTGCACCTGTGCATATAAGCCATCTGGAAGTCCCAATTTCCCTAAGAGATATGAACCCAGGAGTTCATGCAATTGTCATGAGTTCCTGAGCCTTAATTGTTAGACCATCGTCTTGGGGTGTTTTACAACTTATCTAGTTGTTACTTGTCCTTTTTTACACTCTTCATTATTTAGTTTTTTATTTTTTTCTGGTTTACTTACCCATCTCACCATTCAAATTGCAGCCAAGGGCAAGCTCACAGTTTCCGGGATCCCACCCTGTTTCGCTTAACAGGTTAAGTCTTTTATTATTATTATTTTTTAAGGTTTACTGTCCCAAAAATGATGTGTTGCTTATTCAATATAGTAGCTGAAAAGCACACCCCTTTTATGTCAATCATTGTGTTTATGTTTTTATAGGGTTCTCTTTAGTTTTATTTTCAAATCTTTTTCCGGCTTTCAAAGACTTTCAAGGTTTACTTAAGATGATTATATTAAACCAATTGATATGGATTTTAGGAGAACCACAACTCAATTTAAGGCTGGAGCTGATGTCCATTTAAATCCCTCTCTGAGATCCAATAATTAATGATCAGACTCTAAAGTACCAACCACCCCAAAACCTCCAAACAACCCTAATGAGGGTACTGGGCATCATTCTTGTTACACTTCAGATTGAAATAGAGAAATTAAATGGGGACTTTTATTGATGAAAGAATGTAAAAGATACATAGTTATCAAATAAGACAACTCCAAGAGCACCTAGTCTTAGGTGTTGGCCAAAACTAACTAAACTTGCTAACACATACATGACTCAACTAGAACTAACTACTGATGTGCATCTTAGGGGCATAACAATCCCACCCCCTAAAGAAATGTCCTTGCCCTCAAGGACAATCTGGAAAAACGACTACAACTAGCTCGTGCCTGGTAATTTTCTAGTCACACCTGCTACATGAGGATACCCCGATATCCTTCCAATCATCCACCTCAAACTCCACACTATTCTCCAAAATGAGAACTTGCAATTGGGCAAACATGTCAAGGAGAATAAGGTTGATCATGTTCAAAACACTGGCCCTTATTTTTCCTTTCTAAAAATTCAGCATGAGACATTTGCTTGCAGTCTTTCATTTCTTTAGTATGAGAGCTTTCGTTTGCCGATCCCACATTATTGGAAGTACCCCCATTAACCATAGGCTTTGGAGCATTGATGAGAACCATGACCCTTAATGCTGCATCTTTCCGCACAATGGCAGATGACACTTAAAATGAGAGGAAACAGAGCTGGTTGGCTGCTGAGAGTCATTATCTCACATGAGATGACGCAAAATCCCTGAATAATGAGGATATAATGTAATCACTCTAGTACTGATGTTATCCCTTAAATTACCAATGAAATAATTATGTAGTTGCCTTTCAGAAATCAAAGGTATTTGAGACGACAATGCCTCAAGTTTGCCTTAATCTGGACAAACTCATAAGGTTTGGGAGCTGTGTTCTTATTAAAATTCAACAGAATCTTGTGGTCCCATCTAAATGTGGACGTCATCGACGGAATGACTTAAGCCAATGAATTGCCTTGCCTTGCATGTACATAGCTATCAATTTAATTTTCTTTCTGCTGCTCTTAATCTGATTAATATCAGTATGTTGTTCCATACTGTTGAAACTGGGCAAAGTCAATCCAGATGCATGCACTTTATAGTTAGCAACTCTACATTCAACATCACTAACATTTGAACTTGAACTATCAATTGAAGAAGATGCAGAATCCGTAACCTCTCTATTGGAAATAGGAACAAAATCACTTGATCGAAGCTTCACATGCTGGATTACAGCTGATCTAGTGAGTACCTGTGGCCATCACATGTGCGAGCATGAGTGGCTCAATCAGTCACAATAGCATCCCAGCTAATGTGCACATCCTGTGCTGCACAAGAAAATATAGGATCATTAGAGTAACCAACTTCATATGGGCATTTGCTTGAGCACCTTGGCTTCAATAATAAGAACAATCCTTTCTAGGAGCATGAACAGTGAGAGATTCATGAGTGGGTGTGAACACCATCAGACGCATTGTTGCAAGATGAATGACAGTGGCAAACCATTGCATGAGGGAATGGAAGGTCACAAATGGTGTTTGTGAGGTTTCTGACCTAGTTCTCCATTGCAATTGGTCAAAAGATCACGAACAATTCCTCCTTCCCCCCACCCCCCTTGTTCTTCTCCCACCCCAACCCTGAGGTGGTGATCTGTTGCAAGGTAGAGAAAGTTGTTGGGAGGGAGATCCAGACCACAAGAAAGATCTGAGTCATGAGTTGTGATCTCTGGCTGAGTAAGAATTTCCAGTCAAATAAGAATTTCTGGCCTATGAGAAATCTCCGGCCAGTCTATTTGGTGCAATTGTTGTACTTGCTTTGTTGGATCATTTAGAAGCACTGCAAGCATGAAGTGAATTGAAGAAAATTTTTCTTCTTGAGCGGTCATTGTAGCTTGCAATTCCTCCTTTCCCATAAATGAATGTCTTGGAAAGGCATGGGGGAACCACTTCAGATCAGGAGTCTTATGCATGTGCATTACATCCATATGTTTGCTCCTAAGCTGACCCTACTCTTTAATTGGAGCATGTGTTTTTGGACTTGGATTTTGTTCTAATGCCAAGTGTACTCAACATTGTAACTTTATTTTGATGGATGATGTTTCTAATGAGCTGGAGAAAGCCTATGATGGGGGTCCTAGGAGGTTTTGTTTGGGCATAGTTGCTAGCATGTTGGAAGTATGAATTTGCCGTGTCTAATAGATAGGGATTGAACATAGGAAAATATGGTGATGAAAAAATTGACAAATCTATGACAAACACTTGCGCAAGATTTTTCAAAGGTGTATCTTCCATGCTGGAAGTATGATTTGCTGTGTTAATGAATTTGGATTGAGCATAGGAAAACATGTTGAGCAAAGAACTTGACAGACTATCACAGCCACTTATTTGGGACTTGTTGAAGGTGCATCTACCATGCTTTTAAAACATATGTTCAGAAGTAAACAAATGGTTGGAAATACTTCTCGGGTGGAAGAGTGTGTCCTTTTTGATAATGGTCAGAGAGGGAGGGAGAGAGAGGAGGATAGAGAGTTGGATGGTGTTACTCCTGAGCATTGTTGCAGTTGAATAATCCAGAATCTTCATTAATGATTAATGTGGGGCAATTTCCTTTGATTGGAGTTTACCTACTCGATGGCGAATAGCTTTCTAATGCAGCTTATTGAAAAATAACAAATTAGGTGTTTAAATCTTAATCAGTGGCTAGGCGTAAAATAGGATCATAAAGATTCCAGTAAAGATTGTTTATCATTCTGTTTGTCTTGATTTGCCAATCTGCTGTAGATGCATTTATGTTGAAGCGCAATATAAGAGGGATAATATTTTTCTGATAAAGACTTGAGCGAAAGATTTCTGAGAAGACTTTTCGTCTGTCCTTTTTTTTCCTCCAAATTCATACTTTGACCTTCCATATGATATGAGTTTGGGTAGAATACTACTGATATAAGAGAGCCATGGAGCCTCTTCCTATATTAATCTCCTACCTAAACTGTATTTCCGCCTTGTCTCTTTTGATAATGTATAAAAACATTACCATGAAACATCAACATATTCCCAAAAGTTCTTTCCCCCTTGCCCTTTTTTCCCTTCTTTCTTCCCCACTGGGGATCTCCTTTTGCATTCACTAGCATTGGGACATTCAAGAATATGATTATGGAATATTCCTTGAACATTCCACTGGACATAACTTCAGTAGTTTCTTGTGATGGACTTTATTATTGATTATTCACGAATGCCTGTATTATAAGCAAAGTCAAAATTCTATGGCTTGGGTTGTGGGTTTTGCTGATGAACATTTAAGGTTTGCATTACTTTGAAAAATAAAAGTTTTTCTTGTAAAATAAGATGCATGGAATTTTAGTATAATAGAGTGGTGATTGAATTTAATTCAGGGGTCAATTTGGGGGTCCAGTGTAACATTTATGAAATCACTAAATTTGGTGAAAGAAAGAGAGGAAGAAAGTGATCCTGTCAAAATTTGCGAAGGAATTTTGAGGGACTGCTGCTTGTATTTTCTCTTATATTTTCTGTTTAAACTTTTTGATTTATGAGATTTATTGCATGATGAATATGATTCTCTGTTATGTCCATGTGAATGAATCTTGTTTGTTTATTCAGGGAAAATTTACAACTACTAAGACAGCGGTATTATTATGCCACATGGAAGGCCGATGGAACACGATACATGATGTTAATTACTATTGATGGGTGTTATCTCATTGATAGAAGTTTCAATTTCAGAAGGGTGCAAATGAGATTTCCTTGCAGAACTAATGAGGTATAGAGTATATTGCTACTGAAGCTTTAGCTAGAAAATGACTTTGCAAATAAAATCTGAGGTTTCTTTCTGTTTTGAAGGGAGTAGGTGAGAAGACTCACCACTACACTCTACTTGATGGAGAAATGATTATTGATACCATGCCAGACTCACAAAAGCAGGAGAGAAGATACCTAATCTATGATTTGATGGCAATCAACCATGTCTCTGTAGTGGAGGTTGAATATTCTGCTTGATTATTATGTTGTAAACTATTCTTTATGAGAACTTACACACTTTTTATTCATGAGAAGGCCATAAATATGAAATGGTGATTCTCTTGTCAGTACTTGAAATCAGCATTTGCTAGTGCTCATAGGCAAGATGAGACCTTGATTAAAAATCAAAAGACACTGCGTCAGCATGCATGATGATCTTGCTTTATATTTTTTCTACTTGGTCCTTCTCTAGGATCAGATTAGTTAAAATAATACATTATGTTGAGTGTGTTATTCAACTTAATCTCTGATAGATGTGTCCAGGAGGATGTTGCTTGCCTTTTAAGTCAGTGTGATCATCATGTGGATTATTCTCAATATAAGCTTATTTATGTAGCATTGTTCTTGCTGTAATTCTGTAAGGCGTAATTTTTTGTTCTTTCTTTGACCTAAAGTTGCTTAGATATGATACCATTTCAACAAGGACTGAAATTTATTGTCATTTGCTCATGATATTGTTTTGACTTGGTTATTCTACTTTGCATACCAGTTTAGAACATGCTTGGAAATTTACTGAACTTATCCAAAGAATGTAAAGCATGCTTGCTTAAAATTGAACCGATAAGCTATCAGAACGATGAACATGGAGAGTCACCTGGTTGTTGAGAAAATGGTTGGAATAGGGCTTAATTTATAACAGAACATTAGAAATGTTGAGTTGTAGCAACTGGCATTTTTTACCCCTAATATAGTCATTTATCTGCCCATTCCTTGTGAAATTAAGATTGTGGCTGCCAAAAGCCAAAAGGACCAAAAATAAATGAAATAAAATAAAGCAATGATGTATTAAATTTTGGTTGAAGTAATTATTAAGATTTTGGAGCTTGTCCTTTAATTTGTTGGCTGTATTTTGAACACCATATACATCTTAGTACTGGTAGGTATCTAACATGCGTAATTATCTATTTTTAAGTTGCACCAGCAATTTTTGCAAGTTCTGAAGTTATAATTGTTTCAATGACTGATTCTTGCATGAATGTCCATGATTGTTGATTGTTATTGCTACATCTTGTAGTATGGTTCTTCATAATCAGTTGGACTATTGTGCTTGTGCATGACAGAATAATAATAATTTACTTTCTTGGCCTTTCTTCTGCTATCCTAAGGAAAGTATGTTTTTATGGTTGTGCAGCGTCCTTTTCATGAACGGTGGAAAATGATTGAGAAAGAAATTATTGAACCTCGAAATTATGAACGGCACAATATATACCAGTGCAGAAATCCCTTCTATAGATATGACTTTGAACCATTCAGGGTAAGAACTATACGATTTCAACATAAGTTTGTTATGAACAAGTGCCTTTAACAGTAATCTTCAATGTTAATTTAATTCATCAACTCAATCTTCTTTAGGTGAGGAGGAAGGACTTTTGGTTGCTCTCCACCGTTACTAAACTTTTGAAGGAGTTTATACCAAAGCTTTCACATGATGCGGACGGTCTCATTTTTCAGGTAGAGGAGGCTCTGTTTTAACATCTCACTCTGATTCTGATTTATTCTGGCTTTACCTTTAGATCATTATTTAGCTTGCCAAAAGAGGTCCTCAGGAATCTTCACTAAAGTAGCTGTGCCTATATTGCATAATTGGTGTCTACGTGTTTGACAGTTGTTATCTGCCTAGGGTTGGGATGATCCTTATGTGCCCCGTACTCATGAAGGACTTTTGAAGTGGAAGTATCCTGAAATGAACTCAGTTGATTTTCTCTTTGAGGTTGTTTCTAAACTCTGCATACTGTGAAGAAATGGTTGCATTGAAAATCAAATTGATCTAATAATGCTTATAAAACAATGTTGATAGGTTGACAAGGATGATGAGCAGCATCTGTTTTTATACGAGCGGGGAAAGAAGAAGCTGATGGAAGGGAACAGGGTTGTATTTGGAGGTACCAGGAAGCGTTTTAGTTTGACTTGCACTGAAATCTTCCTTGACATTATATCTTGCCACATGGTTTCCCTTAATAATGATGTTTGAAAACTTGCAAAAATAAATCTATTAACTTGCAATTTTATATTGGAGTAAACTGGTGCCAGCTTGGATGGGTGGACAGATCTGCATACATTCCTTGTAGGGTTTTTCATGTGTGTGGATATAGCTGGTCCAATTATGAATGCTCTCTTTTTTTTTCTTTCTTTTAGTTTTTTGGGTGGAGGGGTGGGTTGATAGAATGTCAGATTTATATATATATTTCACTATAAATGGTTATCAAACAAAGCATATATATAGAAAAGAAGCACTCCCAAAGGAACCTAAGCTGTTGAATTTGATTTCCATATAAACCAAAGGGGTATCAAAGTTGAAAGCCTGACTATACAATCAAGGGGAGTTTGAGATAGCTGCTATACAAAAGAGAATAGTGCAGGTTACATCCGCGACTGTTCTAGTATTCAAACCTAATCTTTTTTCATTTCTTTCTTTCCATACATAGTAGATAACTAAACCAGAAGCTAATTTTCATATTGAGGGTAACCTAGGACCCACTAAATTAAAGAAATCCAAAATATCTAAGGCATGGCTTGGATATAAGGAAGCTGAAGGCAGCTGTTCTTGCATATTCTTCCAAATAGCCTGCACAAAAACACATTTCAGAAACATGTGGTTATGTGTTTCCTCTTTTCTTCTGCAAAGAAAATAGATATTTTTGGATGCTGAACTTCAGCACACTGGCTTATTAAGTATTGTTAACTTCTAGAGAGCTACTAACCACATAATAAAGGAGAAACGCAGTAGTAGCTTACTATTCCACTCAAAATTTCGTCAAGGACAATGGGCTTGGATTGACTTATTGAAGCATAAGCCAGCTTAATTGAAAACTTAGATGAGGGTTTCTCGTTCCATACTAGTCTATCTTCCTTATCAACATGTGGCATTATAGACCCATACAATCCTCCTCACTTGTTCCAAAAAATTTCCACGTGGCCAATCCTATCCTATATCATTTACAATTCAACATAACCTGGCATCTTTAGGAAGTCCTGGAGAATAAATTTTGTGACCACTTAGACAGGTTGCCAAATGAATGCTCCTCTTTGCTAAACCTTGAGAAATAAAATCTTTAATTGATTATATTTCGGTTTTCTTTCATAACAAATTTTCCGATGCAATAGTTACACATTTAAACCTGATAAATATAATTTCCCTAAATTTCTTGTTAATTATTTTTCTTTCATGTTCATATACACAGAAAGCTATTTGATTGGAAGGGTAGAATATATATTTATGCAGTGTGGGTTGCTACTTAGATGAGTCACCTCCTTGTGTTCTTCTTCCTGTAGTTTATGCTGAAAAGAAAAGGAGAGAGGATGTGTGGGTTGAATAATCCATGAATATTCTTATGTGTAGTTGGTTCTCTCATGTTAAATGCGCTATGGTTTATTTCCCACGAACCACAGTCAAGAGGAAAAGCTTTAGAAGATTGCAATCCACTTAACTGTTGGATTTGTGTGATTACCCCCAAACTTGGAAAGGGTGATTTCCTCCCAACATCTCCAAAAATAAACTCTTAAAACTAAGTTATGAATTTTAGAGGGTAAAATAAGTTATAACTGTTGAATGGATTCCTCTGTCCACACACAAAGACACACACCCCACTAGAAGAAAAAGAAGAGGAAGAAGAAGAGCAGAAAGGCACCTCTTTCTGCTCTATTCCATGTGTCCTAGAGGTTGTGGTTCATTTGGCAATGCTAGAGGAGGGGATCCACAAAGTTACTTAGCACCTGTTATCTAATAATACGATCTTTCTTTCTTGGATTATCTATTATCAGTATCCTACCATAGGCAAAAATATGTTACTTCAATATGTTCCCAGCTATCTATTCCTTGAGGATATACTTCTAACAATTATTGCAATTTCATTAAAGTACTATACTATTTGTAAGTTTAAACTTTCAAATCAGCTTGTTGTACATTTAACAAGGTAATAGGAGCAGAAGGTTCCAAGTTCTTTTCCAGCACTATTATTTGATTACCCATCTAATTATTTCCGTAGATGGACTAGGAAGTCTTGAAGGATAATACAAAAACAATATAATATTGTGTAGTTTAAGCTATTAGACCAATTGGTTATGGATCTGATTTCACCATATACTAACTGCTAGTTCTATGCTATTTTGTCTGCATTATGAATTGAAGATCTATAGCTACTTGCATAGACTCATGAGACACTTGGCCTCTTAGTGCCAACTTCTATACCTTTTTGTTGTCATATTACCTACTAAACCAATTGTTTGCCATCATTTTGTAGGCTTGTGGACCAAGATGGTCACATTAAAAATAAAATAAAGTTTATGGTAGAAATGAAGGGCACATTAAAACGAACCTTTTTAGACTTTAAAAAATTTGAAATTGTAGAGAGAGAAAATCCTCTTCCGTTTGTCTTCTTTTCTGCCCATTCTTCCTTTGTCTCTTCCCTCACCTCTTGTCTCACCGTGGTTCTCGTCCCAAATCATCCTGTTTCTCTCGTTCATTCTTCATCTATCCCCTCAATCCCAAATCGTCTGTTTCTCTCATTTGTTCGTCATCTTCCCTGTTTCTCACGGCTCTTCCTCGTTGTTGTCATGTCTCGTTTCATCTCTTTCCTCACCTCTTGATCGTTAGATCTTAATCCCTCCAACTGACTTCTCTTCAGTTCGGTTTTTCTATCCCCCCTTCTTGCTAACCCTAGTTTCCTCCCTGCTTCACTTTTCCTCTTGTTCCTCTGCGGTTTGTCCATGAGCCTCTTGTTTGGAGCACTGGGTTGAAGTTCGTTGGATTTTGGTTTGCCTTAGTTTGCTCTATATTTGGCTCTACTTTAGTTGTAATAATGAAGACTTTTTCCAGAAGGAGAAGGGCTTTGTTCTTTGATGAGTTAGCTTCCAAAGCTTTGGCAGTTAATCACCGGGTAACTCTTACAACGGAAAGAAGAGAACCTATCCTTCATCAGCAAAAGTTCTGCAAGGCAGTAGGGCTGCCATAAAAAGGTGTCAGGTGTAACACGGGATTCAAAGCTTGGAAGTTCAGAAGCCAACCAGCAAGATGTGGGGATGGAGGAGAGAGTTGGAAGAGGTAGTGACCCCCCAGAGTTATCAACAGAAATGGAAAAAGGAAAAGGGAAGTCTTTACCTGCTGATCTTCCTTTACCTTCCAGCTCTAGTCTCTCCCCCGAAAGACTGTTAGAGATGGAAAAGATGCTGCTACTCCTTTGGGAAATAGCTTAGATTCTCTTTTTGATGATACTCTGAAGAAACTAACGAGAGTTGCTGAGATTGCAGAGAAACAAGCCGCTTCTTCTAATATTCCTTCTGTTTCCCAACCAACTCATCGCCAGGTTCAGCCTTTTGTAGAAGTGGTCTTCAGAACAAAAAATTCAGAGAAACCAACACGACAAAGGTGAATGTGGCCCTTAATTATTATCCACCTTCAAAGGTTAATGGACGGGTGCGTGTCAAACCTCCAAAAGCAGTCTCTAAAATGGGAGAACATATCTAGAAGAACACCTTAGTGGGGCTACTTCTTGGGAAGAAGCCTGGCCTTCCCTGTTGTGCAGAGTATTGCAACGAAAGTATGGGGAAATGATGGGCTAATGGATGTGATTACTTGTTTTTTAAATTCACAAATGAGGCTCTGCTTAAGGTATTAAAGTAGCCATGGTTCTTTGCCAACAGATTTCTTGTGTTGGAGAGATGGAGGATGGGTATGGATCTTAACAAAGTTCATCCAAAGAAAATGCCAGTTTGGGTGCGCTTATGGGGGATACCAATGCAATTCCTACATAATGGAGTTAGTTATGCAGCTGGTCTCTTGGAAAACAACTACAAGTGGATATTATGATGGCAACAAATACTAGAGTTCATTATGCCCAAGCTTTGGTGGAGATGGAGGCGGATGGTGATTTTCTTAGAGATTTTGAGATGAAATGTGATGATGGATTGATGCATAGAGTGGATGTAGAGTATCATATTCTTCCACCAAGGTGCACCAAATGCAAAGTCTTTGGCCATAGTGATGTGGAGTATTGAGATCAGAACCGGATAGATACATCCGAGGACCACCATGCAGCCCCTACTAAGGAGCCGAAACAAATGGGGTCAATGACAGAGATCTGTAGGCGTCTTGCCTCAATGAAAGGTGTTATGATTAGGGATGAAGTTAAAAAAATGTCAAGCTGTAAAAGCCCCAATCACCCCTGGTAAAGGAAAGAGCAAAGTAAATGTGGTTGAGAACCTGGTGTCCTCGAGTAGCTCAGATTCTGTACCAATGGCAGGCATGATGGTCAATAATAGTGCTTGTCCATTCCAAATTCTGTGGCAGAGTCTCTTCCTAGTTCTGGGGAGGATTCTGGTTGTTTAAGAGATGATTCCAATAGTAAGGATGGAAACATGGTTACTAGCTCCTCATCTCATGTCTCCCCTTCCTTTTGTATTGGAGTTGCCAAACCAAATAGAGGAGGTTTTGAGGGAAGAAAGTCAGATGAAGTTGGTTGAGAGAAGCTCTGGTAAAAAGAAAAAGAAACCAAGGAAAAAGAGAGCTAAGGAGAAGAAAGAGTGGGAATTTGTGGGAGTAGGTACAAAGTCCCTTTCCTTATAAGGGTTTCACAGTGACTCCATTAATAATGTCGTTTGCGTGTTAGAATATAAGCGGTTTAAATGACCTAAAAAAAGGTAAAGGGTTAGCTTCCTTATGTAATAGTTACAAAATCTCTCTTTTGGGTATTTTGGAGACAAGGGTGAAGGCTAATAACACAAAAAAGGTATGGAGTAGGATTTTGCCAAATTGGTGGTTGGAAGTTCAAAGAAGCGGACAAATGTGGGTAGGATGGAATCCGAGTGTATGGGAGGTTGATATCCTTGCTTCTAAAGAATAAGTTATACATTGCTTTTGTAGAATGGTGGGAAAGGTTTTTTCGTGTTTTGTTTCTTTTTCCTGTGGAGCAAATGATGAAGTTACAAAGAAGATGGTTGTGGGGAGACCTTATTGCTTTCAAATCCTCTATTGATAGACCTTGGATAGTATTAGGGGATTTTAATGAATGTCGGATTTTGGTTCATAAAGTAGGGGGCGATATTCTTATCACCAGGGGTATGGATGCTTTCAATGAGTTCTGCTATGAAGCTGAAATGCAAGATGCAAGAACATCTGGCATATTCCACACTTGGACAAATAGTAGTTCATCCAACTTGATTATGAGGCACCTTGATAGAGCACCAGTGGATCAAGTTTGGCTTCAAATTCTACCTTCCTCTGAAATACAAGTTTTAAGTCTAGGAATGTTAGATCACTGCCCTCTTCTGGTGCATCTAAATTGGGAAAATACTAGTCAAAAATCTTTTTTCAAGTTTTTCAATTGTGGGATCAACTATCCTGAGTTCATTAATACAGTTCAACAGGTTTGGTCTAGGCATGTGGAGGGTACTCTCCTATGTATAAGGTGGTAACTAGGCTAAAATGGTTGAAGGGTGAATTGAAGAAACTTAATAGCAACTCCTCAGATATCCTGCAGAGATCCGAGGATGCAAAAAATGCCCTTTTGGAGTGCTAAGAGTTCAACCATTTAAATCCAGCAGCAGCGAATTGGGAGGAAGAGTAGATTGGAACTCTATTTGCAAGCCAACAGTGGAGGGGGGTGTTGGCATTATGGATTTGGTTACTTGGAATATGTTGGCACAATTAAAGCATGTCTGGCATCTTGTGGCTAGTATGAAGGAGGCGTTGTGGCCAAGTTGGGCTTATTCAGAGCTGATGAAAGGGAAAATTTTCTGGTTCTTGAAAATACCTACAATGGTGTCTTGGTCATGGCAGAAGATTTTGCAACTACATCCTTTTGCACAAAGTTGTCTTAAATGGCGAGGAAATGGAAATGCAATTTCCTTATGGTATGATGAGTGGCATCCCAAAGGTGCCTTAGCTTCTTGGCTTGCTAAACAGGCAATATACTCATCTGGCCTTCCAAAAGAAACACGTCTCTATTGTATTGTTGGAGAGAATGGTTGGGACTGGCCAAAAGGAAATTTATGGAATACCATAAGAAGAGAAGTGCAGGGTATGCTGCCTGATGTGAATAGGGAGGATAGGTTGATCTGGAAGGAACACCTAACAATGAAATTAACTATCAAGGAGGCTTATAAAATTATCGGACCGTGTGGGGCTAGGGTGCCATGGAATGGATTTTGTTTGGGCTAAAGGAATGGTACGAAAGCTTGCTTTCATTCTATGGTTGGTGGCTCAACAAAAACTCTATACCCTTGACAAGTTGATGTAGTGGGGCTTAGTGAACCAGAATTGCTATTACTTGTGCCAGAATGGGGAAGAAACGCATGGCCATTTGTTCCTAAAATGTCCTCTTGTGTGGAGCATCTGGGGCAAACTAGAGGATACTTTCCCTATTGGGTGTATGCTACCAACCAGCATATCGAACATATAGGAGCTATTCAATAAAGTTGGCCCCATATTTCCATCATCTTGGAAGGTTTTATCAAGCTTAGTTATTTACTGTGTGGAATGATAGGAATGAGAAGAGGCTAGGGACTAGTATACGTAATACTGATGATATTTATTGTGCTGTTCTTTTTTGGTTCCATACTTTTGAGGACCCTTGTTGAGCGTGTATAGCCAAATTATTGAATCTAGCACCATTTATTTTGTGTAAGGTGCTTTATTAGAAAGCTTAGGTATCTTTTGAGTTATTACCCTTATGTACAGTGTTTATTTCTTATATTAATGAAATTCTGACCTCTAACCCAAAAAAAAAGGTTGCATTAAAAAAGCAGGAGGCCATTCCTTTTCTCCTTCGATAGAAAGAAGGCTGTATTCTTTCATTGTCTATGCTTGTTAAACCATATTATGGGCTTTTTAGTAAGAGTTGTCTACTCTTGCTACTTTTTGTACTGTTTTTTTCAGTTTGCTGCTGCTACTTCCTTTTTCTTGATTAGTGGTCTGCTGCCAGAGCATTCAAGTTGATAGGTTTTGTGTTGCTTTTGTTTTAAGACTGCCTCATACACTATTGATTCAATGCCCTTTTTCTTTTATTTCTTTAATTTCTTGCAGATGGTTCAGACCCATCTTTATATTCTGGTAAGATTATCGAATGTTCTTGGGACTCAGATGAGCGAGTATGGTATTGTATGCGGGTGAGAGTGGACAAATCAAACCCCAACGAATTCAACACTTACAGGAAGGTATGGCTACTTGGTGAAATTTAATACCTATACCCACTTCAATGTTTAATTCCACCATTCCTTGCCAGCTTTTGGTCTTTCTAGGATATACTCAAAATAGGTTTTATTCTTATCTTTTCAGGTCATGCGAAGTATAAATGACAATATTACGGAAGAGATTTTATTGAGTGAGATTAACGAGATCATTCGCCTGCCTATGTATGCGGATAGGATAAAGCAAGAAAGCAAGCATATTAATTTTGCACGGCGCAGGTGAAGTTGGAAGTGTTGTAGATTTCTACGGTTTGTCTTGAAGGGTTAAGAAAAGCTGCTTGCAGCTGCTGCACATATGTGTGCGAGTTATGCGCGTCTGACTTCCCAACGGTTGGGGCTGAGTTTAGCTAGTTCAACACAAGGCTCTTCTAGTGTAAAATTAGCTTGAGCTATAGTGCTGTTTGCAGTGAGTTGAGTGATCACATCGGTTCACTGACAATTCTCGAACAAGGGCTGGCATCATAATATTTTTCCTTGATAGCTGTCAAAATGAAGATATCTAGGCTTAGATAATGTATATTAGTAATTTTTTTATTATCCTTAGGTGGCAATTGTTGATTTGTTTTCAGATAGCCATTAAAGATCTTGTTAAGGCTAGTGTTTTTCTAATATTTTATGTGAATGTATCTATTTCCTTAAATACCAAGAGAGCCTTAACGCTTAAGTGAAGAAAGTCCATTCCACTTTGTACCTTTGTGGCTTCCTTCAACTGGAATGTACAAAGTGAAAAACTTACGAGGGTGGCCTACGTTTTGTTTTCAAACCAAGTACTTGTCGAGTTTGATCCCGATTCGAAATTGCTTTTGATAAGCTTGTGTTCAGCATGTTAAGTTTGGTCAAGTTCAAATTTAAAAAAATATGTATATTTTTATTAGTTAAGGTAATATTGATATGTAAATGCTGTAAGCTAATTAAGTCAAATATCATGAAATTTAAGTTCAACTTGTTACCCTATTCTTGAAGCCAAAGTTCGTCAGTTGTCGAGTATGACTTGAGTAAAAATTGAGTTGCACTCGAGTAGCTCCTATGGAAGTTTAGTTCGCTTACATTCTTTGAGCCAAAGCAAAATAGATTGGGAAGACCTTTTTTTGTTATGAGATCAGATTTTTTGTTCTTTTTCATTAGACGAAAGAAAAGTTACAAGAAGTTTTCTTTTTTCCTTTAAAAGAGAGACTTAGAGACAAACATGATGAATGTATAGTCAAAGGACTTATAGGCCAAAACGTACAAACAAAATGCTAGAATATCCGGTGTACATATGAGATCCAAGATCAATGTCTATTTTTTTTCCCTTCTTGTCAAGTCAGATTTTAGACTTTACCTGTCAGGAGTCACATCTAGAAAACTTGAAACCATCAAGAAAGTCTTCTAGTGTGAAGTCTAGAAGGTTTTAACCCTAAAGGCTCTTTGGCACTAGAGACGCCTTGCCCAAGCTCTATAAATTTTCAAAGTAGCAATAGAGCCAGTATCTTCTCATCGGTATTCTGAAGCAAGCTCAGTCGTACTCACTTCAATTGCGACTTTGAGAGTAGTAGATAGGGTAGTGTGAACTTGAGATGTCGGAAGCCCGGTAGCCTCCACCCAAAGATTCTATAACAGCCACAAAGGAG
This sequence comes from Laguncularia racemosa, assembly GCA_037954665.1. NCBI lineage: Eukaryota > Viridiplantae > Streptophyta > Magnoliopsida > Myrtales > Combretaceae > Laguncularia > Laguncularia racemosa. The sequence continues at coordinate 4,308,417 of JBBMOL010000038.1, read as the reverse complement.
GGAGCCACATGTGCTTCATCGGGACCAAGGGAAGGGCCTACCTTCAACAAATAAGCAGCCGAAGTATCCTTAGAGACGCAGCACTTAGAACAACTAAGGGACTTTCATTGATATTTTTCATAAGTATAGTTTTGATTATAATAAAATATGTCTTAAATATTTATTAACGAGTTCATTGAGTATGCAAAGAAAATGATATTTCTAGTTACATATAAGATTTTACAAGATTAATTGAAGGATCAACCGATCAAGTTGGTTCAATAATCAATTATAGGTGAAAACCCAAATCTACTAGTCGAACATATTTGAACAATATGTTTGGCTTTGCCCTACTAAAGTTGAGTTACTTTTGGGAGATCAAAATTTTAATATTATGCATTCGAAAGTGTCTAGCATTCGAAATTGAAATTTAAAGCATGATCAAAAACTTCTGAACATGCAAATGGATATTGAATTTAGTAGTGTTAGAGTTTTCTTTTGAAATTGAAATTTCAAAGTTGTTGTGAAATCATCACAATGGTGGTGACAGAATCATGACACGGTCAAAAAAGGCTACTGGCATTTAAGGTTTTTTAATGAATATGGCCTAATTTTTTTTAAGTAATTACTAAAATATGATCTTTTGTAAATTTATTATGAAAATAGGTGATTGAAGATGCATACATGTATACATCTTCAATTCAACACCTACAAAAATAAAAATAGTAAACACCATAGCTCCTATATAAAAAACACAGTAAACTTAAACAATTAAAAATCAATAAAAATTTATCACCAAACTAACACATCAATATCCAGACAAATGTAAACCTCAACTCCTAGCAATTAAAATAAGTATCAATGTGAACACCAAAAGAAATTGCATAGAAAAAACATGTGGATAACTTCAAATATAATAAGTTTGTCTGAAATATACATAAGTGCAAAGTAAAGTTAGAAATAAAAAGCCTATCTCCGACTACTCTTTGAGAAGAAGCATGTAATCCATGATGTGGTGCATAGTCTACATCATTGACCATCTCCATGAGAAGGAGCATATGACTTCTATGTCGAGTATTGCTGGGTAAATGTCTCACCGAAGTCTTAAGGAGGTGTTGAACTTCACTGACTAAAATTTTTATCATTTTGTAAATCATGGAATTTCTTTTGCAGAGCTGGTGGAGCAAAGGTAAGATAACCTTGATACTCGAGAGGTAATGTCTCAAATGAGTTAGAGTCGAGTGCTGAGCTACCAACCATGTACTTAATTATATAAGTGCTGCCATGTAGCTCCGAGTGTGAAGTTGAGATGGGTGCAACATCAACAGATGCTCTCGATGGCACAAGATACCACAATCAGTCAGGTATATTCGCTTGCCGTTGACCTTAGCTAAGTGTCCGTCTAAGTCCTCTAACTCTAGTCTTACCCCCTCATTGAGGTGGTGCAATAAGCTAATCTTGAACATGCTGTTAATCAGTTGCTACATCAAGGTTCTCATGTTGATGTCAATGGTAAGGTCTATAGAATAATTAAACCCCACCATGATTGTTTAAACACTACATCCCACTCTCAGCTAAAGATATAGTACTACATGATCAAGAGATAATATAATTCTTTCAAATGTATCAACCTAGACAAAAAGATGTACAAAAGAGTGTTGGTATAAGTTTAGTTATTAAGCTACTAGTCAGACTTAGATAATTAACTTATCAATTTGCCAAGAATGGCTCCAATACACCCTACATAGCATCTACTTATCCATCTATATCATGTAATGTACTAAAGATCTATTCTAAAAGCATTGCCTATTTGCACTAAGCAGGCATGCTGCTCATTCCACATGGCAACGTACGGAGCATGTAGGCTAAGCCAGTTAATATTTGTCTTCCCCTGCAAATCAATATCATGCAATCTTACCTCCATATCAATTGGGTGTGGAATCATTTAGTAACTACCAAACTAATGAACGACACAATTGAGATAGAAGAACTCTAAAATATATATATCGAAGACATTATAGCAGGAAGACACTACATGAGTGGGGTGATATCAAATATCTTGGTCCATCGTCCACTAAGCAGTTAAGGATCTCTTGTCGTCTATTAAAGAATGTGGCAACTCTAAGGGGCTATATGTGAGAATCTATCCCAAGCCCATACATGTAGTAGTATTGTTGCTCCTCTCCTTACACCACCCTCCCCTCATCCAAAAAATAAAATAAAATTCTTATGCATCAAATAACAATGTAACACAAAGTTTTAGATACAACCAGGCCAAGCAAGCAGACCTCTAATTATACTACCCTATAATAGCGAAGTCCTCTAAAAGTGATAGAAATATGCAGTGACAAGGGAGCTACATTTATCTGTGAATACAAATCCTCCTAACAATTGCAACATGTTGCTTTAGGTGTCTTAGAAACCATCCTCATGTCTCCATTGACTCTTCATCAACTAAAGCGAATGCTAAGGGGACTAAATGGTTGCTTCCATTAATGCTACAAGTGACAAGTAGTTCATTCGTGTATTTTCCATACAAAAAAGTACTATTAGTACTTGAAAGCCTCCACAAATGGACTAAACGTTTAGAAGACTCACTTAAAAAATGACTCCCCAAATTCTAGCAATCTATGCCACCCCTACTCAAGTCGTGTTCCAAGATTATTATTCTTGATTACGTTAAGAAGTTTTGATAGCTCATTATACGATTATTCCCAATTGCTATATACAATCTCTATTGCCTTCCACTTACCTTCCCATACCCTTCTTGTAGATACCATGTAGCCAAAGTTATCTTCCACTCTAGTCCTAAGAGTGGTAATCTTTGTGTCAAGATATTTCTTAATTACATTAAGAAAGCAACTAGCCATCGTATTGTAATCAAGTTGATGATGACTTGGTTTATAATAAGATTTACACATGAGTAAGGTCTCTCGTATTTAGTAATAACGAAAAACCCCTAACTTTTTTTTTTCTTGCCCATAGCCTCGACCTACGATTGTTTTCCCTTTTTTTTCACATAACATTAACCACATGGTACTCTTTGATTCTTTCACATTAAAGCTACATTGAATCTTGATGCGGTACATCCTAACTACTTAAATGAGATCTTTCTTTGTATTGAATCTCATCCCTTTACGAAGTTCTTTAATGTTCCTCAAGTTCCTATACATTGTATTATTAGTTTCCTCGAATTGTATGTAGCCATCACCTCTACTAGCATTGAAGAATGGAATAGTATCTTAAACTTCTACATTTGCCATCTCATTTTTGGATGGATTTTACCAATGCTTCCATAGATTGTAATGAGCTAGAAGGGTTTGATAGGGATACCTTAAAAAAATGTTTTAATGTGTCTAATCATTATCTCCGGAACTACTACCATCACCATTAAACTCTGAATTATCTGAAATAGGCTCATGGAGAATCGAACCAATTTCTTCTTCAACTTTGTTTTCAACCTCACATGACTTCTAAAACATAGGTATGGAATCATACTCCTCAATAACTATTGGATCGGTAATAACTTCTTGCACATGCGATGTTGTATGAGTAGAAATGCCTAGTCAAAGTGTGCATTGAGGAGGATGAGGTCTTGATTCTTCAATTATATTGACATACAAATGCTATATGCACTCTTCCCTTAAAGCTTCAAGCATTTTAATAAGGTTCTCAACATCATCATTATCCTTAATAAACATTAAGTAATAAGATATTCTAGCATTGTGATAATGAAGGTACCTATGTAATAGCTCCACTATAACTTCATTAAGATCAATACCAATACTCCTACATATCTTATGAAGAAATTCATCATATTTGGCATTTCTTTTGATTTTCAATTTCTTTACTGCATTTCTATCATACTTCGGTTCCAATTGCCACTCATAATATTTCCAAATGCATAAATAGTTGACTTCACAAATTCAACCATTTTTAACCTACTAATATAAGAATATCACTTGTTAGTCCGAGCCTAACAAAAATGATCAAGCTTAACAAATAAGCACATCACTTCCAAGCTTGCAAACTTCTACTATATTTCATTTAAGCATTTTAACAAACACTTGCATTGGAACATCAATTTATAAGTATATCTTGCTTAATCTAATGTGCAACAATAACCTACTAACACGAGGACATCACGTATTAGTCTGAGCCTAACAAACATGCCCAATCCTAGCAAACATGTACAACACTTCTAAAACTTGCAGACTTCTGCTATATTCCATTGAGACATTTTAACAAATACTTGACATGCAATATCAATTTTTGAACATATCTTACTTAATGTAATGTGTAATAACAACCAATACATACAAACTATCATCCATACACTAAAGACAAGATATTAAATAACATATTGCATGATTTAATCAACAGAATGTCAATATGTGTACAATATATAACTAATGAGGTTTGTATGCATTTTGGATGTAAATTATAGTGTATTCAATAAAATCTAAGTAAATAATACTACAAAGATGTTCGAATTACCTATTTTAGCAAGAAAAAAAAATTCTTGGAAGATCTTAGTGCTTTATGGTGATGGGTGTTTGGCAAAATGGAGTTCGTCTGATTATTTGGTACTATATGTTTGTGTCTATACGTGCCTTCAATTCTATTCGACTTGGTTTTAAAATTGTGGTAGATTGAAGGCGTATATACTGATTGTGCCTTCATTCTTCCAATTTTTGTAATTGATGTCGGAAAAGTGTTTTGGTAACTTCAGAAATTGGCATTGGAAGATTCGGGCATGGCAATTAGAATTCGGAAAAGCCAAAGATGAATGGGAAAGGGAATTATTAAAGGAACTTCAAGTTGGAATGCTCGGAAGAATATCACTTGACATGCTTGGAATATTTTCGGAGCCTCATTTGGAAACAGCATATTACGTTCGGAAGAATATTCGGAAGCTCATCCTTGCGGCATTGTCAAGTCGGAAAACAAGAGTATTGAGTTCGCTAGGACATCATGACATAAAGGACAAAAATATATTCAAAATAGTTTTGGAAATCGGAAAGGAATTAAAGAAGATTATTAAGAAAATAATATTATAAAGGTTATTATGGAAAGAAGATTTGAATGAAAAGGTAAGTATTTCATGTGTTTATTAATTCTTTACAAGCATCAAAGAATCTCTTAAGGATATGGAAATTGACAATTACAATGACAGGAGAAAATGAAAGGTTCGGTTAACATGTAATGACTATTTTGATATTAAAGTTACTAAGGATGTCTATACAAAAGGGCAACACAAGGCAAAAGATATATATGAAGAAAAAAAAATATTAAGGTATATATTTTTTTAGCAAGTGTTTATTTTATAATTGTACTAAAATTTTAGAGGGAATCTATCTTTATTCCTCAATCGTATATGGAGAAAAGGGAGTGATTGAGGGGTTGCATATTACTCATTGTAGATAAGTAAATAGTAGAGTTGTACAAGCAAAATTGGTTACGCAAACTAGTCTATTTAACTAGAAAAAAATATGTAGATTTGGCAAAAAATTTCAACCCACATATAAATAGACCTAATTAGGCCAACATGCATTGCCTATAGGTTAATGTGGGTTAAGGTAGATTGGCTCGTTTAGCTTTAAAAATGTGCAACAGCGGGTTAGCTTGTTTAGCCTATGGGTTATGCCAATCTGTCTATTTAACTCACCAAAAAATAAATAATGATAATAGGGGTTTGGTTGAAAGTTTCATGCCACTTGTTAAGTCATCTGACCTACAATGACTTGTCGATTGACCCGTTTAACCCGTTTGCACGATTTTATTAAATAGTTTGTGTTAAAGTTAAAGATGCAAAGTGATGAGTAACTTTGTCAAGAAGGCTAGATTTTTGTAACCTTTGTAATTTGTTTTTAAATGCAATGGAATTGCACCAATGAAAACAACTAGGTCCCCAAGAATGGAGGCTAGAAAAGTGGATTAACATATAAGACAAAATCACTATAAATTGATTTGTTTAATATTTTTATCCTTATTCTATTTATTTATATGCAATTTGTTTATTTTGTTATAATATTATAATTTTATTATTCGCTAATTTAATAATCAAAAGGGGATTATTTACAAAGATTTTTAATTTTAAGCAATCAACTCACTCTCCTCTTGATTAGGGATGTAAGCGGGATGGGTATTGTTGGGTTCTTGACCCACCCGTCCTACTAAAAACTCTATATAGTACTACTCTATAGAGTTTATGATAGGTTATGGGTTTTTTTTTTTTTTTTTAATCTTATAAGGTTTAAAAGGGTAATGAAACAAATGTTAAACCTGTTGGAAATCCGAACTGTTAACATATATATTATATATATATAATTTAGTTAATAAATATTACTATATATTTTAAAAAAATAAAAAAAAATAAATCAAAGCCATAAACCAATATCCATTTTAATTTTATAATTATCCAACTCCCTTCGTCATTCGTCAATTGTCAAACTCAAACAGTTAAACTGCAAGGACGTACACACAGAGCGCAGCAGTTGAAAAAAAAAAAGTCAAAAGAAGCCACAAACGACGAAACTCTTGGTCACTCATTATCTTCGTCTCGCTCAATCTCGTCATCATCCTCCTCCTATGCAAGCCGTTGTCGTCCATCGGTCACGCATCATCTCAATCTCGGCTGTGCAAGCTATTGTTGATCACTCATCGTCTTGATCTCGTCCTCCTCCTCTTGTGCAAGCTGCCGTCAGTCACTCATTGCTTATCATCGGTCAGCTTGTCTGTCATCTCGTGGTCATCATCTTAGTCATCTCAATCGTTATCTCTGTTGTCATCTCCATCGTCTCAATCGTTGTCTTTGTCATCCTGGTCATCATCTTAGTCATCCCAAGATCTGTGAAGCTGTTTCCATGCTTGTTTCAGTTTCAACATAATATTGGGTATTCATAAATCGCACCTGATTGATGAATTGTATGATCCTTATAAGTTTTAGTTGTTCACATGTGTCAAGACTCATTCAATAGGTTTGTTTTGATATTTGGTTAAAGAAGAAAACTTGCCTTTGAGTATCAGAGCAACATTACTCCACAATATGCATGTGAATTTGTTGGTTAAATTCAAAGCTGATAAACCAGTTAGAACTCGATAAAAGAACTGGTTGGCAATCGTGCTATTGTTTCATAGTCAGTGTATTGTTTTGTGCCATATTTGTGCTATTGTTGAAATATGTACCATATTGTGTTTGGTGTTGTGTTTTCTTTTTGAAATTATGTTGGTGTGGAAATGTGTTCGTATTGTCATCCTAGAAATTGGTAGTACGTGTAAAAGATTCATTAGAGCTTCATGTACCACTTGGACATATGGGTGGTGGGCATCAGTGTTAAAATTCTTGGACATGGCAGTGAGGTGTCCAGTGTTAAGAAAACTTGACATGTTGAACATTTATTGATAGTTGCTTACCACTCTTCAATTTACATGGTGAGTGAGTCCCATTGAAGTATTTCTCATACTTATGAAGATGGTAACTGTAAATGCAGAGACGGGTTTTGTAGCGAAGTTATGGTCAATAAGAATCCTCATTGTGAATTGAGATGTCATCATTGTGCGGGTCCTCTTACAAAGGATATGGTACAGAAAACTGTCATTAGTTTCTTGGGTTATTTTTGCTTGATATTTAATTTCTTAAAATATGTTCATTTATGTCATTGATAATAGGAGACCAGTGATTGGACGGTACCACCATTTGTCAGGGACAGCTTTTCCATGGTAATATAGTTTCTTTTGATTAATGCAATTGTTTGCTCATTATGGCTTTTGCAGTTGTATTCTAAGAATTGTTTTTATTTGTATCATGTGCAATGGTCTAGATTGGATCTGCTGTGGGTGGTACAACAAGTGCTTTTTATGGATTCAATCATGGTAACTTCTCTCTCTCTATCTCTGTCATGCATGCAAGCATGCATACACAAGAAAATCCATCTACAAATATCAGGATTCTTCCAATTTGATGATCGTTGTATTTATAGTACAATCATAATATTATTGACGGTTACCATCTAGGACCTCTGCTTTCCATCCTACTAATATCGCAATGAATGTATGATGTTAAGTACTCTCTTTTTTTTTTAATTTTTTTAAATGGCTTGGTGGTTCTTATTTAGTAAAGCTATGTACACTATATAAAAAGTGACCACATACTCTTTCCCTTGGAGAACTTTCTGTGGGTGAATGCATAAGTGATCTGCTTCCTGTGATGTGAAATCTATTCAGCCACTATTCTCTGCTCTTTTGAAGAGTGGTGATTCCTTTCAAACATTTGATAAAAGAGATAATTGGTTCTCTCTACTTATCACACACCGCAATTACTGGTAGAGCAGGAGGCCCATATCTTGATGCATGTGCCCCATGTTGAAACTGTGTATCAAAGCTTGTATGTGAATTTCTCTATGGGAACTATTGGCCCTCAAGTGGGGCAATGAGAGTTAGAGAATTCAAATTTTCTTTTAGCAAAAATTGCCATTGATTGGAAAATCAACTTGCAGGATTTGATACTTGGATTTTCTTATTAATCTTGAGATTTGTTTTTTGGATGTCATATGTGATTACAAGCATACTCTACAGAGGAAATCACCTATAGCATAGATACTTAAAGGAAAGGGGGGAAAAAACCAAGGGCATAAAGATAAATGAATACTGCATGGGGATTGTAGTCCATGTTAAACAGAAGAAAGAGGTTTGTGGATATTTCTGGATTATTTCATAGGCCAACAACAGGCAGGACCATGATTACTTTATTGGTTTTTCAATGAATTTTCAGTAGAATGAAGAGGAAAATTGGCCTCAATAATGGTGGAGATGACTTGGGATTTCAAAAATCATGGAATGCTATACTTAGTTATTTGGATTCCCTTTAGCTAAGGCCTGAAATCATCTAAGCTTAGATCAAATTATAATAAAATTTATTTAGGATTAGTACTGAAATTGATTCATGATGCTCTTCATTGTAGCTTTGGGGTAGCCTTGACATAGGATGTATTTTTGCAACCACAGTGCCAAAAATCCCAAATCTCGAAGATGCTTATTAGTTAGCCTTGTAGGTCAGACATTCTAAGCATTCTTGATGATTAGGAGATAGTCTTGTAAACTAGTCAATGGGGTGAGACTAGGACAGTTTTGTACAATGACTTTGGTATAGGGATGTACCATGTGGTAAATTTGCAATTTTTCTAAGAAAAAGTAGTTAAAAAGTGATCATTTTTAAGCAAGCAGATGATAAGTTTTATGTTTTGATGCATGAACATGCAGATTGCCAGCTTGGATTTTTCTTTTCCCTTTTCCCTCTCAAGTGTTAATCATTGACCTCAATTTAGAACCATATCATGTGACTTGTTTTATCTTTTCAATTTTGTCTTCTTTTTTTCCCATAATTTTCTTTGTCGTTGCAGTAATGCCAGCTGTGAGGAGGTGGGTCAAGGGGCCTATGTGGCTGCATTTCCTTATTGGTGTAAGTTCATTGGCTTTTCTTTAATATTAAATGTTGCTCTTTCTTTGTATGCATATTTTCTATTCTTTGGTGGTTTTGCAAGTGATGGTGCCATACCATATCTTCCATGATGTGTATCATATCAAAATTTCTACCTTTCCATGTGCTGGTAATCATATATCAATGCAACTTCATCGACATATTGAAATGCTACACTAGGAAATCAAGAGGCAGAAGAAGGGGGGGGGGGGGGGGGGGGGGGTGGGGTTGTGGTGATGAGTCGACTTTTATCACAAGTTTTTGCAAATTAATAATTTTATGCCAAACTAATCAAATGAATGAGATAATAAACAATTGAAAAAGCAAATATAATACTGAAAATAAAAAGAGAAGGGGTTTAGAAGATTAATATCAGATTTAACGTGGAATTTGGACCGCTTCTTACTCTATGGATACATAATGCCATCAACTGAGAACTTCACACCACTTTTATTAAACAACTCAAACAATGGCTCAAAAGCATACAACAATTGTTTCACACTCATAATCACAAGTGTGGTGCACTCTCTTGATGAAACCCTAACCCCAATTACCATTCATCATGGTTTGCACCAAAAATGCTGCCAAGAGATCTAATCCTAATGACATTCCAACCACCTATGCTCAAGAATGCCAACAACATCGAACTCCTCCACAAGCACCCCCGCGCCATGTTCTTCTTGCCAATTTCTTCCCTACTTCTACACATCAAGAAAGGTATCATGAACTCTTTGAAAAATGTGATATTAACTGTGGAAAAGACTTTGATACTATTCTATTGAATCAAATAGGTTTCTGGGATCAAGTTGATTTGCAGAAAAAATGGTTGTATAGCAATGCACAATCTGCCAGATAGGATATGTGAATTAGTTTTTCGTTTATTCTTTTCGAATTTAATAGATGATTATTGTAATGGTAAGGGAAGTATCTATGTTGGTTTTAGATATCGAAAACATCAAAGGGTTCCTAGAGTGCTTTACTCAAATGTGTTTGGACATGTTATTTCCATTGATTGTATTGCTGAATTTCTTAATATATGGCCTAGGGGACTTTGTTGGAATGATCCATGTGGCATGCAAGTCTTATGTCAAAATGTCTTTGGAACTAATAATGAATTTACTTCTAATTGGCTTATTTAAACTCGCAATCTTGGTGTTAATTCTCTTTCTACTTTTGGGTGAGTGTTGCATATTTGGAGTGTAAACAACTTTAGCCCCCTGTTTAGGCCAAAGTAGAGTTACTGCTGAGGAAATCTGGGTTCTTGGCAATTTAATGGGAAATGTTAAAATTGATTATGGTGCTTGAATCTTTCAATTGTTCCACAGAGCAGCTTCACACGGTAAATACACCCTTCCTCTTGGGCGATTGGTTACTTGCCTTCTTGAATGTCTTGGTTTTCAATTTCCCCCAGCATTTTTGGTTGAAAAGAGGCTTAAGTGCCTTACTGCTGCTAATATAAGAAAATGGAGTCTTAAAGACATAAGGAATGATGATGGCGATTTGGTATGGGTTTGCAAATGGGAGGTTAATGTTCCCCAGCAGCATAAAGATGATGATAGTGATGTAAGTGATTGATTTGATGGTAGTAATGATGATACTTCAGATGATAATGCTCTAGTTGGAGCTGATACTTTTGAGGATCAGCCTATGACAGACATTCCTCCAACCCCTACTGAGATGCTTCCTTACACTTCCTAGGTACCTCTAGAAAACTTTATACCAAATGAAATACTACACTAGGAACTTAAGAGTGGGGGGAGATGGTAAATTGAGTTTTATCGCAAGTTTTTGCAAATTAACAATTTTATGCCAAACTAAACAAATAAATGAGATGATAAACAATTAAAATAGCAAATATAGTACTGAAAATAAAAGAGAGAAAGAGCTTAGAAGATTAAGCCCGAATTTAACATGAAGTTTGGACCACTCCCTACTCTCCAAAAATATATAATGCCCAAATCGAGGACTTTACAGTACTTTTATTCAACAACTCAAACAATGACTTAAAAGCTTACAACAATCATCTCTCACTCGCAATTACAAGTGTAATGCACTCTCTTGATGAAAATTATAGATGGATTACAATTGCACTACACTAGGGTTTCAATAAAGAATAGCAAATAATGAGTAAAAGTACAAGAGAGTTGATGAGTAAGAGGACAAGTAATAATATTGCAAATGAGGCTTAAAATCTTGTCTTTAATTTGCTTTCAAATGGTCTTTAAAGCATTTCAATAAGTTGTGGATGTTACACTCTTCATTTATACATAAAATGCTCTATAACAGCTATAAATTTTATAAAAGATCTGAACTCTTTGAGATGCTCTGGATTCTTTGTGTTCCCCTATAGCTTCTCTCATTGGAAAGGCCCAAGTCATCTCCAAATGCTCCAAAACTCTCCTGGCATCTTGGAGCACAAGTGCTCTCAGCATGGGATGGTCTGGATCATCTGTATAATGCTCCAAATCATTTCATGCCTTGTAAGGAACCGGTTAAAGCACATAGGTCTAGACTATTCCAAATGCTTCAAACCTTTTTTATTAGGAATTACACCTATCTTTAAACATTGATAACAACATTTTAACTTAATTCCTTGATCAAAAAAGTAATGTTTTTTCACTATGAAACATCAAAAAGAGTTCAAATACAATACTTGAAGATGGATATTCCAAATTTGGCTTTTTAGATCATATTCCAAGATAATTTTTGACAATAGTAAGAAACATTTTCCAATATGATTCATTTGCCAAAAATTACTTGTTTAAGTTTTTAAAACCAAGCTTTGTCCCTTCAAAATCAACTATTAATCTTGCAGTTCAATGCAGGTTAGAGTTATCTGTTTATATTCCACCTATCTTTGGTGTTTTCTGTGTTCTAATCTTGCTGATCACCATTTCTGCTGTTCAAGAGATCATTATCTTGAATCAACTCATTTGTTGCTTTTATTCTCTCTTCCCGGATATGGATTTGTCTTTTGAGTGAACAACATTGGAAGACTGTACAATTTGGTAAACCCTTGTTATTGGTGCAACTGATTTCTGTGTGGGCTACTTAGTTTATTTGTATATACTTGCAGTTTTTTATTCTTTCAAGTATAGAAAAACTGAGTTGAATGTCAATGCAGGCACCACCAGTGATTGTATTTTCATCGTCTTGTGCTGGATTAGCAGGTTAGATATCACCTGTTTATACTTTTATCATGTGCTGGTGACTGGTAAATTTGCGTTAAGAAAAAATTCTTTTTTTTTGGGGGGATAAAATGTCAGTTTTTTTGTATTTTCATTAGAAGGATAGAATATATAAACAAAAGCAAAGCAAGGAATCTCTTAAAGTGACCTAAGAGGTCGATCTTAGTACCCACAAAAATTTTTAGGCGGTACAAGAATCGAGATCTTGGCAATACAATCAGCTGGATCTAATGCTTGTAAACAAACAAAAAAGAATAGTACGAGAAATATCTTAAATTGAGCAAGTGCTCAATCCCAATCTCTTCTCATTTCTCTCTCCACATGTCATAGATGACAAAACCATAGATTAACTTCCATTGAGCTGTCAATTTAGGTCCCACTGTGTTGACCGGCTCTTGAATATTTGTAGCTTGGTAGATAGCACCGGAACCCTAGGTAAAATTTCCTCTATCTTAATCCATATCTGTTTTACAAAAGAACCCTAGGTAAAATGTATATCCATTTCTTCTTTACATAAAAAACATACATTTTGGTTTGAAAGGTCCCAGTTAACTAACTTGTCCAGTATTGTAAGTTTTTGTTGGGCAACCAACCATAGGAAGAAAGCGAATCTGGGTGATAGGCTCTTGTTCCATATAAAATAAAACCGGCTAACCTTGCTGCTCTATGGAATAAGGGAATTATAAGCTAGTTTGATTGAAAATTTTCGACCTAGCCTTTTACCAAAAAAAAAAATCTATGATTATTTGTCAAATTCGAGAAACTTTCTCCTTGATAAGAATATACTGGAAAGAAAGCCAAGCGCCTTAATAATTTTGTGCCATGGAATTTGGTTATCCAGAGAAAGCCTACAAATTGCTGTAGTGCCAAGGCATAGTACCTTGGTAGATATAGTTATATTTTAGTGGTTGTAAATGTAGATTGATGCACTTATCCAAAAAATGTAGATTGATGCTCTTTCATTTTTCTATCCAACCTGCCTATGTGTGTGATAAATTTATTCCTGCTGCATGTATAGGGTCTTCATTTCTAGTGGTACCCCTGCATTTTGCCTTATGCTTGTTCAATGAATTTTGTGAGCTATTTTTCAACTCCAACGCTGCCTGCTTGCTGGTATCTATTGGTGAACTGATTATTAATCCTCACAGTAGATATATATGCTCAAGTATAACTTATTCTGAAAACAGCTCCAGGCACTCAAATCTGACCAAATCTGATATTCATACTATAGCATTTCCAGAAATGTACATAATGTCCTAAGTATAATTTGTAAATGAGCAAAGCTTAATGTGCTGCTTTATGAAATGAAAATGTGCTATTAAAGAACCAACATTTTCTTATGTAGCCTCCCATCCTCTGCTCATATGAACTTACTGGTTCATAAAAATAACAATCTTGTTGATTTTTACGCACAAAGTATAGCTTTTGGTGAGGATTTATATATTGCATTAATTATGTAAATACCATCACAAATGTATCTTCCAAGTATATGTGAGATGTGGGTTATATTGAACATTTATAGCCTCTTCAAATCACCCAAGTGTGAGCTGGGTTGAATTCACTAGAAGATTTGGATAGGGTTTGAGTAGATGGTAGGTGATCCAGATTGTCCCAATGTCATCCCTGTTCATGAAGTCAAACTGGATGCATGCTTCTTTCTTTCTAATTCCCATTATTGGTTTTAGTTTTAGGATTAAACCTATCATTTTAAAGCTGTCATTCCTTTCTTTATGTTTTTCTTTTTTATTTTTATTTTTTTTCCTCAGGTGGTGCAGTCCCATCACTGGCACAACTGGCATCATCATCATACCATGCAGCAGTCTCTCCTCCATTGACCCCTGCACATTCTTCAGATGATAAGATTCACAAGTCAAGAACTTCATCTACTTTGTAAAGTAATATTACTTCTTACCTTCTCAAATGCGGGTGCCCTTGTGCTTGATAGAGTTAAGTTTTCCCTCTTCTAGATGCTGCTATATACATAGGTGCTCTGAGATGTTTAGAGATGTTCCTTAAACCTTGCAATTAATTGACCTGAAAGTAATTAACCGATGTCCTTGTCTTACCATTTGTAGTTATTATATATAGCTTTGATTTTATTTTTTTTTTGGTTAAGTAATGGTTTCATATTCACATTATGATAGTTTCTTCTTTTGGTGCAAAATAAATTACTAGTTAGGAAATGGCTTTTATGTTAGATGTGCCAGCTTTTCTATGCAAATACATCTGCTTTCTAGCTGTTAATGAATGATACTGGTGTATGTGCCTTCTAATGGAATCAAGGCTTCAAATTTTCTCATGCATAATTGTAGAAAAGTTTGATATTTTTGGTTTTAGGAAGATTACCCTTATCGGCTTGGAGATTTATGTTTATCTGTTTAGATTAGATCAAATATGATCTAATATGTTTTCAAGGCACTATCCTTATTCATAAGATATGCCATTTCCGTTGTAGATGTATTTAACTCTATCTAATGTACAAAATGACTCATGAGAGTTGCTCTCTAAAATTCGTTTTCTAATTTCTTTATGATATCAAAGCTCCAATTGATCCAAAAATCGACCGGCTTGCTCCAAACATGAGTGGGAAACCTGAGAACACTCTCTGACTTAAACTGAAGTTCGAGTGGATGTCTATAGGAGTAAACCAAAACAAGTTGTAGATTACCCAACATAAACTCAATGGAGTAAACTTCTATGAATGGTTCCAATTTGTGAAATTGTTTATTAGAGGGAAAGGGAAACTTGGATATGTGACCAGGTCAACCACCATTCCAAACCGTGAATTAGATGCGTATGGAGTATAGGAGGCTGCAAACTCTATGGTAATGGCTTGGCTGATAAATTCCATGGAACCCCGCATTGGTAGAGCATACCTCTTCTATGAGACGGCTAAGGAAATATGGGATAATGTCCAAGAGAACTACTCGAGCATGGAAAATTCTTCCCAATGATTTGAGCTCTGATCCAAACTTCGTAATACCACTTAAGGGAATATGAGTGACTGAATACTTTAATCTACTTATGGAATTTTTGCAGGAAATGGATTTGTTTTATGAGATCAACTAGAAATGTACTAAAGATAGAACTCAATACAACAAATTGTTAGAAAAAGATCGAGTATTTGACTTCCTATACAGATTAAATCCTAAGCATGATGAGGTGAGAGGGTGACTCATAGGAAAGCAACCCATTCCACATATTAAGGAAGCTTTCGCAAAGGTGATGTGAAGAAAGTAGGCGTTGGGTTATGATGACCAGCAGACAATCAAACCCAAGTTCAACCTTGGTAACGAAGAAAGGGATAATTCCTAGCACCTCCACAAAGGAAAAACCGTGGTGTGATATTTGTCAAAAGACAAATCACTCTCGCAATACATGTTAAAAGCTGCATGAGAAATCGGATCATTTAAAATTCAAACGCCATAAGGAGATAACCAGTACTAAGATAGCCTAAGTTGCGGAAATAGGGGCGCAAGCTGCAGGAATAGAGGTACAATCCAATGTCGTGATCAATCTCACATTAGAGCAGCTTGCCGTGTTACAACAAATCGTTGGGCAAACAAAACTTAATTCAAGTATCCCTAGTGAGTCACCTACCATTGCTACAGCTACTCAAAAAGGCATTTGTTTAAAGGCTCCCAAATGTCAAAAACAGGATGGTTAGATCATTGATACGAGGACATTCAATCCTATGTGTAACTTAATGCACTTCTTTGATAATTTGGTGGAAAGTAATAACCTTAGTAGAATTTTGATAGCTAATGGTAAGAGTGCTACATCCAAAAGAAAAGGAACAATCTTGATTGGCAACTTGAAGCTAAATGAAGTATTATTTGTGCCTGAGTTGAGATATAACTTCTTGTTTGTAAGCAAGTTGACAAAAGACATGAATTGTCAAGTAACTTTTTTATCTTCATACTATGTAATGCAAGACTAAGCTTCGAGGAGGATGATTCACTGTGCTAAGGAATTTGATGACCTTTATTATCTATCTAGAGTTCGGTCAAGGTTTAGTTTTGATTTTAAGTTTAGGTCTTTCTATTCTATTAAAAATAAATCAGAAATTATGCTTTGGCATGAGCACTTAGGTCATCCTAGTTTTGCGTACAAGAAATATTTGTATCCAAGGTTGTTTAGAAATAAAGACATTAGTAGTTTTAATTGTGAGCATTATCTTTTAGCTAAATTTTTGAATAATTCCTATTACATACATCTGTATCAACCATTAGAACCATTCCATCTTATACATAGCGATATTTGGGGTCCTGCTCATATACTAATGTCCTCTAGACATAAATGGTTTGTCACATTCATAAATGATTATACATGAACCTGTTGAGTATATCTTCTAAAGGAAAAATCGAAAATTTGTATCGTGTTTAAGCAATTTCACAAACTGTTTCTTAATGTTTTCAAGGCAAATATTTGAATATTTTGAATTGACAATGAGAGAGAATACTTCTCTACGAAGTTTAATAACTATCTCCTTGAACATGGAATTGTTCACTAGACTTCTTGTGTTTATACTCCTTAACAAAATAGAGTTTGTGAACGAAAAAACGAACACTTACTTGAAACAGCTAGGTCAATGATGCTTGCAACTTTGGTACCTAACCAGTTTTTGGGAGATGCTGTATTGATAGCTGCTTACCTCATTAACCATATTTCATCTAAAATCCTTAGGTTCCGAACACCCATTAGTGTTTTACTTGAATCTTACCCACATATTCGCTTATTTAATACACTTCCACCTTGAGTTTTTGGATATACAGCCTTTATACTTAACAATTCACTCTATAAACACAAATTCGAAGCTAAGGCTTTAAAGTGTATGTTCTTGGGATACTCCCCTATGCAAAAGGGTTATATGTGTTACCATCCTCCTACAAAGCGTTTCATCATTACATTTGATATTTTCCATTGAATCAAGTGGTCCCGAGTCAAATTCTTTACTTCAAGAGTCACCACCCAAATTAGATTAGCCAATAAGTCATGGGTCTTCGAGGCCATAATGTATTTCTGATTATGTGGCAGATTGTAGTCTAAAACATCCTCAGCTTTGTGTTTATTCTAGAAGGCACAAAATTGCACACCAAGGCTAGGCCAAGTATCCAAGCCGAGGCAATTGGTCCAGCAAAGTAGGGAAGAACTATCACTAGATGATGAGAAGGGTTCACCAATAGCCTTGAAAAAGGAAAGAAGAACCTATACAAGGTATCCTATTTCTAATTATGTGAATTATTCTAAACTCTCACGTCAGCTCAAAAGTTTTGTAGCTTGTATAGATGAAGGGATGATTCCAAAGAATATTCATGAAGCCTTGAAAAATCAAAATTGGAAGGAAGTGGTCCTTAGGGGAATGACAGTGTTGCATAGAAACAATACTTGGGAGATAGTTGATTTACCAATGGGGAAGAAGCCAATTGGAAGTACATGGGTGTTTAGCATCAAGTATAGAGCAAATGAAAGCATTGAGAGATATAATGCAAAGTTAGTTGCTTAGGGACGTATACAGACATATGGAATCGATTATGAAAAGACGTTTGCACCAGTAGCAAAATTGAATTCCATTAAGGTTATCTTATCTTTAGCAGCTAATCATGATTGGCCTTTAAATCAATTAGATGTAAAGAGCACATCTCCACCTTGATTTATTTCATGGAAAAATGAAGGCATGTAAACTGTACAAATCTCTATATGAGTTGAAACAATCTCCTAAGGTATGGTTTAAGAGATTCAATGACACTATGATTTGCCTAAGGTATGTACAAAGTCAAGCAGAGCACACTATGTTTGTGAAATTTGGCAATGATGGTCTAAAATCCATATTGATAGTTTATGTGGATGATATAATCATTACTAGTAAT
Organism: Laguncularia racemosa; assembly: GCA_037954665.1. Lineage (NCBI taxonomy): Eukaryota > Viridiplantae > Streptophyta > Magnoliopsida > Myrtales > Combretaceae > Laguncularia > Laguncularia racemosa. Next base: position 4,289,902 of record JBBMOL010000038.1, on the reverse strand, counting down.
GATCATACTAAAATTTTGAGGTTGAAGAAAGAGATAAAGAAGGAATTTGAGATTAAAGAATTTGGTGAATTGAAGTTTTTTTTTGGAATGGAAATTGTAAGTAAAAATGGGATTGTTGTTTGTTAGAGGAAATATATACTAGATTTGTTAAAGGAGACTAGGAAATTAGGATGCAAGCTTGTAAGCACTCCTCTCCCTCAAAACTGGAAGTGTTATGCACCTGAAAATGATACTTCGGTGGATAGAGGCCAATACCAACAACTAGTTGACAAACTTATTTATTTGTCTTTGACACAACTAGATCTAACTCATTCAATTAGCTTGATTAGTTAAACAATGCATGCACCCACCGAACATCATCTGGAGGACAAAAATCATATTTCAAGATACTTAAAAGGAAATCTAGGGAAAAGATTGTTTTTCAAGAAGTCCCAAAAAAGGAACCTAGAAGCCTTTATGGATGCAAATTGGGGTGGTAACATAAAGGATGGGAAATCCACATTAGGTTTTTTCATTAAACTTTTGGAAAATCTGGTTACTTAGAGAAGTAAAAAACAATCTATTATAGTTAGAAGTAGTGTTGAAGCAGAATACAAAACAATTGCACAAAGAATTTGTGAGATTATTTGGATTCAAAGATTGCTTCAAGACCTATGAATGAAGATGGATCAGGTGAATGCTTTCTGTGGTAGCAAATCTGCTCTTAGCATTGTCAAAAATCCTATTCAACATGATTGAATGAAGCATGTATATCTTGATTGCAATTTTATCAGATTAGAAATTGAGGAAAGTCATATAAAGCTTCAACACGTCTCATCCAAAAATCAAGAAGTTGACATCTTTACCAAATCATTATCAAAGCAGCTATTCAAATCTACTAGTTAGGAATGATAGATTAGCTTGAGGGAGAGCATAGAAAAGTTTAAGTTAATATTTTTGGTTTTAGGAAGATTACCCTTATCAGCTAGGAGATTTATGTTTATCCGTGTAGATTTATGACTCATGAGAGTTTCTTTCTAAAATTCGTGTCCTAATTTCTTTAATAATAAATTATACACCCAAACTTAAAGATATTAGCATATTAAACAAGAAAATAGCTAGAATAACGTCCTAAGCACTGGCCTCCTAGCAACTCTAGATCTCTCTTCTGCTTTCCCCTGCTCACTCTTGTCGGTATCGTAGAACCACAATCCACCCATCTTCATTTTTCAGTATACGCTTTAAAATCTCGATCTCACTGAAGCATTTGAAACCGAGATAGAGGACAAGAACTTTGTAGCTCTAACCAGGGAACCAGGCACCATTCATGGAATTTATGTCCGCATGGGGTCTCCTTCTCTTTTTCCTTTTTAAAATTTTCCAGACATATTGAGCATCTTATTCTCTCATTAATGGTAACAGTATACTACTCTTCAACTTGTTTTTGCCCTAGTGAAAGGACGGTCTATGAAATCCGTATCTTTTTTGGTAAAATAGTCAGCCAAGATGACAAGAGTAGGATCATCCCGAGGCACATGTGGATGCTGCCTAATCTCAAAAGAATTGTTAAAAACAATACCACTTCACTTGAGAATCTATAAGAGCTGCTACTGCGCTTGTTTTCCGCTCATCAACTGGATTAAATAATTTGCTCTTTTATCAGGGACCCAAACAAACCTCCTGCGCTGACCTCTCAAGGAGAATTGAAACACGGTATCCGATTCCACTTTGTCCTCTACTGCTATTTCTACCTTTTGGTAGCGCTTTTGTAGCACTAGATCGATGCGTCATAGAAAAAATATCTTCAGGTCAAGTTCATAGATTCCTTGGCCTTCAATCAGCAGAAACCTGCACTTTCCTTTTGAGTCAGGTATGCGCTGTTTCTGAGCAATATATGGTGTCCATGTTCGAGAATAGAGATTTCCTAACAAAAGGATGAGTATATAAGAATAAGATCCAACGAAAGAGGTGTCAAACTGGATAATCACAGAAACCAAAGATAGAATCTTCAGTTATGTAGGGAAATTGACAAAAAAGAAGCCATGAATTTTGTTGTTGTTGGCCAGAAGAAGCCAAGAGTTTGACAGTATGGAACTTGACAGTTTATACCCTTTCTTGACATTTTGGTCGTTTCAGTATAGATTCCAAAATCTCATCAGCTTATCCATGTTGTTGACTCACTTTTGAACTTTTCCATTCAAAGATCAATACAGAGATAAATTCATCTGATGTATTGCTTTGCACAGATACATCCCATACAAATAATTTTGCAGAATTTACCTTTGTGTGTGTGTCTGTGTTATATATATATAGAGTCCAATTGATGAAGCGGAAAAGATTTGTTACGCCTAGATAACAAAAGCATAGATTTTAACAGTAATAGACCAATAGGATTTTAACTACATGCATCAGCTCGGCTATCGTGAAGTAACGATTTAGCAATCGCGTTAATAAAAGGGAAAATTTAGATTTCAGTTGTTCGCTAAACTATTGACCGATCCATATTGAGCATTAGCAAATCTATTAGAAATTTATGACTTTTTTAGCTCTGTTAAGTATTGCCTTAATATATATATCTTGTTAGGTATTACTTTTTTGAAACCCGCATTAAGTTTTTATAAATAAAACAATTGCACGAAGCAACTGGGTATTTCCGTTTCAAGTAGATAGCCTTTGACATGTGAATCTTGTCATCTGAAGAAGGTGGAGAGGACGAGGGGAAGAAACCAATAAGCAGAATTAAAATGAAAGAAGCTTGGAAAAATAAAAAAGATTATGACAATATCTTCCAGTTTATTTAATCAACAAGATTAGAAGATTGTCCTATCTACTTAAACCCTATCCAATTGACGCGGCTCACGCTAGGGTGTTTTGAAAGGCTATGAATGTTCAATATAAGCACACGGCTCGCAAACACTTGGAAGATAAATTTATGATGGTGTTTACATAATTAATGCAACCAAATAAAAATCCAATTACATTAAAAATCAAATACATTTATTTGATTGTGTAAAAATCAGCAAGATTTTTACTTTTATGCTTTTTATATGAATAGGCTAGTAAGAGTACATAGGAAAAACTTTGGTTTTTGATTGGTGGATTTATCGTTTTATAAAAATGGTGCATTATACACTCCTCACTAGACATTAGATCTTAATGTTGAGGATATTTCATGAATTTCTAGAAATATTATAATATGAACATCAAATTTGATTAGACTGAAATGAACAGAACTATTTTTAGAATAAAGGCTTATTTTGTTCATTTGTTTTTACATTTGTTAGGTAGTTATTTCATATTCATTTGAATATAAATATTTATATTGAAATGGATGAAAAAAAGATTAAAGAGATAATTATATAAATCAAATATAAATCAAATTCATATTGAATATAAACAAAAAATAAATGAATAATTCAAATAAGCTCTAAGTTATAATTGAGCATATTTATCTACTATGAGAATTACTAAGAGATTCATCAAGAGATACCACCAAGCTAACAGCATAGAGTTGAAAAATAGCTCAGAAAATTTATGAACCCTATACATGCAACAAGAATAACTTTGTCACAAGCTTCCACATACATAGAACCCTGAAGCCTCATTCATTTCTCCTATGTTGGCAGATCAGATCAGAAAAATGAAAGAGCATCAATCTACATTTACAACTGCCGAAAGTATTACTTACATTCACCAGGTGCTTATGCCTTTGGCACAGAAATTAGTTATAACAGTAAGAATGGCTTATCAAAATATACAGTCTTCCACTGTGCTTTCACTCAAAATGACAAATTCACATGGAACGATGAGATCGAGCTGAAACAAAAATTGGAGATTAGAACATAGAAAACACCAAAGGTCAATAGAACATAAACAGACAACTCTAGAATGAAGATGAAGTTGCATCGATACGTGATTACCAGCACCATGGAGAGCTAGAAGTTTGATATGTACATTGTGAAAGATATGGTATCATGACACTGTCATTTGCGCCAAATAATAAACAATATGCATATAAAGAAAGAGTTACATTTAATTTGAAAGAAAAGCCAAGAAGCTTGCCAAGGGTGCCTACCAAAGTAGTTGTAAATATGCACTAATCGATAAGCTTTTCCTACACTTGAGATTTCTTCCACCACATGGTTGTAAAAGTACATCCTATGCCAAGGCTACCCCACAGCTACAATAATGACGAGCTTGCTTATTCAATTTCGCTATCTTGTCCTAAATAAATATTATTATGATAGGGTCTAAGTTAGATGATTTTAGGCCTTAGCTCATCGAATGACTAGCATTCTATGATTCTTCTCATCCTCTAATCTGTACGCAGCATATGTTGAATCATCGTTTGCCCTTCCTTAAAAGTAGAAGCCCATTTCTTATGTAATTAAAAGCGTAAGGTTTATTAAGAGAGTTTGAAACCTTCGTTTTTTTATATAACTTATGGGATTTAAATTGGGCTTGAACTATAAAGAAAAAATCTATTTATTTATAATTATAAGCATACGGTTTATTAAGGGTATTTGAAATCTAAATGGACTTAAAAGGATCTCTTTTGAACATATTTTTCACATGTAAGATAATCGAATAAAGTTGAAAGTGAAAAAAATAGTTACTAATTCTTATTCAAAACTTATTAAGTTAAATCTCCTTAAAATATTCATGGATTGGACTTGATTTTTTGTACTTTGTCACAAACATATTAAATCAATTTATAGCATTAAATTAAGTTAAAAGCTCAATTATTAAAATAGTTCTTCCTAAAATTAAATCAAAATATCAATATATTTAAAATTAATAAATGATACCTATTTTAATTTTTAATAAAAAAACAATTTAATTTGATTTAATTTGAATCAATTCAATCCTCGAATGGAATTGCCAACCATTTTAAACATTTTTCAAATCAAAGCAAGAATGTAAAAGAATTGCATTATGCAATTCAATATGGTCCAATTGGATTTGCTATGATAAATTGCCTTAATCATCACTTGAAAGAACTTTATTTTGATTCTTAAGTGACTGATCATTTTATTTGAGATTCTTCAAAAAATTTGTTGTTATTTATTTATATTATTGAGTGATTGGAATACAAAAGTTATATAAAAAGAAGAGAAAAGCCTTTTGGGAAAACGAAAGGAGACACAAAAAGGGGAAATGTCGGGCTAAACTTAAAAAAAAAAAAGGTTTTTGAAGACATAACTTTTAAAATATTATTATAAAATCATAAATTGATATTTTGATTTTTTAATATGATAAAACATATATAAATTTTTTATTATATTAAAAAATTATAATATTAATCTACAATTTTTAACTGTATTTAAAAAGTTAATTTTTTTTTAATTTCTTTTCTAAAAAAGAGTTTATCCAAAAGGACAAACCCACAAAGTCGAAGGAACCACTTGAGCTTTTTGTGCAGGCACCTTCGCTGCTCAACCAATGGTGACGATTAGCGCTTTGACACTCGAAAATAAAGGTATCCTATTTCTGATGAGACATGACGCAACTCAACTTAACAATGAAGTTATTGATTGAATGTATAGGTTTATCATCCAAAAGGTCACAGGTCTCTGAATTCGCATATCTGCTCATGTCACGAATGCATTGGGTTTTGGGATTACTAATAAACTGAGAAAAGGAGGTTTTTTTGTTTTTTTTTTTAGATAATTTATAAATTAATGATTTATCAAAAAACTTATTTTAAAAATTTTTCTTTAAATCACAACTCCTCCTAATAATAGTCTCGTAACAGTGGTAGCGCTAGCTTTACTACTTCTAATGCCATTAATTGCTGTACTACGTAGATATTAAATATTAATCACCTAAAAAAGTTTTATTTTTTATTGCACAAAAGATAAAGTACATAATAATGTAAAAAATCATATATTCAGCTTGCTCTTGATTGCCTCACGATATTTGTTAATATTTTTCTTCTTATTTAGACTAATTTATTTTCCAACATTAAACACGTACTTCTTGTAATATACAGATATATCAAAAGTTGGAAAAAAAAATTATGTCATAGTTGATTGTCTCTTGAACATCTGTTAATTTTTTTATGATATATAAAATTAAAAATAATAATAATATATATAACTTATTATTATACTAAACCATAAGAAACTTTTCTCATCTTAATTAACTTGTCTTTTAGGTAAATCATATGATCATACTTGAAAATTTTTTAAATTTATTTTTATTTTTTTATCAGTTAATGATAGAAAATATATATGTACTTTGATGCCTTTTCGCTTTATATATTTATACTCCCTCTTTAAGAGTACACTTTCGACTCGTAAATATTAAATTATCACTTGCAACCGTGTGAGTCAAAAAAAAAAAAAAAACTATTCCTTGCTGCTAGGATTATTTATCTCCACGTTCACTGCCATATTTCTTATAGCTTGGAGGTCTAGAAAAACGCATGTAATTAAGCCCCGTTTGAAATAATCGTTTTAAGTCTTAAAAAAATGTTATTTATTTTATTTTTATTGTAATTAATCTATAAATTATATGTTAAATATGAAAAAAAAATTAATAGAACAAAAGAAAATTAAGTACTTATTAAAAATTTATAAATTCACCTGAAGCTAGTAATGAAGTATATCATATAACCATTTATACTTGTATTTTTATTGTTAGATAAAATGTTTAAGATAATATATTTATAGCAACATATTGATATTAATTTATTTATATATAATTATGATATCTAATATTTATAAGTCAAACACTGCAAGAGTTTCTTCAACATATTTTATAAATATAATACAATCAAATACATATATATATATACATATATGTATGTGTATATTTTCCAACATCTATATGTTACAACTATTAAGAGGAAAGACTTGTATCTAGTTTATTATGTTAAAAATAAATATTTATACTAATTAATTATAAGTCGCTATCCCTCGTTTGGCCTTCTTCATTTCTTCTTTTATATAAATAAATAAATAAATGGAAAAACTAAAAAAAAATATTATTCACGTTTTGAATCTTTTGCAAATAGGTGATTAGACTTTTATTTTTTAATAAAAATATGACTCAAGTTTTAATATTAAGTGTCAATGACATATATAAATATCTCATTAGGTAATAATAATTACTTTAGTAAGTATACTATTCTCTAATAAATTTAATGAAATAAAATATAAAAAATAATTTAAAAATATAGAAAAAAACTAAAGAAAAAAAAAAACTTATGACCATCTCAAGCTACCTAAGGGCAAGTTACTTAATAAGATGTTGACATGTTTCAATAACATATTTTAATTATTCTTACGTTTTATTTACTTCATTGAATAAAATAAGATTATAATAAAATAAAAATTATCGATGAATTAAATAAACTTATAATTTATATTATTATGTTTATTTTATTATTATTAAATTAATATTTTTGTGTTTAATTAAAAGAATTAAAAAATGAATAGATCTTGATTAGTTAACAAAAAGACTAAAATGCCAATTATATTAAAATGCAACAAAAATGTAAAACCCATGTCCAGATGTCCAAGTCTTAGTTGAAGACCATCGAGGACATTCCAAACTCAGCCGATGACAGGGATGGGGCTCATGCCAACAAGGATAGGGATGGGGCTCAGATCTCACGCGTGCACCATTGGCCGACGATTGCTCAACCATGGATACTACAAATCAGAGATCTACCATGCTGAATCTAGCTAGGTAGAGGTTGAGACGACGATGCTTGACATCTCAGCAACGGTGGCGAGTTGGACAAGGCAAGGGGGGAGAGGAGATGCGGTTGCTCCGTTGACGGATTTGGGCACCGATGGATGGAATCAACATGATTTTTCCCTCTTTCTTCCTTCGTTTCGTTCGCCTTGTTTTTGGATGCATGCGTTAGATGTTAATCCGGACAAGGTTAATTTGGAGCAAAAAATGCTACATTAGCGAAGTAATTGCCATTCGATGGTCTAGAATTTGAATACCAATATTGTATTTCACGTGACTTATATTTCTTATCGAATACATATTTTATAATAAAAATTAATTAAATATCATAATTTTTATTTTGTTTTGAATTTGTCTGTTATAAAATTATTATTATGATGAAGTGGATATGATTTTAATACTAGGGTCAAATTTTTTTTTAAAAAAGAAAATTTGAATAACTTGTTTTATAGGAAAAAACGCATAAGGTTTTTATAATTTAGCCTAAATAAATAAATAAATAAAAAGTTACGCTCGGTTCCTTCCTTAAGAAGGATGAAGGAATCTTTCGAATTCCAATTCCCACCCGTTATAAAACCTCAAACGAAACAACTCCCCAAACCCAAACCTCTCACCCTTTTCCAAATCAACCACGAACACGATGAGCAACAACGCTTCATCTCCTTCCACTCCCAATGCCATCACTCAACCTCCAATGGAGCCAACATTAGTCCCACTTCCACCCTCCATTGAAAACATGCTCCAGACCATTTGCACTCAACAGAAGCAACGTCCACCGAGTCTCAAGTGCCGCCGCGAACTCGCTTGCCTCGGTGAACAAGAGGCCCTTCAGATTGTTACCGAAATCGCTACTTCTAAAATACGGACTACTTTAGATAATTTTTTAATGTATATGATAAAGAAAGCACGTAATCATAATACTAATGGATATGACTCACCATCTCCAGTCAAAACGCCACGTTTTTCTTCTCCCCAGAACGGTCCCGTTTCTCCACGTATGGATTCCAAGTTTCATGGTTAGTGAGCAAGTTACGATACAGGGTTTTTGGGTTCATTTTCTGTGTTGTTGCTATTTTTGAAGAAAAGAATGGGAAAAGTTACTTAAGGAAGTGAAAAAACAAGCTTCAATATATATATTGTAAAACTTATTTAGTTATATTTTTTATTTTTATAAAAAATGAGGAGTGTAATTTAGTTGCTTTTAGCTTCTTCCTGGAGATTGATGTTGCATGAGGTGTGATTGTAGTTGCATGGCTAGTGTGGTTTATTTGTTTTTTTTTTTTTTTTAAGAGGCGTGATCTTTAGTTGTTTTTCTTCGTGGGTTTTTGATTTTGTTTTCTCATTTGTTGCTGTTTTTGAACAAAATTTCTGGTAAAGTTATTCACTTGCACTTCACCGTGTTAAGTTAGTTAAAAGAAACAGGTTTTTTTTTTTAAAAAATAAGTTTGGAGAATGATCTTGGAAATTGGATATTCAGGAAGTGCCAAAATAATCATGTAATTGAAGTTGATGTATTTATTTTATTTTTTAAATAAAATCTTAAATATAAAATTACGGGAAAAAATCATTAAAAAAATTATTTTTTTATTTTTTTTAACTTCGAAATGTAAAGAAATTATTGCATCACTACCGTTACTCTACTTCCTTTAGAGAAATTTTTGTGTTAAGCTTTATATAAATATGGATAGAATAGATAAGGTGACCTTGCACTGCGTGGTTAGTGACCATTTGATTTTTAGCTGTTTCTCATTCTGTGTTTTTGTCTAGCATTTAAATATATCAGACTAATCCTACCCATAAAAGAGAACATGTTATTTTATTGGGTAGTTCTTCATAGTTTGTATGTTAGGAAAATAACAATTAGAGTTTTATTTTTTTCTGTCTAATTTCATAACTTAAAATTTTGTAGAAAATGAGAATAAATATTTGACTTTTAATGATATAATTATTTTGTAGTTTTCAGGTCTACTAGTTTTTGATAAAAGGTAAGTACACATCATGCTAAGAAGTGAAAGCAAAAGTTATTTGAATTTAAAAAGTATGGAGATTGATGTTGTATAGGGAAAGGTGAGCTTGTAATTACATGGTTAGTGAGATTTCGTTTGAGTTTCTTAATGTTATGATCTTTGTTTATTTTAGTTTCTGGGCTGAAGGTTTTCCATGTGTCAGATAAGAGAGACCAAGAAGCTTTTTACAGAAAAAACGGGGAAAGTTGCATTATGGTATGGTATGTTGTGGAAGTGCAGGAAAAGATTGGGAATTTGGATTGTAGTATGGTAATTCTTAAATATTTCCAGGAAGAGTTCCATCTTCTAACCAAATTTGAAGTTGTGTGGGTGATCAATTGATAGTTTCTATTAAAGTTACGGTCTTCTCCCGTGAGGTTTTTTATTTTAATTTCTGGGTTTTTGTTGCTATGTGGACCGAATTAGATAGATGCTTTTGGGAAAACCTTTAATCAGAAATCTCACCAAATATTGAGAAAATGCTTCCCTTCTCTCTAACTTTTCTAAACCAAAACCTCTAAAAGACCATTTCTTTTAGGTTAAATCAAACATAAAAACCCCTGGTATTAATCAAAATTAACAAAATTAAATTAGATTTACAATAAATGTTCTGCTATTCCAAAAAAAAAAAAATGGTCATAAGAACATCTGACCAAAATGATTTCCCTACTCTTGAGGGTCATTTTCCGAAAGGTTTCTTCGAAAATACCCCAGATGAGAATGACGAGAATGTCAAAGTTAGGATTTCAGAGGACACTCATATGACAAAGAGGGAGAAAGACAAAGCAGATGTCCACATGCAAGGCGTCAGTGTTTTCCAGACTTGAAGAAAGAATATTGAAGGGAAAAACAACCAATACAATAGGAGAAAGCGTCCCTACTGAACCATTGTCAAGCACGGAGAAAAGGACAAAATTCCTTGAACCGAGACAACGAACTTTTGCAGAACCTTCCGCGGGCTAGTCGTCGGAGAGGAGGAACGAACCGGATTTCAAACTTTCTTTCTTTCCTTTGGCGTCAAAGGGATCTACGGCAATGGTTCATATCCTGGAGAGAACTGCGAAGAAAGGTGCCATGCACCGGAAATCAACTCTCATGGGATATTTTATAGGTAGGAAAATCCCTTATTCCCTAGTGAGAAAAATAGCGTCCCAACTTTGGAAGGATTATGGACTCCTCAATGTTCTGGAATGATAACTTGCACTTTTGTTTCAGTTCTTCGACAAACTTGAATATAATCGTAGCAAAATCATGGTATTTTGCTCAAAAGTTCCTTGTATTACAAAAATGGAGAAGAGATATGTTGCTAGAAAAACTACAACCTTCTGTTCTTTTTGCGTGGGTCTTGTTCTCCAAGATACCACGCAAGTACTCCGATGTAGACGGAATTGGCCACATTGCTAGTGCAGTGGGTAAGCCAATACAAGCTGATGTGATGATGGCATTTAAGGAGAGAGTAAACTATGAGAGAGTCCTCATTAAAATTGATGCAAGGGAAGAGCCCACACATCAAGTTGAAGTCATCGATGAGGACGGTTTTATCTGCCGAATTGAAGTTGAGTATTAGTGGATGCCTCCACGTTGCTTGGATTGCAAAGTATTTGGACACTAGTGCTGGGCAAAGATGTCCAAAACTGATGACCCGGCTAAGGATGATTAGCCAACATTGAGGAAAAAAGAAAGAAAGTGGAAACATAGAAAAAGAGAGAAATCACCGGCTGGTGGAGGGGTGCCAAATGAGGAAGTAAACATGAAAAATGAAGAAAATAGCTCCTTTCATGATGTGGAATAGAACAAAAAACAAGTGGAGAAGGAGGAACGGGAAAAAGTAAAAATGAACAAGAAAAAACCCTTGCCCTCCCACATGAACAGCACAACTTCAGGAGGAAGTTAGTCCTTCATGTGTGCTAGAAACGCCGGAAGATGAGATCAAAGGGAAGCCCCCTACTTTGAAGACCTAAAAATCAAAGGAGTTAAGTGACGGGGAGGATACACCAAGACAAACTATGGTGATTACTGTTACGGAAAGTAGGGTACGTCAAAGGGAAAACACCTCGTGATCTTCCTCTGGTAGTGGAAAAAGTTCATCAAACAACAAATAGAGGAAGAAATTTTTTAAGCGCTGTAAGTGCACGTTTACTTGAAAATTTTCACCAAAAAATGATGAATTTTGTGGCTTGGAATGTTAGGGGTATTAGTGACCTAATCAAGGTAGCCAATATAAGAAAATTATATAACAACAATGGTATATCTCTAGTAGGTTTAGTTGAAACTAGAGTAAACCACTTGTTTGAAGATAAGATCAAACAAGCCATTAGTTGCTCATGGAATTTTGCCATTAATAGTGTGGCCAAAAAGAGAATTTGGACAGGATGGGATGCGAGAACATGGGATGTGATAATTCTTAAAGAACTTGCCCAGTTTATTCATTGCTCTTATACAAATAGTAGAGCAATATATCTTATATGACAACCTTTGTTTATGCTTTAACTCAACTATGGAAAGGAAACAACTATGGATTCAGTTGGAGAGTATTGCAATAGTATTGGTGGATTAGTCGTAGATCATCTTAGGTGATTTTAATGTGATTAGAAACATATTGGAAAATCTAGGTGGTAATAGGAGGATCAACTAAGGAATCCTAGACTTCATAAGATTTATTGACATGGTAGAAGTGGATGATTTACGTTTTGTAGGAAATTTCTACTTAGGGTAAAAAAAACAAGGTGAAAATCCAATATTAAAAAAGTTTGACTGAGTCCTAATGAATATGGAATGGTTGAACAGATTCCCACAAGTAGAAGCTAGATTTGTTGCCCCGCTACTATTTGACCATGTAGTGTGCTTGGTTTGTGGGAAATTTTCTATTGTGAGGAGGAAATTACCATTTAAATTCTTTGAATTTTGAACAGGAGGGGAGGTATTTCTAAGTTTGGTATCAAAAACTTGGACAACAAAGATAAAAGGGTCAAAAAGCTTAAAATCCTTAAGGTTGAGTTGAAAAGCATGAATAGAAAGGAGTTTTCCAATATATTCAGTAGAGTGAGCTAAGCCAAACAAAGATTGAGTACTATCTAAAACTCAATAAAGCAAGAGGACTTGAAAGAGAAGCCTTCAAAAAATATTATGCCTAGAGTAATGCTTCTTTAAACAAAAGTTTAGTATCAAATGGCTAGCTTTTGGAGATAAGAACACTTCTTTTTTCCATAAAGCCATGATTTAAAGACATAATAGGAGTGGGCTTTGATCTCTGAAAAGGGAGGATGGTTCTGTTGTAGTTGCGGATGAGGCTTTAAAGGAGGAAGTGGTGACCTATTTTTCTAACCTATTCGGAGAGCTAATGGGGTGTAAAATGAAATAGAAATGGAAAATGCAATAACTTGGAAGTTAAATGACCAACAAGCGGATTTCCTAAATTCACATTTTTTGGAAATAGAAATTAGGGAAGCCTTTTTCAAATAGTCAAACAATAGGGCTCCTGGGCCAAATGGATACTCTACAAAATTTTTCAAAGTAGCATGACCAATAATTGGGAAAGATATCATGAAAGCCATTATGGATTTTTTTGCCTTGGGATCATTCCTTAAATAGGTGAATAGTACCATTATTACTTTGGTGCCAAAAATCCCAAATGCATCAAAATTGGTGGATTTCATATCCATATCTTATGTTGATTTCATTTGTAAAACCATATTTGAAGTGTTTGCAACTTGGATTAAAATGGTCTTAAGCTCCTTAGTTGGTAGAGAGCAATTTGCTTTTGTACCAAATTGGAAAATCACTGACAATATTTGTATTGCACAAGAATTGGTTTATGAGCATCACAACAATTGTGGTTCTCCTAGATGTACCATCAAAGTAGCTTAGCTCAAGCACATATGGCAATTATGCAACAATAGTGTTTAGAAGCATACACACTATTTTCCTAAAAGGAAGGAATTTTTGGTTGATCAAAACCCTTTCATCATGCTTTTAGACTTGGAAGAAACTCTTAAAATTAAGGGATAAAGTAAAACCATTACTTGAATGGAAAGTGGGAAATGCACTATCGATATCTTTTTGGTTTGACTTTTGGTTACCCCAAGGTTCATTGGATAAAATAGTGAAAGTAAGGGAAATAACTTACTTAGGTTTACCCCAATATGTTAGAGTTTGCAGACTAATTGATAATGGAGAATAGGCTTTACCTCAAGGGCAATTTTGGAACAATTTCAATATCCCTCCAAATGTATGCTCGAATCAAGTTTTAGAAGATAAACTTATATGGAGACCATTTCCAAAAGGTGTGTTTTCTTTATCAAGAGTGCATATTCAATACTTAAGCCCACTGGTAACACTATGCCTTGAGAACTAAATTAGTATGAAACAACAATTCCATACCAAGACATAGTTTTATCTTATGACTTGCAGTTAATGGCAAGTTATACACTCTTGGTAAATTGAATTGGTGGGGAGTTGCGACTTAGACAACACATTTCTTGTGCAACCAAAGCATGGAAAACCATCAACATTTTTTCTTCCAATGCTCCTTTTCATCAGTAGTCTTGAAAGAAGTAATGTCTAGGTTGGGATGGTCAATGGCCCATACTTTTTGGCAGTAGGTATTAGATGTTTTATTACATGCTCCATCAAATTAGTAGACGAAAGAATGAAAATCAGTATTAGCAGCTATAGTCTATTGTATCTGGCGTGCATAGAACCCAACTCGATTGGGGAAAAGTATCTTTAGTACAAATAGCTTAGCTAGAGTTATTTTGAATTATATTTATGTATTCAAATAAGAGATAATAGTGAAAGCAACATATAGAACCTATACTGAAATAAATCAGGAGTCATTATACTCAGCAAAAGTTTATAAATAGTGGGCAATGTTTTATAATCGCTTTGCGAATGTAAATCTCATTTTGGTTAAATGAAATTACTGAATTAACAAAAAAAAAAAAGAAACGTTGGGAAAAATTGCATGATAGTATGTTGTGGCAATGAGGAAAAAGTTACTTTTTAATTTCAAGTTTAAAATTTGGAAGTAAATTTGGTTCTTTTCATTTCTATGAAGTTTTTGGGAGATCAATGTTGTGAAGGATATAGAAAAACTCAGCGGGCAAAAAAAGGCCCTGTTTTCACTTTGAGGGCTCGGAAATAAATAAAGAATAGAATAATTATTCCTATATTTTATTATTTTGTTTATTTATTGATTGGTTGGAAAATAGGTAATTTTTTTTATAGATGAGGTTGAGTAAATATTAAAATAAATATTTTTTATAATAAAAATTATATAAAGTAAACAATCGAATATACATTTCTAGTTTATTATCCGTAAAAATTATTCAGAAGAATAATTTTTTTATTCTTTGGCTATTCTATTTAAAAAATAAACTGGCTATTAGTTGGTCTGCTAAATGAGCATGGCCTCTTAAAATTATCTTTCTGAAAGTAGAAAATATTTTAGCTCTTTACTTGGAGTGAAATTTGTGAGAATATCACTTCTCTGTGCAGATATGAATATTGCTAGGTCTGCGATGCAACAACATCTAATAGGAAGTCCATCTCACAGTTTGGAAAATGGGACTGGAGAAAGTATTACTCCCCAGTTAAAGGCTTTGAACACACTTGAATTTAGAAAAGCCTTTATGATCCTAAGCTACATTGGCAAGTTAGTTCAGGTGTCGGTGTTATTTTCTATGGGCTGCTGCAGTCATAATAGGTAATTAAGCTTCTGTCTTCATGCAGGAAAAAACTTGATGATGAGGTTATACCTGCTGACCAGATTTTGCAGCTGAAGGATCTCCGAATGGGTGATTTTGAGTCAAGAGTATGGCAATCTTTAGGACAACATTGCATCCGCAGAGAGGACCGTCGTTGGGTACATATGGTGTCAAGTAGTGCTTATGTTGGGTTATGTTCTATGTTTTTCTTTCCATTCTTTCTATGTTCTTCCTGAAATGATGTTGACAGAATTTTGGTACGTGAAATGGTGGTGAAAGAATGTTTCCTCTGGCTAATTTGGCTAAATGAAACCTCTGTAAAGGGGTGGGAGTTCCTCATTTAGAATGAGGGGGTTTACCCACTATGTACATACTATTTTGGATTAATCAATATAATTACTGAGTTACCAAAAAGGAAAAAACAGCTCAATTGCTAAGCTAGTGTCTTTCCCCTGGATGATACATCCAACATTATCTAATTTGTCCACCGCTACTTGGGCAAATTGCTTGCTATTAAGTTGACCGTAGTCATAATTTGTAGTGTCGAATTTAAGCCTGTTCCCTATGATTTTCAGAGACTGGTCATGAGTAACATTTGTGTTTACTTACCTTTTTGCTATAGGTCAATCATGATCTGATTTCATTCCACCTTTGTTTTTTTGTTCTGGTGTCGTGCAGTATCTGGATTGGGATTCCGGAAGGACGCACTGCTATCATTGTTATGTTTCTCCTGATGGTACCTATAGATTTAAGGTATAATGCATGTCAGTGGATATCCAAATTTTGTTTGCTCTTCCATTTCGAATTTATATTTACTGCAGTCTCTTTTGTATTAATCGGAGTTGCTTATTTTCTTAGCTCAAGGGAAACGATCATATCCTTTCTTCTCTTTTTTTTTTTTTTCTTTTTTCATGTGTAACAAATCCATTCCCACTTTGACCTATGAAATTAAAGATAGTGTTGGGTTTTATGATAAAATGTATTCCTCAAGCATATCTAATTGTGATTTCGAAGCTTTTTTTGTTATTGTACCTCTTTGGTTTTGCCTCTTCCTTTTTCTTATTCGGTTAACTTTTTATTTCACTAGTACTTTTTGGTATTGACTTTGGTCATTCTTTCGGGTTGCAACCTTTACATTTGTTTGATATAAAATGATGCAACTCTTGTTATATAATGATATATTCTTACAATTGGAAGAATTGTAACTCTTTCGGAACAACATATCATTTCATCTAAATGTGAAATAACAATCAAATTGTTATACAAAACTCCAAATAGTGATAAATATTTATATAATTAAATTATTTTCATCCAAACAATATTTAATTAAATTATAGTATTTATGCCACTTTTAGAATAATTTATAAATGTATATTATTAATATATTAATTGTAGTAATCTTTTTCATAAATGTATTTGATTGACAAATGGCGCATAGTGTGAGGCTTTAACTAGTTTATTTTGATAATTTTTACCAGTCAATGTAGAATGTTCTATGTGACATTATTTAACACTTGATCCCTTGGATGGTTATATAGGAATGAATCTCGATAGTGAAGGGAGAAGAGGAGTAGATTATTGATTCATGGAGCTAAATAATAATTTTTAGGAGAAATAAAAAAAAAAAGGTTATAGCAGAAACTCTCTCTTTTATGGTGCCTGATAGATAGACTATTAGATTTATTTGTGAAACTTGGTAAATCCCTACTCTAGGTAGGTATAGCCCCAATGCATTAAGCTTGCTGTAGCTGTGTTGACTTTGTTTTTCCAATAAAAGATGGAAAAGCAAGAAATATGGAACCTATATTTTAGCTTTGTAGTTATTGCATAAGTCTAAACCTTGTTATTGGTGTGTTGTTTTTGTACATCCTACTAACATGTACAGTGTTGCTTATTATAGGGTCTGAATAGCATCTCTTTTATCTTAATGATCAATTAAATTGGATTCATTGCTATCGTTGTTAAAAATGGTATCAGCTATTAATTGCAGTACTCTTCTCAATTCAGGGTCCTTTTCTTAACAAGACAAGAACACTCTTGCAGAAGGTGTTAGGAGATGATAATGTCCTCCTTGTCAAGCTAGCAGAAGACGAAAAGGACCGGAATGGCTTAGCAACTGATAATGGGGACTACTTCCCCTTATACAGAAAGATAGCAAAGGAAGGTCTTCTTGTTGGCCTTCGTCGCTATAAGTTCTTTGGTAGCGTTCCATCTATTATTTCTGGAATTTTGATCTGGGGCTTTGTCAAATTTTCATCCCTTTTTCCTGTGGTCCTTGTTTAATTATAAGATGAGATTTTGCTACCGGTCGCTACTGTTTAGGAACATTGTTTGTGATTGCACTATGGGAGCCTCTTTTCTGAGTTAATTGTTTGGGTGAATCTAAGTATGCCTAAGTATTTACTGCCATTACCTTTTTTTTTTTTATTAATGATATTTTGCCATGGATAATTAAGCATTTGCAGTCAAGAAGTTCACTTGATTGGCTAATGCTTTATGGAACAATATTTTCAATTACCTATGAAAAATGGCTTGTACATTTAGTGAAAATTCTGAATTTTACCCCCAGAAAGAATATGAAAAATGGCTTTTGGTGGTGGAAAAAAGAATATGAAAAATGGGTGAATCTAAGTATGCATGCCTAAGTATGTAATGCCACTACCTTTTTTAGTCAATGATATTTTGCCACGGATGACTATGCATTTACAGTCAAGACGTTCACTTGATTGGCTAATGCTTTATGGAACAGTATTTTCAGTTGCCTATGAAAAATGGCTTGTACAGTTAATGAAAATTCTGAACTTTACCCCTGAAAGAATATGAAAAATGGCTGTTGGTGGTGTAAAAAAGAGATGCACTCTCAAGTTACAGCTAAGAAATAGTGCTGCAAAGTAGTTTGTGAATTAAAAAATTCAGAAAAAAGCAAATGGGATAATTTTTGAGTGAATAGGTGTGTTGCTTATTTAATTGTAATCCATCTGAAACTGATCATAAGTATACAAATTTACTGCTGAGGTCAAGTACATTGCAGGCACATTGAGAAGTTTATATTGCTGCCTTCACTCTAGTACTAGAAATTAATGTTTTCATTCATGATCAAGCAAGTGGAATGGTGTCACTATTTTGGTTGATGATCTTGTCTACACAAATGCATAACTTGGTTTTGTTGGAAAACCTGGCTGTTACCAACAACTGGTACAACAATGTCCTCTTATTTAGCACAGGATCCACAAGTGCAACTTGCTCTAAGTTTTCAAACATTCATAGAATGCTTACATAGTATGGTTTCCTTTGAATTTTGTTTTGTTGGTTATATATTAATTATGGCCTTTTTTTTTTTTTTGCTAATGGATGTTAATGGGTGCTTTCAATCAGTTTTTAAAGATGGAGGCAAAGGGGAAAAAAAGAAAGACCCGACTAGTTCTCCAGTGAAGTGTTATTTTGTTTGCCTGGAGTCAAATCCAGATTTCTCAAAGAAAACCATTCATGAAGCAAGATGCTATTTCATGCATGCTCAGACTGTGTCCAGCATCTCCAACTATATGAATAGGTGGCTGCAAGAATCTCAGCTTTAATGGTTATTTCCGGTTTTTGCTGTCAAGATTTAGGAATGATTTTTCTTTTTTTATCACATTTCAGGTTATCTCTCATTTTGTCAAAAACCATCCGCTTAGAAATTGATTTTTCTAAAGTTCGTGTAGAGACATATCATGATATCCCCTGCAAGGTTTCATCTTTTATGCCCCTGACTTGGTTTTCTGGTGTCTTCTGATGGAATTGACTTGTGTTGGTTGCTTTAGGAAGAGAGTTGATTTGGTTGTCTAATTATAGGGTGAAGATGGGAATAATATCTCTGACATCAATGGGAAACAACTTATACATTCTGATGGAACTGGCTTTGTTTCTCTGGATATAGCTATGAAGTGCCCTGGAAATATACATAAAGGACAATTAAAAAACAATCAAGTTATGGAGGTTTGTAAAATGAAGTATTATTCCTTTATGATGAACCACATCTTCTTACTAATGAAAAACAAAAAAATCTGATCTAATTAAAAAAAAGTGTTGTTTGAAATTTTAACTCCTATTATGCAGTGGCCATTCAACTTTAGTCATTTATTGGAAAGCTTAGCGAGATTACTTCATGCTAGGTTGCTCCACATTGAAAATGTTTTTACAGTCAGCATCTATTGAGAAAGATGTATTCTTTTTGTTCTTATGGTTTGTGGTGTAAAAGTTTAAGTTTGTAGATTTGGTGTGAGTTTTATATTTATTACTTGACATTCTTCCTCACTTGTGTGTTGGGATATTGATGGAAACCTATCAAGTCAATTAAATAAGGGTGAAATGATTATACGGGTATTCGAACTCAGGACATCATACTCTTGAGCTCAGGAAGGGAGATTGTAATTGGCTAATTAGTGCATTTGGAGCATTTTTTGGGCTTTGAAAGCAGAAGTGTCAGCGTGCTCTTATGAAAAGTTGCACATTTCTCAAATTCCATAGTTAAGGGTTCATCCATGTAGAAAATAGGGTTAATGACGACATGATTATACTTACTAAGTTAATTTAAAAAAGAAAACTAGATGCGTAATGGCAATTTCCAAATGACAAATTAGAAACAATAACTACATTGTTGAAAGGAAAAAGCAGCATTGTGCCTAAGCGCTAAAGCGAGGTGAAGCACAGCCTTGTGCCTTGCTGCCTCCAAGGCAAGGTGAGTGCAATAAAGCGCTTGCCTCGTTTGCCTAGGTGCAAGGTGCACAAAGTGCTAAGGCGCTCAGTTTTTCATTGGTCTCTGTTTCTTTTATTTTTTGGATTTTTTAATGGGTTGAATTGAAGTTTAAAAGAATAATTGAGGGTAAGTTGGTAAATGTACTTTTAAAAGACAAAAAGTAAACGGTATCATATATTTAAAACATGGTGCTCATTTTGTGAACATAGCTGTCAAGTAGTGATATTTTTGTGCATTAAAATATTTTTAATAAATTTATTAATTTTTGCACTTTACTTTGCTCGGGCACTTTTTTTTGTGCTTCTCGCCTTAGGCAACTATAAGGCATTGTGCCTTGAGTGCACTATTTGCCTTTAACAATATTGGGAAAAAGTGAAAATCATGTCTGCTGGAATTACTTGTATCATTTGTAGTTGTTCTACTTTCTTTGAAGTTTTGGTCTCATTCGTTTGTAGTCTTTTGTCAGATCACTGGTTGTGGTGAGGAAAGGAGCTGGGAAATGAAAAGTCATTCATCTCAAATTTGTGAACCGGTAAGCATTGTAGCGACACCTTTTTGTTTTCTTAGTCTTGTTTCTTGCCTGTATATGATGATATATCTTCATCTTCGTTTTCAGCCTTTGCTGATTCAGTTCCGTCTTTTCCATGAAGGCCAAGCTGTTAAGGGAACACTTTTAGTCAATAGAGAGGTTAACGTCTTTTTTTTTCCATTTCTAAACAAATCTTGATAGTTGTGTCCTAGTTTTGATTGAGCATGTTACAACTGAGAAAGTATTTGGCCGTCATTCTGGTGGCATTTCAATTTATATTTTTTTGGCTGCAAACATAGAATTGAGATTTCTATCAGTCTTATTGTTGCCTCAGCTTTTAGGGCAATAAGTGCGAATTGATTTCCTTTTTCTTTTCAAAATGCAGGGATTGATAGTACTAAAAATGTGCAATAATATTTTGTGATGTGGCTAGCATAGATTGATGGCCTATCCTAGTACTTTTAGATATGAGATTAAAATTTTGAATGCTCATAAGCAATCTAATTATGCTCTAGATCCCACAACTAAAGGAGCTGTGGTTGTAAATGATATAGCCAAATAGTGTCTTTATTTGAAGAGTTGAGAAAAGACAAAGATAAATTATTTATAAGTCTTTGAGATGATTTTTGGTGGTATAAGCTGCTTCTTTCCAGTAAGTTTAATCCTCTTCCCTTGATTCTTGTCCTCAAAAACACAATAAGAAGGGAAAATAGCATAATATATAAGATCATGGGTAAGCTATTGAAAGTAAATAAGACTTGTAGCAACTTTGGTACATGGAGGACATTTTTAAGGATGATTGTAGGTGTGATATGTATCTCTCCCAATCCTTGTAACAGTAGCTAATGAACCATTTGCTGTTACGATTTTTCAATTACTTGAGCAAGGGGTATATGTGTCAAAGAGTTGAGATTTTGGGGTTATATGATCAGTAGCGCTAGAATCTATTATCCAAGTGTTGCTAAAAAGAGTGCTTTCATTAGTTGACATGGTTTAGTGTGAAGAAGGCTGTAAAGTCAAAATCAAATAGAGGAAAAATCTGACAATGAGGGTTGGTTTGACAAGAATATTGATCCCACAAAAAGCTTGAGACTTTGGTAACATGTAGTAAAATAGAATTATTTTTATGAGATAAGAGTTTTACATTTAAGGAATATTTATAGACAGTCTTGCCATGGTAGATAGAGACAGATATTAATTCACCAACCCCTAACCTCGCTACAACATTAATTACTAACTAAAAATAGTGCTAAATCTACCCAAAAAAAAAAAAAAACTATTTACTGCTTACTCAACAGGAGCGGATTCTGGTGTTTAATATATCCATGCATCTAGGTTTTTCACTGAAATTCTTTTCACTTTTGCTTCCTTTCTCACATAATCTCACTACATTGTGAAATAGGAATATATTAGGGTAAAGAATTTTGGTCTCATGAAGAATTCAAATGTCATAATAATAATTTGTAGTTGTTTGAGGGGTTAGGATGAGAATTATGGATTCTCATGGTATTAGCTAATGAGTTCCCTGTAGAAGTCACTTTGTTAAAATTTATAAAAATTCTTCAGCTGAGGGATGGGACCTCCTTTTAGCAATACTTGATCTGTCTTTTGATAACTTTCCCTTTTCATTTTTTATTTTCATTATGTAGCTTGGGGATAATACAATCATTGTTCGACCTTCTATGATCAAAGTCCAGAAAGATCCTGATTGTGTTGGTCAGTCGACGGTGAACTCACTAGAGATTGTTGGGACGAGGTATTGTCTTGAGATCTGCAGTTTTACTTATGAAAGCCTTTTCTTGTTGTTTTTTTTTGGTTGGGTTTAGGGGGGGTGGGTCAGTTGTTATTGTATTACCTAGTTAGAACTAGATTTTTATTGCTCGTTCAGCACAAGCTGTCTTAACTTATTTTAATAAGCCTAGCTTTCACTTTTTAAAGCTAATTGAAAAATCTTACAGCAGTGAAATAAATACTGAAGGCCTTTCCAATTGGGTTCATGTTGGGATGATCCATTTACACTGATCTTCCCAGCAAACAAACTGAGTGGTGCAGGAAGTTTACTCCCTATATGTGTGCTACTTACTATATTCACTGGTCGCTGTTAGGATTAATGGGAGTATCTAATCCCATTCTGTTTCCTAGCTTTCTTCTCTATGCCAGAGTTGGCCTAGCAGTGTGTGCTTTTCCACAAGGGTGATTGAGTTCCATTATAAATAAGACATGAAACAATGAAAACCCTTTGGAAACCTTGAAGCTAGTTCAAGCTTTTTCTTAATATTGATTATAATTGATGATGTCGAGAGGCAAAATTATGCTTTTATGAGCAACAATATTTGCTCATATTACTGTAAATTAAGAAGGAAGTGTACTGAGAGATGAGATTTTGGAGTAGTTTTACCTTAGCTTCTTAAGAAGGAAGGATTTAGAGAAAAATAGTAGATTCTCTGAATAAAGGAGAATTGCTTTGCCAAGAATAAGGAGAAATAATTTCTCTAAAGAATTTCTCGAAATATGAAGAAAGGTGCTGTTTTTAATTTTGGTTTTAACTACTTGTTTACCCAATGTGGTAAAAAAGGTGACCAAGTTGTGGATTCGTGCCAAGGCAAGGCGAGCCTGTATGCTTTTTGGTGTGCAAGGTGAGGCAAAATGTTAAAGGTGAGTCCTTGCTTGGAAAAGTGTATGGAGCATGGGTGCTTGAAAAGGTTATCCAAATGTGGAGAGTTCTACGGTTGAGCTTTGTTGTGTTATAAAATTATAAATGTTTGGTTGACAAAAGTAGGGGAAGTTAGTAAATATATTCATGAAAGATTAAAGGGTTTGGTAAAGTTTAAAGACAACTGATAGGTTATGACTAGAGATGTCCCCAGTGATAAATCAATAATTAGGATGTGCATTATGTGATCAATCATGAAAGTTATAAACCACCAATGTCCCTAAAGATTGTGAACCCTTGTTGGGCACCATCTATCATTGTGTATGAAGGGATTGGGACGATTGATAAGGATGCACATTATAAGATGAACAAGAATGTTTTGCCATGAGACAGTGTTCACAATAGATATCACAACTCTCATTATCATTGAAAAGTTGGGGATACACAAGTCTCAAATAATGGAAATTGAGATGGCTAATTTTGTATGCCAGAGCATTACATTGGAGTAAACACAGTTAACAAGGACAATTTTGATTCAAAAGGAAGACAATTTTTCACTTGTGCATGAAAGGTAGTAAAGTCTAATTTTTCTCCTTGGCATTGCTCATTTTCCTCAAAGGTAATAGGTTGTATTTTAGTTTAGGTATGAGTAGTGTAGACTGTAGCTTTAAACATGATATATACACTAATGCTTGTGCTTTAGTCAAAGACAGACTTTGAGTAGCAAATCACACACTTATGTTCTTGTCGAATTCCTCATGTTTTGTAATACTTGCAGAGTTAGCTGTATGCTCTGGTATCAATAATTCGCACATTTCATTAAGCAACACAAGCTTCTGGATGTAGCAATTATGATCCATTCCTTTGTTTTCTTGGGGTAATCAGCCTTTGCTTTGTTGGCATCCTTTTGTAGGCTTGCAGAACTTGTAGGGCTGGAAAATTTGATGCAAGATCTAGCTTTGACATAGATTCCTTGTGTTGTTTATCTTGAATTGATTACTAACCCTTCATGTGCTTGATGAGCTTGAAGATTGTAAATTAATCCATTGTCTAATTGATGGATGTTCTGTGTTTATTCTTTTAGTTTGTGGGAAAGAGCTCAAGTTGAACAACAACTTTAGTACATCATAGAAGCAACCCTTAAGTTTCATTAGGCCATATCGTCAAAAATAGGGTTCAAATCATCTTATCATTGATTATTTCACTAGGAATTTATATAATATAGAATAGTTACCATATTAATTAGGAAACTTTCCTAAAAAATAATTTCTTAAATTATATCTGTACAATATCTAAAAATAAATACATATAATTTCTAAAAAATAAATACATATATATTTTTTTATACTTCCCCTCAAGCTGGTGAATTGGAACTTCCCATTCCCAACTTGGACACAATCCTCTCAAACGTTGAACTATTCAATCCTTTGGTGAGAATGTCTGCAAGTTGTTCGTGTGTTGATACATATGGAGTGCATTGTGTATATTAGGCCATTGTCCAATTTTTCCTTGATGAAATGCCTGTTAATCTCAATGTGTTTAGCTCGATCATGTTGAACTAGGTTGTGAGCTATGCTTATTGTTGACTTATTGTCACAATAGTAGTTCACATATGCCTTGTGCCATTGCACGAAATTCTACTTCAGTGCTAGACTGTGTAACCACACTTTGTTTCTTACTTCATGTCATTAGATTTCCTCCAATAATAATGCAATACCCTTTTGTTGATCACCTATCAACAATAGATCCTGCATAATCTGCATCGGTGTAGGCTTTAAGAGTTATGTCATTATCTCTTTCAAACAAAATCCCCCTTCTTAGTGTTCCATTGAGGTATTGTAGAATCTTATGTGCAACTTGTAAATGAGTTTTTCTTGGGCTATGCATGAATTGGTCTAGTATGAGACCAACTTATCAAGCTTGCTGCATAAGCTATATCGGGTCTAGTATGAGACAAGTAAATGAGTTGTTTGACAAGATGCTGATACATTTCTCTGTTCACTATGGCATCTTCTTCGGCATTTCCTAGTTTATGATTCGAGTCTATAGGGGTACTGGTACTTGCTGGTTTACATGCAGCTTGACTTGTCTCTTTAAGCAAATCAGTCACATACTTCTATTGGAATATAAAAATCCCCCTTTTTGAATGAGCAACTTTAATTCCTAGGAAATACTTTAATCTCCCCAACATCTTAATCTTGAATTCTTTAGCTAGGCATTGACTCAAAACCTTTTGTTCTCTTTCATCATTTCCAGTCAAAATGATGTCATCCACATACACTAGTAAGGCTGTCATCCCCCCCTAAAGCTTAGTGTTTGATGAACAAAGTATGGTCTCCTTGACTTTGTTTGTATCCTGAAGCTAACGTAACTCTAGAAAATCTCCTAAACCATGTCTGAAGAGATTGTTTTATACCATATAAAGCTTTATTTAACTTACAAATTGTGTCAGTACTCATATTTTCCCGTACTCAGGTGGGACTTCCATATAAATCTCATCCTCTAGTTCTCCATGCAGGAATGCATTTTTCACATCAAACTGTTGTAACTCCTACCCAAAGTTAGTAGTTAGGAACAAAATGACTCACTGTATTCGTCTTTGCAATTAACGCAAGCGTTTCTAGATAGTTAATTCCACAAGTTTGTGTGTATCCTTTGGCTACTAACCTTGCCTTATATCTCTCAATGAACTCATCAGCCTTATATCTCTCAATCAACTCATTTGCAACCTATAGGCCTCTTTCCTATTGGCAATTTGATTAGTTCCTAAGTCCTATTTTTCTCAAGAGCTTCCATTTCAATATCCATGGCTTGCTTCCATTTTTCATTAGATAATGCCTTAGATAGGGTAGTAGGAAGAGTGATGGTGTTAAGGTTGACAAGCAAGGCTCTGTAGTTAGGGGAGAATTTTTGGAAAGAAAGGTAGTGTGACAAGGGGTATAGTGGTCTTTTTGTGCGCTCTCTCTTTTATTTCCTAAGGGCAATTGGAAGGTTCTAATCATCATCATTATTTTGTGGTTCAGTTTTGCAAAGCTGGACAATCAGAAATTGTTACCTCATTTAAAGGACTCGAGTTGGATTCTTGAATTTGCACAAATTCTGGAATGTGAATGTCCCTTTTTTGTCTTTAGTACAACAAGTTCTTACCAAATCACACATTTTCAAGAACAGATTTTTTAGGGTTAGAAACATGTGGGCTAGTAGTTGGAGATTGAACTGATGTGGACTCAACAGGTGTGGGTTGAGGGGATTGAGTTGGTAGAGAAAGATCGCTCAACTTAAGAAGAAAACTCTCCAAACTCACTCTATCTTCCCTAAAGCTCTCCTCCTGAAGATAAGGTTGGGTGAAATATGCTTCTTGCTCATAGAACGTGACATCCCTTGATACAAAAAATTTTTTAGATGGAGGATGATAGCACTTATATCCTTTCTGAGTTGAGGAATATCTCAAAACAATACACTTTAGGGCTCGAGGATCAAATTTCCCTCTGTTTTGATTATGGACATAAACAAAGGATATACACCAAAAAATGCGAGGTGTAAGATGATTTGTGATGGACAAATTTGGATAGAAAGAAGAAAGTACTTTCATTGGACTCTTGAATCCTAATACTCGAGTGGGAAGTCTATTAATAAGATATGTGGCTATGAGAACAGCTTCCCCCCAAAAATGTTTTGGAATACATTTTTGGAACAACAATGCTCGTGTTTGATTTAAAAGATGCCAATTTTTCCTCTCAGCCACTCCATTTTGTTGTTGTGTTTTGATACATGAAGATTCATGAATTATTCCCTCTTTTTGACGATAAGGAGTGATGATTTGATTAAAATAATCTCGAGCATTATTAGATCTTAATCTTTTAATACTCATACCAAACTGATTTTTTATCATTGAAAAGAAAATTAAGAAACATAGAACTGACATTTGATTTATGCTTGAGTATGAAAACCCAGGTGACTCGAGTACAATCATTAATGAAAGTTACAAACTATCGTGTTCTAGAAACATTAGAAATAGTGGAGGGACCCTAAATATCTGTATGAATAAGATAAAAAGGAAAAGTACTTTTATTACTTATTGGAAAAGGTACACGCTTGTGTTTAGCAAGCTTACACACCTCACAATGAAGACTCTCAACATCAAGTTTAGAAAATAATGAAGGAAATAAAACTTTTAACAATCCTAAAAGATGGATGACCTAAATGGCAATGATAAAGGAAGACTCTTTCTTTGTTGGATAAGATGGATTCAAATATGAAAGAATGAGATAATCTATTCTTGAAATTGCTTGCTTTAGTTGACTCTTTAAGGCAGTAAAGACCATCCTGCTCTTTAGCAAGTCCAATCATCCTCCTCGAATCCTTTTCTTGAAATATACTTATCGTAAAATATTACCTTGCAAGACAAATCTTGTGTGAGTTTTTGTATAAAAATAAGATTGGTAGATAATTTGGTAACATGGAGGATTTTTTTAAGGTTATGGATGGGTTGATTCAGACATCTTCCATACTAACTACAGTTGCTAGGGTTTCATTTGCAGTGGCAATTTTCTTATTACTTGGACATGGAGTGTGTGGAAAAATATTTGGAATAGTGGGTCATGTGGTTGATGGCTCCTGAATCCATGATCTAATAGTGTTGTAAGGGTGTTTCTGAGACATTAAATCCAAATGAAAGTAGCTTCTCAACTGAATGTGCCAAAGAACAAATATTTGAAGGTTTCTCCATGTTACTAAGGAAGGATCTCACCCTTTCAATCTCCTCTTGATTCAAATCGGTTGGCTTCTGTCGGTTCTCTTCCTTTGTTACATCAACTGCAATGTGAGCCTGTCCTGGGCCACGAGATGGACTACTTTTCTATCCCTACTCACGACTTGAAGGTTTCCCGTGTAATTTCCAGCATTTTTCCTTAGTATGACGCGGCTTTTTACAATAAGTAAACCATAATTCTTTTCGATTCAAGCTCTTGAACTGAACATTTTTTGCAGCTTCAAAACTAGTATTTCTTTCTGCTCCTCCTGAACTAGTTTTGGCAATTTTAGCTATCATGGTTGAGCCATTTGTGAGAAAAGACTCCAGCATTAGAATCCTCCTACTTTCCTCACCCCTAATAATGGCTGCTACTTCATTAAAGCATGGAATCTCTTGTTTTCCAAGAATTTGAATTATGACTTGATCAAATTCATGATTCAAACCAACAAGGAAATCATAAACTCTATCTTGTTCGATAAAATTCTTGAGAATTGCAGCATCTTCTGAATACCTAGTTTGAATCACCCTATAGTGATCAAGTTCTTGCCATAGGGATTTTAGTTGATTAGCATACTCTATCATTGTTTTGGTTCCTTGTTTTGCAACCATAGTTTTAACCTTCACTTCATGTACCTGAGTTGCATCTTTAGCTTTTGAATATGTTTGTTGGATTGTATCCCAAATATCCTTGGTTGTGGCTATAAACATCACTATATCACTTATCTCAGGGATCATAGAGCTCCATAACCATGCCATGATCATAGAATCCTCCTCATCCCATTTTTCAAACAATGGGTATTGTAGTTGTGGTCCAGTTCCAATGAGATGACTTATTTTCCCTTTTCCTTTCAAAATGGTTCGAATTAATTGAGACCATTTCAAATAGTTCTTCCCATCCAACCTATATGCTACTTGAATGTGCTGTAATTCTCTAGGTGGTTGAAAACAATTTTCATCCTCTATAGTTCGAGTAACATAATCTGATTGTGCTGTAATTTCAGACATCACGACCAGATTAACATGCCAAGCACACCAAGCCAAACATACCAAAACCTCTTGTGCAATCAAGTATCACATAGAGTTAAAGCTGCCCTCTCGCATGGATTTTGGCGACCTTGGCAACGCTGCTGGAACAACAGAAGATGACTGGAATGCAAAAGATGGACACGGATTCTAGTGACCCTAGCAACTTTGGCGACCAACAGAAATGTCGCTGGAACATGGAACACAATGTCGACGAAGATGGTACACGGATTTCGGTGACCTTAGTGACTTCGGCGACCAATAAAAACGTTGCTGGAACACGGAACACAACATCGACGAAGATGTAACATGGATTTCGATGACCCTAGCGACTTCGGCGACCAATAGAAATGTCGCTGACCTAACCCAAAAAACTGACGCTAAAAATTGATGCACTACGGTGGTTCTTGCAATTTGTGGGTTGATGGGTTCAGTTCCTACCAGGCGTTGACAAGAATGGGAAAAAATCCAATGACCCACCGCAGATAAGAGTTGATCGGGGTTAAAAAACAACTTAGAGTGAGCCAACAATAAATAAAAAAGGAATTCCGACGATGAAGGCTGAAGAAATTAGGGTTTCGGTGATGAAGGCTGCAAAATTCGGATTTTGCACTCCCTAAAGCTCTGATACCATGTCAAAAATAGGGTTCAAATCATCTTATCATTGATTATTCCACTAGGAATTTATATAACATAGAATGATTGCAATATCAATTAGGAAACTTTCCTAAAAATAATTTTCTAAATTATATCTGTACAATATCTAAAAATAAATATATATATTTTTTCTACACATACCAAGTCGTAGAAATGGTGGGAGATGTAGCTTACGAGCTTGAGTTACCAGAAATGGTGGTGAATGTGCAAAATGCATTCTATGTTTTGTCATTGAGAAAATTTGTTGGTGACCCTTGATAGTATTGAAGGCTCCTCCATTGGAACTTAAGGAGAATTTGACTTATGGGGAGTGAACTGTCAAAATATTCGATAGGGTGGTCTGACATCGAATAATTGAAGAGGCTTTGCTACAGCAGCTTCCTACAGAATTACACATGAAGAGGAAGTATTATTACCTTTCTGGGTAGTAAGGGTAGATTGGCCATCGCTTGGTGCTTCATTCCCTATGAGATAGGTGCCTGATCAACAATTTATGGAGGATTTGTAATGGTTCTGCTAACAAATCTATACTCGATGCTTTTCTAACATATTTTTCTGCCAATTGAGCTGATCGAGAAGTCCCTTTTCACCTCTTGGACTTTTGCTTATCTGGCTTACCATGTAACTTCCAACAAGTTTCCTTTTGGTGGTACATCTTTGTTGCAGTACTCACGCTACTGCTTTTCTTATTTCCTTTGATTGTGAGTCTAACGACCTATTCTTTTTCATTACCTGGGCTGAGTTGACTGGTGGCTGCTCTTTAATTGAGTCAGAAGACATAACCCTCTTTCTACTCTGCTCACTGTGAACTCCTGCAAACACCTCTCACAAGGTGTGGAAAAGCTTCGTACCCACAAAATTCCTCCGACTCCAGCCATATCTAGATTTAACCCTGGCAAGAAGTCGAAAACTGGGCCTTTCTCTTTCATTTTGCTGAATTTCATGCTACCTTTTGTACACTTCCAATCCATATTATAGAACAAGTCCATTTCTTGCCACATTTCTAGTAAGTCATTGTAATACTCAATTATTACTGACCTAGAGCCTCGGCTTGTAACATGAATCTTGGGGTGTTTCTCGAAACGATGAGCTATATTGTTCAAGTCCAAAAAGAATTCCCTGCCTTTATCTCATAGCTCTTTAGCCATATTAGTAAGGTGATGTGTCCTTCCAATCCTTGGTTTTATGGAGTTGATCAACCAGTCCCTAATAATTGAGCTTTTAGCCTCCTAACTCTCATGCCCTTCATCTGTAGATAATGGCTTTAAAGTGGTGCCTATGAGATATCCAATCGTGCCCTGCTCCCAATGATTCAACCTAATCGACTGGAATCACTCATGAAAGTTGAGGACATTCAACTTGTGCCAAGTAAATTGTAATGCTTGTTATTTATTGATGGAAGGGTGAAAAGAGTTTGGCATGTTGTAACTTCTTTGGGTTGAAAGATGCTAAACCATGGAT
Organism: Laguncularia racemosa; assembly: GCA_037954665.1. Lineage (NCBI taxonomy): Eukaryota > Viridiplantae > Streptophyta > Magnoliopsida > Myrtales > Combretaceae > Laguncularia > Laguncularia racemosa. Next base: position 4,258,697 of record JBBMOL010000038.1, on the reverse strand, counting down.
TTCAATGTTATTGCCATCATCGTAGATGTCCTTAATTGAGACTAGTTAGGGCTGACTTGGCTCTAATACTATGAAGAAAGTCTTGAACTTGAAAAGATTATTTATTGGTGAGTGATTTAATGTATTTGTACATATGACTTTCAGAGCACAAGTGATAAAGACAAAGATATGAGATGAGATTTAGGAAAAATACTTCTTTACCTTAAATCTAGATGGCACTAATAGCTCAATTGAAATAAATCTAGGGAAATTTGCTAAGATCTATCTAAGTTCTACCAATGCCCTAAATGAGTCCATAATAGTATAGATTCATAGTTCAAAAAACCAATAATTCCCTAGTTAGGGTTGAGCTTAAATCTAAATTCATTATTTAAAGAACCAGAACTTGGTTTTGTGACAAAATTTCTCTTATTTTGTCATTAAATGCTTATTAATGTTTGTTGAAATATCTAAAATCTTTTTTTAAAATAATATTTTGAGCATTTAAGTTACTTTTGTTTGGTAATTTCAATATAGTAAGCTTATAATAAAAATTCTTGAGTTAATTAGGGTGACTTCTATTCTTTTGATGCAGCCATAAGCCAAAAACTGCGTTTCTTTCAAAAACTTTAATTGCGCTTCTAAGCTATGGGAGAGTACCAAATGAATACTTTATGGACTTATTGAGGAATGCTCTAGGAGATGCCCATGGTGTTTTTTTGAGTGTTCGTGCAGCACTCAGAGGTAGGTCTTTTTTTTTTCCCTTCAATATGTGTGTTTTTCCATGCCTAGGCTACATATTTATGCTTTATTGTTTGACTGATTCCTTTTTTTGTTTGTTTCCATTATTAAGATCGTTATGAAATTGGAATGCAAATATTAGAAATAATTTATATTATTTCTTTCTTTTTTCTTGTAAAATTATTCTTTCCTTATTTATAATTTAGGTTATGTATATATAAACGTGTATACTATTGGATCAATATAAGGAATAAAACTCTCTTAATTTCTATTTTATTATATGGTATTAGAGCTAAATCCTTAGGATTTATTTTTTCTTTCTCTTTTTGGTGTTCATTGGTTGTCCAGTGAGCAACCTAGAAGATCTACTGTATGTGGTTCAGAGGTTAAGAATATTTTTTCACCACCCTAGGAGGAGGTGCTACAAGGTGTTGCACGTGCAGGGTTTCCTCCAGAGCTATGGCGTAGCAGAAGTGTGGTGGCGTGAATGTGTTCGACAACAAGGTTGGAAATACTCGAGCAAGAGCGCCATCTCATTGCAAGCACATCATTAGAATCTGTTGGTGCTCCAGTCAGCGCTTGAGTCTCATGCGCTACTAGAAGTTCACATTGCAAGTTCACCTTGGTGGTGCATGGAGGCGTATGACAAGCCATTTCATCCTTCTATGGTGTTGTCGGCCACTTCCCTTCTCTTTTTGTAAGTCGTTCAGCCATTTCATCTTGGGGTCTTCCTCCATTGAGTGTTTTGCATGATATTGCGAAACACTTCATTAGAGAGATTCACGGTAGCAAGAATTCCATGTTGTTGCTTTGCTATTTTGTCCCCTTCGTGATTTAGATTTTCAAGTAAAGCCTCGATTGGTTAGTTTTTAGTTTTTCTAGGTGAAGAGCTTTTATCTGCACATTGGGACTCACTAATCACTTCACATGATCCATCTTCAAAGCAGACAGTCAATGTATTTGTAGATAAATTTGCTAAATTTCTTCAGTATCAAAAGACATTAAAAACTTCAACTCATCTTGTCACTACACTTATTGGGCCAAGTAATCTAGATAAGTGCTTAGTTTTCTCTACCTCGTAATGGCTCATTGATTGAAGTGCTACCGATCATATGATAGGTAATCCTAACATTTTCAACATTTTTAAACCACACCCTCTTCTTCCCTAGTCATTTTAGCTGATGGTTCTACATTATCAGTTCTGGAGTCTGGCAGTGTTCAACTTACTCCGTTACTTTCTTTATCATTTGTTTTAAGTATATCAAATTTCTCCTTTAATTTAATTTCTATAAGCAAAAGTACACATGCTCTAAATTGTTATGTCTCATTCTTTCTTTATTATTGTCTATTTCAAGATCTTTTGATAAAGAAGATTATTGGTAAAGGACGTGTGTCGGAAGATCTCTATATTCTAGATACAAAAGTGATTGTCTCTCAATCCATTGCTTGCTTAAGTGTCTTTAACACCTTTTTAATGTCTTTGCCAATTGGGCTATCTTTCTCTCTTTGCCTTGAAGAAATTGTGTCCTTAGTTTCGAAGTGTCATCTTTAGATTGTGAGTAATGCTAGTTTGCTAAACACCATTGTCAGTCGTATGTTCCCTGTGTCAATAAAAGAGGTAGTGCTCCTTTTGAGTTAGTGCATTCCGATGTTTGGGGTCCTTGTCCAGTTACTTCCAAAATTGGAGTTTATTATTTTGTTATTTTTGTTAATGATTTTTCCCGAATGACTTAGCTTTATTTAATAAAAAATCATTGAGTTTTTTTCCCATTTTACTACCTTTTGTGCTGAAATTTGAACTCAATTTAATACTTCTATGCGAATTTTGAAAAGTGACAATGCTAAAGAATATTTATTTGATGTATTTTGTACTTTTATGACTAAACATGGCATTATTCATCAATCTTCATGTGTTGATACACCGTCTTAAAATGGTGCAGCTGAAAGAAAAAAAGACATCTTTTTGAAGTAGCTAAAGCACTATTATTTCAAACACATGTTCCTAAACACTTTTGGGTTGAAATTGTGTTCACAACATGTTTCCTAATTAATTGTATGCCATGATTGGTTCTTAAAGATGAGATTCCTTGTACCATTCTTTTTCCCACTAAATCATTATTTCCTATTGAGCCTCATATATTTGATAGTACATGTTTTGTTCAAGATGTTTGCCCTCATTTCACCAGACTTGATCCTAAGTTTGTGAAATGTGTTTTCTTAGGTTATTCCCGTTTACAAAAAGATTATTTGTGTTATTGTCCTAGTTTTAATAAATTTCTTGTATCTGTTGATTTTACTTTTATAGAATATTGTCCTTTCTTTCCTGCTTCATTTGAACCTACTGATAGTAAGGGGGAGGATAATGATTTATTAGTTTATCACTTTTAACTATTAGTTACCACATGTTGAATTTGTTGAACCATTTGTCTTGTCCACCAATTCGTCATGTGTATACTAGATGTCAGAATCCTTCTATCACATGTCCAGCTCTAGTCTCTTCTTTAGCATTTGATCCAATAGATAATGATCTTGATCTCCCAATTGCTCTTTGCAAAGTTAAACAACAATGCACTTAACCTATTTCATCATTTGTGTCATATGATCACTTATCATTTGCTTCATGTTCGTTTGTTGCCTCTCTTGATACTATATCCATTCTTAAAACTATTCATGAGGCCTTATCTCATTCTAGTTGGCGTACAATGATGATAGAGGAGATGAATGCTTTAGATGCTAATGATACTTGGGATTTGGTTAGTTTACCTGTAGAAAAAAGGCTATTGGATGTAAATGGGTGCTTGCAGTTAAAGTCAATCTCGATGGATCTGTTGTTTCACTTAAAGCTCGTCTTGTTTGCTAAGGGTTATGCCCAGACCCATGGTTTAGATTATTCTATTACCTTCTCTTCGGTGGCTAAATTAACATTTGTTCATTTGTTATTGTCTATGGAAACTACTCATGATTGGCCATTGTAGGTGGCTTTTTAAGTCTGCCGTCAAATCCCAGGGCTCAACCCTGGACAAGCAGTGGAAACTACCAAGTTGGAGTACGGTAGGGGCAGAGAGAATTTCCGGTGGAGCGGTGAAATGTGCAGAGATCGGAAAGAACACCAACGGTGAAAGCACTCTGCTGGGCCGACACTGACACTGAGAGACGAAAGCTAGGGGAGCGAATGGGATTAGATACCCCAGTAGTCCTAGTCGTAAACGATGGATATTGGGCGCTGTGCGTATCGACCCGTGCAGTGCTGTAGCTAACGCGTTAAGTATCTCGCCTGGGGAGTACGTTCACAAGAGTGAAACTCAAAGGAATTGACGGGGGCCCGCACAAGTGGTGGAGCATGTGGTTTAATTCGATGCAATGCGAAAAACCTTACCAAGGCTTGACATGCCGCGAATCCTCTTGAAAGAGAGGTGTGCCTTCGGGAATGCCTTCTTTCATGGTGATCTACAAGAAGAAGTCTATGTAGAGTAACTACCTTGTTATAATATGTATATTAATGTATAATATCCTACATTAATGTGTATTATTAACTAGCTATTATTAGAGGATCTTATTTCCTAAAATAGATAGATCAATCCTGTATATATAGACATCAATTCCTATATGAAAAGGCAATGAAATAAGATTAGTATTTCTTTCAAATTATATGGTATCAGAGCATAAGTATATGTAAGAAAAAAAAAATTTTTTTTTTTTCGTCGTCCTGTGAACAAGGACATGCTGCCCTTAAGAGCAAGCACTGTTGGGATCTTCTTTTTTTTTTTTCATCACCACCAGTCTAGGAGTAAAGACCAGCCTCCGACCGGCTAAACCCCGAAACCTATGCCCCACTCACACGCCACTTAAGGGTTTCGCTTTCCCCTTCCCTCAACGGCGCGTGGGGGTGCGTGTCGACTCTTCGCCCACCAAAAGCTTCGATGCGCTGTTGGTAAGTCTGTTCTACTCTCCTTTGGTGTTGCATTGGTTGAATACATCATCTTGGGAAGCGGGTTTTGTTATGGTTGTCGGAGTTGGTCGTGTTGGTTCATCGGAGTCATTTGGCTTGTCGGAGTTGATTGAGTCGGTTGGCGTTTGTGGGTCGATCTTGTCGGAGGCTTGGATTTTACATTTTTTTTCGGGTACACTGTGATTGGCTATTTTTTCTTTGTTACTATTGTGAGAATTTTTTTGTTGTTGTTTGAAATGGATGATAAAAGCTTAAAATCTCCAGTTGTTGATATGATTCCTGTGACAACTAAGATCACGGAACATAAACTTAATGGGGATAATTTTATGGCTTGGAGCAAAACGGTGTGAGTATATTTGCAAAGTATTGAAAAAGAAGACCATCTTACTGAAGATCCACCAAATGATAACACAAGACAAGTATGGTTGCGTGATGATGCTAGGATATTTTTGTAGCTTAGAAATTCCATTGATAGTGAGATTATCAATTTGGTTGATCATTGTGAATATGTTAAAGAGTTGATGAGTTACTTGGAATCTATGTATTCTGGAAAGGGGAATATTTCTCGTATCTATGAGGTTTGCAGAGGTTTTTATCGTATTGAACAACAAGAGTTGTCCCTTACTGCTTATCTTATGAGCTTCAAGAAAACATATGAGGAACTGAATGCCTTATTTCCATTTAGCCTTGATGTGAAAGTACAGCAGACTCAACGAGAACAAATGGCAGTAATGAGTTTTTTAGCAAGTCTTCGTCTAGAATTTGATGCTGCCAAATCTCAGATCCTCTCTAGTCCTGAGATTTCCTCTTTGCAGGAAACCTTTACTCGGATACTTCGCACAGAAAATCCGTTATCTGTTGCTCCTTATCATCCTACTAGTGCTTTTGTCAGCCAAAACACCTATAGGAAAGAGGTGGACGATATTCGCGGGCATAATTCAGGGGGAGTTGTGTGCTATTATTGTCATGAGCCGGGTCATACGAAGCGCACTTATAAGAAATTGCAAAATCGCAACTTGAGGAAACCTTTTGCACACATTGCCTCCACTAAATCGACTGATGGCTCTTCCTCTGAGAAGAAACTTACAGTCTCTGCAGATGAATTTGCAAAATTCACTTAGTATCAGGAGGCATTAAAGGCTTCATCTCATCATGTGTCCGCCATTGTTGAGACCGGTAAACCCAACACATCTCCTTTCCTCATCTTCCAACTAGGTCATAGATTCTGGTGCCACAGATCACATGATAGGTAATCTTAATCTCTTCTCAACTTATTAACCATACACATCCCTTGCAAATGTTACTCTTGCTAATGGTTCTAAGTCATGTGTTCTTGGCTCTGGCACTATTAATCCCACTTCTCATATTTCCCTATATTCTGTTTTGAATTTACCACAGTTTTCCTTTAACTTACTATTTGTGAGCAAACTCACTTGTGCTATGAATTGTTGCATCTCCTTTTTTCTGATCATTGTCTATTTCAGGATTGTATGACAAAAAAGATTATTGGTAAAGGACGTGAGTTGGGAGGTCTCTATATCTTGGATACTCAGGTGCCCGAGTCTGTTGCATGTTCCAATTTTCAGACACCTTTTGAAGCACATTGCCGAATGGGCCATCCCTCTTTGCCTATGTTGAAAAAGCTCTTTCCTCATTTTAATAATGTCTCTAGCTTAGAGTGTGAGTCATGTCACTTTGCAAAGCACCATCGTTTATCTTATGTTCCTCGAGTCAATAAAAGGGCAAGTGTACCATTTGAATTAGTTCATTCTGATGTATGGGGTCCCTGTCCTGTTATGTCACAGACTGGTTTCAAATACTTTGTTACTTTTGTGGATGATTTTTCTCGCATGACTTGGCTTTATCTTATGAAAAGTCATTTTGAGGTATTTTCCCATTTTAGTAGTTTTTGTGCTGAAATCCAAACACAATTCAATATCTCTGTCCAAACCTTAAGAAGTGATAATGCCAAAGAATACTTGTCTCACTCATTTCAAACATATATGATTCAAAATGGCATCATTCATCAGTCCTCATGTGTTGATACACCTTCTCAGAATGGAGTGGGTGAAAGGAAGAACAGACATCTCCTTGAGACAGCGAGAGCCCTCTTATTTCAAATGAATGTTCCTAAACGGTTTTGGGCCGATGCAGTATCTATTGCTTGTTTCCTGATTAATCGTTTACCTTCATCTGTTCTTCAGGGTGAAACTCCATACAAAGTATTGTTTCCTACAAAACCATTGTTTCCTATTGAACCAAGGATATTTGGTAGTCTCTGCTTTGTTCGTGATGTCCGTCCCCAAATAGCAAAATTAGATCCTAAGTCTCTCAAATGTGTCTTTTTGGGTTACTCCTGGGTTCAAAAGGGATATCGGTGTTATTGCCCTCATCTTGATAAGTATCTGGTGTCAGCTGATGTTTCATTTGTAGAAAACAATCCGTTTTTTCCTTCACCTATTGGAACACCAACACCGGATGAGGATGATGATATATTGATTTATCATATTACTTATCCGTCTCCGCCGCCACCTCCACCACAACCTCCTATTCGACATGTCTACTCTAAACGGAGAGACCTGCCTGCTTCATGTCCTGAACCATCCTCTTCTTCCTCATCGGATCCAACTCCAGACGATCTTGATCTTCCTATTGCTCTTCGGAAGGGTACACGTCACTGTACCTATCCTATTTCGTCCTTTGTTCCTATGATAACTTATCATCATCATCATCTTCATTTATTGCATCACTTGATACTGTGACAATTCCTAAATCTATTCATGTGGCCCTTTCTCATCCTAGTTGGCGTGATGCTATGATCGAAGAGATGACTGCCTTAGATACTAATGGCACTTGGGATCTTGTGAATTTGCCCGTAGACAAGAAGGCAATTGGTTGTAAATGGGTGTTTTCTGTTAAGGTTAATCCTGACGGCTCAGTAGCTTGGCTAAAAGCTCTTGTCGCTAAAGGTTACGCTCAAACCTATGGCGTTGATTACTCTGACACATTCTCCCCTATGGCTAAGATGACTGCTGTTCGATTATTTATCTCTTTAGCTGCTACTAATCATTGGCCGCTCTTCTAGTTAGACATTAAGAACGCCTTCTTACATGGCAATTTGCAGGAAGAAGTATACATGGAGCAACCACCTGGGTTTGTTGCTTAGGGGGAGTCGGGTAAAGTCTGTCGTCTTTGGAAATCCTTATATGGACCGAAATAGAGCCCTCGTGCTTGGTTTGGGAAATTCAGTCAGGCTGTTGAGACATTTGGTCTTAGCATGAGTAGATCGGATCACTCGATATTCTTTAAGTGTTCTGACTCAGGTATGATTCTTCTTATTGTATATGTTGATGACATTATCATTACAGGAAGTGACAGTGCAGGAATCTCATCGTTGAAGTCATTTCTTCACACACAGTTTCATACCAAGATTTGGGATTATTGAAATATTTCTTGAGGATTGAATTGACAAGGAGTAAGAAAGGCATTTTCCTTTCTCAACGGAAATATGTGCTTCACTTATTAACAGAGACGGGCAAATTAGGTGCTAAGCCGTGTAGCACACCCATGCTCCCTAATATGTAGCTAACTAAAGAGGGTGAGTTATTTTAGGACCCAGAAAGGTATAGACGTTTAGTTGGGAAATTAAATTATCTCACAGTGACTCGTCCCGATATTGCTTATCCCGTAAGTATGGTAAGTCAGTTTATGTCCTCTCCTACCGTGCATCATTGGGCAGCTTTGGAGCAAATTCTGTGTTACTTGAAAGGTGCCCTAAGACGTGGTTTAGTTTATGGTAGTCAGGGACATTATCATATTGAGTGTTTTTCAGATGCAGATTGCGTAGGATCCAAAATAGATAGAAGATTCACCACTGGGTATTGTGTGTTTGTGGGTGGAAACTTGGTCTCTTGGAAAAGCAAGAAACAACATGTTGTGTCTCGCTCAAGTGCAAAGTCGGAATATAGGGCTATGGCACACTCAGTATGTGAGATAATGTGGATTTATTAGCTCTTACTTGAAGTTGGCTTTAAGGTGCCAATACTTGCATAATTGCGGTGTGATAATCAAGCAGCTATTCATATTGCATCTAATCCCGTGTTTCATGAATGAACGAAACACCTTGAGATTGATTGTCATTTCATTCGAGAAAAGATACAACAAAACTTGGTCTCTACAAAGCATGTTAAGATCGGAGAACAGTTGGTAAATATCTTTACTAAAGCTTTAAATGGGGTTAGAGTCAGTCATATTTGTAACAAGTTGGTTATGATAGACATCTATGCTCTAACTTGAGGGGGAGTGTTATAATATGTATATTAATGTATAATATCCTACATTAATGTGTATTATTAACTAGCTATTATTAGAGGATCTTATTTTCTAAAATAGATAGATCAATCCTGTATATATAGACATCAATTCCTATATGAAAAGACAATGAAATAAGATTAGTATTTCTTTCAAATTACATACCTAATTTTGTTGCTTAGGGGGAGAATGGGAAAGTTTGTCATCTTCAGAAATCACTATATAGTTTGAAGCAGAATCCTCGAGCTTAGTTTAGCAAATTTAGTAAAGGCAATTGAAGGTTTTGGAATGATCAAGGGTGAATATGATCATTTGGTGTTTTAGAGACTCTTCGTTTGGCATTATCTTTCTTGTTGTGTATGTGAATGATATCATTATTACTAGAAGTGGTGATTTAGGAATGTCTTTTTTGAAAACCTTTCTTCAAAGCGGGATCTTTGAAGTATTTTTAGAGACTCTTCGTTTGGCATTATCTTTCTTGTTGTGTATGTGAATGATATCATTATTACTAGAAGTGGTGATTTAGGAATGTCTTTTTTGAAAACCTTTCTTCAAAGCGGGATCTTTGAAGTATTTTTCTGGAGTTGAGGTGATGAGGAGCAAGAAAGGTATTTTCTTATCTCAATAGAAATATGTGCTTGATTTGTTAATAGAGGCAAGAAAGTTAGGTGCAAAACCATGTAGTACTCTATTGTCACCCAATTTACAACTTACCAAAAATGGAGAGTTATTTGATGATCTTGAGAGGTATAGAAGATTAGTAGGAAAGTTGAATTATTTTACAGTAATTCGTCTTGATATTGCATATTTTGTTAGTGTTGTGAGTCAGTTTATGTCTTCTTCAACAATTCATCATTGGATTGCATTGGAACATATTGTGTTTTTTTGAAGAGTGCTCTTAAACGAGGTATAGTATAAGAATCATGGTCACTCTATTATAGAGTGTTTTTCAAATATTGATTAGATGATTTAAAACTAATGGGAAATCCATTGTTGGCTATTGGGTTTTCTTTGGTGGAAATCTGATTTCATGGAAGAGTAAGAAATATGATATTGCATCTAAATCAAGCGCAGAATTAGGTAGAGCTATGGTTTAATCTACTTGTGAAGTGTTATGGATATATTAGTTATTGATTAAGGTTGGGCTTAAGGTTTCAATACCAGCAAAGTTGTGGTATGATAATCAAGCTGCACTTCATATTGTATCTAATTCTATGTTCCATGAGTGAACTAAAACACATTGAAATTAGTTGTCACTTTATTCGAGAGAAGTTATAGTAGAATTTGATCTTAATGGGACATGTGAAAACAAGAGAGCAATTAGGAGATCTCTTTACAAAGGCTCTGCTTAGATCTTGGGTTAATTATCTTTGTGGCAAGCTGAGCAGGATCAACATTTATGCTCTGGCTTGAGGGAGAGTTATAAAATAGGAATCTAGATATTAGAAATAATTTATGTTATTTCTTTCATGTTTTTGTAAAATTATTCTCTTTCTTTATTTATAGTTTAGGTTATGTATATGTAAATGTGTATACAATTGAATCGATATAAGGAATAAAAATTTCTTAATTTCTATCATGGCTGATGTATGAGGTATTTTGTATGCCTATAGCTGCTACCATCTATTAAAGTTTGTTAAGTGGTATATGTACATTTATCCCACATAGCTTAGTTTACAAAATACCATTTTTTTGTATACGTGTATATACTTGTACAATACAATATTAATAAAATAAGATTCTGGTTTCTCTTCTCTCTCTATTTTTTCTCTCTTAACAAAGTTCACTGATGTCTTGAGCTTTAAGCGATTGGAGAAAAATAGGTTTATGTTCATGATTTTGGATTCATTCTTATAGATATTATTTGATGAGTAAAGACCAAAAATATCTTTAAATCCTTTATTCACACATCAGCAACCTTTACTTTCCAGAATATAATTACCCAGGAGAAAACAGGAGTAAAAATTTGCAAAATGTGGCCACACAGTTACATCTTGTTGTCTAAGTTCTCAAAGTTCCATAGGGGGTTTATTATGTTCTGCATTCATCAAATAGTTGTCTCTTGGAGCATCTTTTCTGTTATGGTAACTAAAAGTACAAGAAATTCATGATAACATCGTATCATGTTCATGAAAAACATAGATTAAGCTGGCTCCTAGCTGTTAATCTATCTCATGCATAACAACTGATATAGGCCTAAGCAGGTTATTTTAGATTCTGGACACATCCAGATGTTTACTTATTTTCAATGTCTTTTGATGCTTAGAAGATGGAAGGACTTGTGAATGGATTTAATACTTTGCCATTTTTTTTCAGTTTCCACAAATCACAGCGATATGGATGATTGTAATGCCCAACAAATGATTTTGTGTGGGATTCCTTTGGATGAACCGTATCTACAGTACCATCTGTCAATTCTGATGAGGGAAGAAAAGAGAAGTCTCAGAGGTGGAAGGATTCCTATACCCGATTCATATTACCTAATGGGAACAGCTGATCCAACGGGAACCCTCAGAAGTGATGAAGTTTGCATTATTCTGTATGTTAACTGCCACTTGTTTTCCTTTCCTTTCATCAATTGCTTTATGGAGAAAAATTATGGGGGATTTTTAACTGGCTATGTTATATATGTTGTTATAAAACCATAAATCTTGAATTTGTTTATTGATGTGATACAGAATTTTTACATGAGAAACTTATTTATAGCAAACTCTAATATGGTTGGTAGCAATGATTAATACTGCACCAACCCAACTACCCTATTACATTAATTCTACCATACTAATATCCAATTTTCCCAAGGAATAATCAGAAAAATAATAAAAACAGAGCCTAATTAAGATTACAAAAATATCTAACCTAATATGGACAATTTTCCCACTTATGTATTGTGCAAAACCACTTTATTGCCTTGGTTTTCATTTGCTTCGCTTCACTTATGCTCTGGTTCTACTCTTGGCCTAATATCATCAATTTTTTCTTCCAGATTATTTTTCTGTACTCAGGAGGGATATTATTTTAACATAACAAATATGGAGAAATAGACATGCAACTAATGTTGACTTCAATGAATCTCGACTTTATCATCATGTTAGGTTGTCAAGTTGACATGAATTGCTCTAGCAAAATCAAGCTGAGAAAAGCTCTATAGAAGACAGAATTCAGAAATTTTTTTGAGTTTTCTTGGTGTACTATCTGCTTGAAGATGTTATCCTTTCAAATATTCATTTTCAATTATTGAGCTTTGTGTCTTGTTCACTTATTTTCAATTATTGAGCTGTGTGTTCATCTAGTTACAGTTCTGATTTATTGCACTGTCCAAATATTTATATTGTTGAATTTGTAAATCCATATTTAGGCTTGAGTTTTCCAGCTTGAAAGAAATGTGATTCATGTTAGTATGAGGTAATCAAGCAATTATGTTATCTAAGAAGTTTCTAGTTTTAAGGTTATGTTTGTTGGGCCTTTCAGGGATAGTGGACAAATTTCAGGAAAGGTTTTGGTGTACCGGAACCCTGGTTTGCACTTTGGAGATATTCATGTACTGAATGCTACTTATGTTCCAGCAATGGAATCAAAAGTTGGGAATTCCAAATATGCTATCTTCTTTCCTGTTAAAGGTCCACGTTCTCTAGCAGATGAGATAGCTGGTGGTGATTTTGATGGGGATATGTATTGGGTCTCAAGAAATCTTGAGGTTTGCATTCTCAATTAATCTCCTTTGTGACCATGGAAATCATATGTGCAATTTTACTATCACTTTCAAACCACTTGTTCTTAGTGCTAGTTTTTTTGTGATTTATGTTAGCGAACCCTAGTTATAGATGCAAACAAGTGGTGTGATACTCCTTGGTGCCATTGAGCCTACCATTTACAGTTGACCATGTGCGTGTCTAACTTGCAATTGTACCACCTTATTCACTCCAAACTTTCTTTTTGAAACTAGAGATGGGAAAGAAAATATTCATATATACATTGAGGAATTTGATACTCACACACATACACACACACAAACTAAAGGATCTTAAAAAGGAAGCTCAACTAGTTAGAATCCCTATGACACTGCTTGGGCTGGAGCATAGGTATTAATCTTGCAATATGATCAACCCAAACCTCACTTAAAGCCTTTATAAAAAGATTTCCTAATTGTTTTGCTGCCTTTACAAATCCTATGGAAATCAAGCCTTACTGTATTTTCTCATGAACAAAATGGTAATCTATTTAAATGTGTTTAGTTCGTTCATAGAATATAAGATTTGATACAATATGAAAAGCAACTTGGTTATCACACCGCAATTTTGTAGGCAGTGAAGTTTTGAGGCCTATTTAGTTAAAAGCTTCACATTTTTTCATACACTGATTGTGTCGTAACTCTATATTTTGATTCTGCACTCATTTGTGATACAACATTCTACTTATTACTCTTTCATGAGACCAAATTTCCTCCAACAAAAACACAATATGCTGAGGTGTACCTTTGTTCTTCTTTGGATCCTACCTAATCGGCATATGAAAAACACTCAATCTTAGTATGATCATGATTCTTATACAAAATACTACATCTAGGAGCTTTTTTTATATAGCACAAAATTTGTTTTAAAGCTAGCCAATGATCAACTTTTGCAAAAGTCATGTATTGACTTATAGCACTAATTGAATATATAATATATGGATGAGTTATTGTAAGATAATTCAAATTCCTAACCAATCTTCTATATCTATCAAGATCCTTAAATAATTCAACTTCTCTTGTGAGTTGCAAATTAGGAACTATTAGAAACTACATGGTTTAGCCCCTAGTATTCCCATCTTAGATAATAAGTTGAGCATATATTTCCTTTCTCTTTGAGAAAGAAAGATTCCTTTTTTACTTCTTATTGCCACAATAGGCAAAAAATATTTTAACATCCTATTTGAAATACCTATAGTATCACTGCTAGTAATGATAATATTATCCACATATACTAATAATAAAATAATACCAGCTTTAGATATTTGCTTTTCTGTGTTCTAAATCTTTCAATTGCTTTACTAAGTTTTCCAAACTGAGCACAATGGCTCTACTTCAAGCAGTACAAAGATTTACGTTTGTCCCAAACTCTCGTTAATCAACAAATCAAGGAGATTGCTTTATATAAACTTCCTTTATCACCATGCAAAAAAGCATTCCTGAAGTCTAGCTAATGTGGAAGCCAATTATGAGTAGATGATATAAAAATGAATAACTTGATAGATGTTAACTTAGCAATAGGACAAAAAGTGTTAGAATGATCCACTGCATAAGTTTGGGCATGTCTTTTTGCAACAAGACGAGCTTTCAATTAAGTAATCGACCCATCGGGATTTACTTTAATTGCAAAAACCCATTTACAGCTAGTAGCCTTTTTCCTTGCAAGTAATTTTACCAAATTCTAGGTATGATTTTTATCTAAAGCATTCATCTCTTCTATCATTGTACTATGCCATCCAGGATGGGATAGGGTTTTATGAACAATTTTAGGAATGAAGATAGAATCAAGAGATGAAATAAAGGAACAAGAAGAGGTTAATGAGTGATTATAGGGCATAAGAAGAAATAGGATAAGTGCATTGATACTTACCCTTATAGAGGGCAATGGGATGATCATCACTTGAAACAGGATCTAATGCCGAAGGAGCTAGTACAACACATGTATCAAGAGTTGGTTCAAGGGATGTTGTCTATGAGAAATAGAGGATGCAATAGTATGGATTAACAAATCGTTGTCGTTCCCTTGACTTGCATTAGTGGAAGATGGGGAGAGGTGCAGCTTTAAGGAAAGTGACATTTGCTAACATAAGATACCTACTGAGGCTAGGATAATAACATCTATGTCCCTTTGGAACACGTGAATACCCAAGAAAAATACATTTCAAAGATTTGGGATCTAGTTTTGTAACTTTGAGGATAAATGTCCTCAACAAAACAAGTACAACCAAATATCTTGGGCTCAATAGGAAACAAAGGCATATTTTGAAAAAAAGGGTATGATAAGGAGTCTCACCATCAAGGACAAAAGAGGGTATACTGCTAATTAAAAAGGAAGTTGTGGATATTGCATTGATCTAAAAATGTTTTAGAACGTGCTTTGGAAACAATAGAGCTCTTGTAATTTCAAGCAAATTTCTATTCTTTTGCTCAATGACACTATTCTAAGATGGTGTATTTACATTAGGTGTTTGGTGAGTAATACCATTTTTAATAATCTCAGATTGAAAAGATTCTGATAAGTATTCTTTGGCATTATTACTTTGTAGAAACATTAAATTGATTTTTAACCTTAGCACCAAGTCACATGGGAGTAATCATCAACAAAAGTAGCAAAATACTTGAATCCAATTTTAGACATTATTGGACAAGGATCCTAGACATTTGAATGAACTAACTCAAAACAAGCATTTGCTCATTTACTGACTTTATGACTCAAACTAAGATTTGCAATTTAATGAAGACAAGCTATGAAATTGAGGACAAAGTTTCTTTAACAAAGGAAGAGAAGGGGAACCTAGTCGAAAATGTGCTTTGAATGGGGTTACTACTCTAGAGCAAGCAATGGACTTTAGCACCTATGTCTTAAAGTTGTAGAGCCTCAAATGCATGTCCTTTACCAATAATTTTCTTTGTTGCAAGATCTTGGAATAGGAAATAGTTAGGAAAAAAACGAGATACAACACTAAAGTGTACAAGTAAGTTTGCTTATAGAAATTAAATTAAAAGAGAAATTAGGTAAACTTAAGACAAATGTCAAAGGAATTAATGGAGTAAGGGGGTAACTGTGGTAGATCCAAGAACACAAGATGTTGACCCATCAACTAAAGTAACAAGAAAAGTAGTTGTATGTGACTAATAAGCAGAGAATAGACTAGAAGTGCCTATTATAGCATTTGTGACACCAGAATTAATGACCCATTTGGAAGATGAATAAATAAGACATGTTTTTGGTTTACTTGACTTTGCAATGGCAGTGATAGGAGTAAATGGAGACTAATGATTCTTGATATTAAGAGAATTTAGCAAACTCATTTGGAAAGATCAGAATGGACTTTTCAGATGCATCATTAGTGGAGGCAATATGTGCTGACTGAACTAACTAAATTCCTTAATTCGTAGTTTGCAATTTTCTACAATCACACTTCATATGTCTTGGCATGAAAGTAGTGACACAATCACTCGAGTTCTATCCCCGAGTATCAAGTCTTCTACCATCACTTTTGTATTGCTGTCTTCTTGATTCAGAGTCATTATCCTGACTAACAAGGGCATTGCTAGGCTGAGCTGGTGGGAATTTTCAGTATTAAGTATCCTATTGAGGGCCTTCTGCAATTTTCTACCATCACTCTTCATACGTCTAGGCTTATGATAGTAGTGACACAATCACTTGAGTTCTAGCCTTGAGTATCAACTCTTCTACCATCACTTTTGTATTGCTGTCTTCTAGATTTAGTTAATATTCTGACTAATAAGGGCATTATAGGCTGTGCCGGTGAGAATTCTTTGTACGAAGTATTCTCCTAAGTGTTTGTTATGAAATAGGAATGTAGATATTAGAAATAATTTATATTATTTCATTCCTTTTTTTGTAAAATTATTCTTTTTCCTTATTTATAGTTTAGACTGTATATATGAAAACGTGTATACTATTGAATTAAATAGAGTAAAAAAACTCTCTTAATTTCTATTTTGTTACATGGTATCAGAGCAAGGTTCAATTCTCTGTAGATTTTTTTTTTTTTTTCTAAATTTTGGTGGTTGCCTAGTGAGCAACCCTTGGGTTTTTTTTTTTTTTTTGTCTTACTGGTTCACCACTGCTGTTGGTTGTTTACCCGGTTCTTCAATTTGATTCATGACCGTCAACGTTCTCCTGTCTCTTTTGGCACATCGGTAGTGGGGTAGTGTTGTGAGAGGTTTCGGAGCTCTGCCATGGCTATGTTCCAAAAGACTTGCCTCGTTGGACTCTTAGAGGATAGGAATTTGTGTGGCTTTGATTAGCGTGTCAATGTCTACTTCCACATCTGCCATTACTGTTCTGGCTTAAGAACACGAGGGTTAGAAACACACGAGCAGGAGCACCATCTCATTGCGAGTGTGTCACTGAAAGCCGTTCCTGCTACACTCAGTGCATGCATCTCACGCGCTACTAGAAGTTTACGTTAATAGTTCATCTTGTCGGTGCGTGGAGGCGTGTGACAAGCTATTTCATCCTCCAACAACCTTCTATGGTGTCGCCAATCACTTCTCTTCCCCTTTTGTAAGTCGTCTAGCTATTTCATCATGTGGGTTTTCCTTGGTTCGCATGTTTTGTATGCTATTGCTTGTCTTGGTCGCTGTACGTCATTAGGGAGTGAGAAAAGAACTAAGAAAATTCTTATTTTTATTATGTTATTAACAATGTGGTTACATCTCCTATATATATAGTAAAGGTTAATCTCCTATCTATAGTAACCTCCTAATTCTACGCTTACTTTATCAATCATAATTAATTACAATCAATCACTTTCCTAATTACATGATACTATTTACAAACATAGTAACTTCTCTCTCTCTCTCTCTATATATATATCTCTATATATATAGATATTTCAACACTCCTCCTCAAGCTGGGAATAGATATTTTTCAATCCCAACTTGCTTGTGATCTCCTAAAAGGTTGAACTAGGCAATCCTTTAGTCAAAACATCCGCTAACTGATCTCTTGTAGAAATGTAAGGGGTACATATAAGGCCATTGTCAAGCTTCTTCTTTATGAAATGTCTATCAATTTCCACATGCTTAGTTCTGTCATGCTGTACTGGATTATGAGCTATGTTGATTGCAGATTTATTATCACAGTACAATCTTATAGGTGTCTTCTATCTGATCCTCAAATCTTTTAAGATAATTTTTAGCCATAGCACCTCACAAATTCCTAGGGCCATTGAATGAAATTTTGCCTCAGCACTTGATCTTGCTACAACAGGTTTCTTCTCCAAGTTACTAGATTACCACCAAGGAAGGTGAGGTCCGGATGTTGATCTCCAGTCTGTGACTGAACTAGCATAATGAGCATTTGTGTAAGCTTCTATTTCCATCCTTATACCCTTTTTGAAAAGAATTCCTTTTCCTAGATTGCCTTTCAAATTTTGTAAAATTCGGTTCACTGTACGAAGATAAACTTCTTTAGGATTTTGCATGAATTGACTTACCACACTTACAACGTAGGCTATATTTTGCCTTAGGTAAGATAGGTAAATTAATTTTCCAACTAAGCGTTGATACATGCCTCTATCTATGGAATCACTTTCTGTGCATTCCCAAAGTTTGTGATTAGACTCAATTGGAGTATTTGAAGGTTTACATCCCAAATTTGCCTGTTTCTTGCAAGAGATCTAAAGTATACTTTTGCTATGAGATGCAAATTCCTTCTTTAGACCGAGCCACTTCAATTCATAGAAAGTATTTCAAATTCCCAAGATCCTTAATTTCAAATTCCTCTACCAAATATTTTCGAAGGGCTTCTCTTTCCTCTGAGTCATCTCCAGTTACAATAATGTCATCAACATAAACTATCACAGTTGTAACTCCCCCTAAGGCCGAATGTTTAATAAATAATGTGTGGTTACCTTGGCTCTGTTTAAAATTCCTCTATTGCATCGCCTTGGTAAACCTTCCAAACCATGCTCGGGGAGACTGTTTAAGCCTGTATAATGCCTTTTTTAGTTTGCACACTTGACCTCGTCTTTTCTCCATGCCAAAACCCGCTGGAGTCTCCATACAGATCTCTTCTTCAAGGTCTCCGTGTAAGAAGGCATTCTTCACGTCAAGCTGCTATAAGGGCCAGTCAATATGTGCAGCCAAGGATAATAAAATTCTTGTAGTATTCATCTTTGCCACAGGTGCAAAAGTCTCTGGATAATCCACCCCATATGTTTGAGTATACCCCCTTAGCTATTAGTCTTACTTTATATCTTTCAATGGATCCATTTGAATTATACTTTACTATGAAGACCCATTTGCATCCTACCGGTCTCTTTCCAGATGGTAACTCCACCAATTCCCATGTTTTATTCTTTTCCAAAGCCTCCATCTCAATCCTCATAGCTTGTCTCCATTCCTCCTTGCCAAGTGCCTCAGATAAAGATTGTGGAATAGCTATAGAGTTCAATTGAGTGATGAAGTTTTTATGTGATTTGGATAACGTTTTAAAGGACACAAAGTTAGACAAAGGATGTTGGGTGCATTTTCTCACACCTTTCCTTGTAGCTATAGGTAGGTCCAAATAAAAAACAAATGGGGATATCTCAATAGAAGGGCTTACCTCAGTCCCAATTGAAGAGTCAGATTCTTGAACATGCACAGGATTGTCCACCGGCTTTGCTCTTCTTGAGTATACCTGTAATGGTTTTGGAATGGTGGAAATGGTTGACTCTGTAATGGATGGTTCATCAGGGATTGATTCATTGGGAGTGGATTGAGGATTAGGAGTAGGATCAGACTGATAAGTTTTTTTAAGGATGGATGGCTCTCTCAAAAAAGAATCCTTATCTTCCAATCCAACTAGCTTCCCCTAAAGATAAGGATCAGAGAAATAGCTTTCTTGTTCGGCAAAAGTGACATCAGCAGAAATATAGGGTTTGCTAGTTGGAGGATGGTAACATGTGTAGCCTTTTTGAGTAGAAGAGTATTTGATAAAAGCACATTTGATTGATCAAGGATCCAATTTACTCTGATTATGAGAATGAACATGAACAAAAGAAACACAGCCAAAGACTCGAGGAGGCAATTTAGTAGAG
The DNA here is from genome assembly GCA_037954665.1 of Laguncularia racemosa. Taxonomy (NCBI): domain Eukaryota; kingdom Viridiplantae; phylum Streptophyta; class Magnoliopsida; order Myrtales; family Combretaceae; genus Laguncularia; species Laguncularia racemosa. Next base: position 4,238,929 of record JBBMOL010000038.1, on the reverse strand, counting down.
AGATGGACATTGGGAAAATACCTAGCAAGGGTATTTATTGGATTGCTGGAGTCAAGTACCCGAGAAGAAGTTTGATTAATGACATGAGTAGCAGTTAGAATAGCTTCTTCCTAGGAACACTTTGGAACATGATTTTGAAATAGGAGAGCTTGTGTAAATGCTAGGAGATGACCATTTTTCCTTTTAGCTACACCATTTTGCTAAGATGTATCAACACATGAAGATTCATGAACAATGCCTTCCTTTTGAAACTAAGCTGATAAGGTTTGATTAAAATAATCTCTAGCAATGTCTATCCTTATTCTCTTGATTCCCACATCAAATTGAGTTTTGATCATGTTATGAAAAATGAGAAAAATGTTGCTTACATTAGATTTTTGTTTAAGAAGATAAATCTAAGTAACTCGAGTGCAATCATCTATAAAGGAAACAAACCAACGAGCCCTTGAAATATTGGGAGCACGAGATGGACCCCAAATATCATTGTGAATTAAAGAGAACGAAACAAAGGATCTTTCATTATTCAACGAGAAAGAAACTCGACGATGTTTAGTGAACTCACAAACATGACAATGAAAGTCTTTTATCTTAGTATTTTGAAACAAGTTTGGAAACATAAAGCTAAGAGTACGAAATGAAGGATGCCCAAAACGAAAATGTTGGAGCCAGATGTGATTTTTATTGGAATGAGACAAAAAAGAAAGGTTTGATGGCTTGCTCTCATTTTCATTAGGTAACTCAAGATAGCAAAGCCCATGTTTTACCCTAGCATGCCCAATCATCTTCCTCATAACTCGGTCCTGAAAGAAACTAGTGTTATTAGAGAAGATAACATTGCAGTTCAAATCTTTAGACAGTTGATAAACAAACATAAGGTTGGTGGACAACTTAGGTACATGGAGCATATTTTTAAGGGTGATAGAGGGGCTTAACATAATGTCTCCTTGTCCAGAAACAGTGGCTAATGACCCATCAGCAATGATGGTTTTCCTATTGCTAGGACATGGTTGATATGTGATAAACTTGTGTGAAAAATGGGTCATATGATCTGTAGCTCCAAAATCAATAATCCAAGCATTTGAGAAACTGGAATTAGAGGCACTCAAAGCATATAAGGAGTGAGAGTTACCTGATTTTGCCAAGAACATGTACCTAAGGCTTTTTCTAATGAGTCTATTAGTGATTTTAGCTTCCCGATGTCTTCTTTACTGAATACGCTTTCCTTTTCATTGCTTGGCTGAGATTCTTCTTCCTTGGTCTGAGTCATATATCCCTGGTCCCTTTGAGTGTTATACTTGGAGTTGTGATTCCATTGAGAACTTAGAGGCTTTCCATGAAGTTTCCAGTACTGTCTTTTGGTATGACGTGGTTTTTTGCAATGAGAAGACCAGAGACCATCCTTGCTAGAAGACTTGCCTTCTGTTTTTCCACTATCTGAACCTAAGGTTGAATACTTCTCCTTATTTTTTCCTACCATAGCCAACCCCTCAATAGGTGGTGAGTATAACATAACTCTCCTACGACTTTCTTCAGCATTGATGACAGAAATGGCCTCATTGAGTGTGAGTAGTTCTCTTCTCCCCAATATTTGGACTCTTACTTGACCAAATTCTGTGTTTAACCTAGCAAGGAACTCATAAACTCGTTTTTTTTCAATGAATTGCTTTAAGGTTGTTGCATCTTCACTACACTTCATATGAATGCACCGATAGTGATCTATTTCTTGCCATAAACCTTTTAACATATTAGCATATTCTGTGATAGAGCGATCTCTTTGTTTAGTACCGGAAATCTTAGTCTTGATTTAAAAAATGTGAGCAGCATCCCCAGCTTTGGAGTACGTCTGTTTAGTAGCATCCCATATATCTTTTGCAGATGGAAGAAACATAAAAGTATCACTAATCTCAAGTAGCATAGAATGCCAGGGCCAGAACATAACCATGGAGTCCCTTTAATCCCATGCATCAAATTTTGGGTCTTCCTTTACAGGACCAGTTCCAAGTAGATGACTTATTTTTCCTTTCCCTTTCAAAAAGGTTTGAACCAGTTGAGACCACTTCATATAATTTTTTCGATTCAACTGGTAGGCTGTTTGGATACTTGGCAATTCTCTTCCAATTGGATTGAAAATCGTTGCCTCATTTTGAGGCTGTGAGGTGGCTTGTTTTTCCTTTAATTCTGACATCATACAAGAAGAAAGATACTAACACTAGCTGGGTAAGAGAGAGAAAAGTTCGGCGACCAGATTTGGAGAACGCTGGAGATTGGTGATGGCTCATGCACTCTCATGCGCCAGCATGTGTGTCGGTGATCACAATTTTCTAGCGGCGCATGGGATTTCTGGTGAGGCTTCGGTCAGTTTGGGGATGGTCGTCGGCAACTTTCGAGGAAGACCCAGTGGTGTTTGGACAGATTCAAAGGCTGAACAGTGGCAATGAAGGCCACAATCGTGAATAGAAATTTGTTTGGCAATGAAGGCCACAAACAAGAATTGAAAAAAAAAGAAACTACAGCTCTATTAACATGAGGAATGAATTGAGAAAAGCAGTATGGTTACATCTCCTAGATATAGTAGAGGCTAATCTCCTATCTATAGTAACTTCCTAATTCTACCAATAAATCATAATCAATTACGATTAATCAAATTACCTAATTACATGATACTATTTACAAACATAGTAACTTCTATATATATATATCTATATATATTTTCAACACGTTTTGTTCGAGATGTCCGCTCTTATCTCACCAACTTGATTCTAAATCTATGAAATGTGTTTTATTAGGTTATTCCCATTTACAAAAAAGGTTATTTGTATTATTGTCCCAGTCTTAATAAATTTCTTGTATTTGTTCATGTCGCTTTTATGGAGCATTGTCCTTTCTTTCTTAACTTCATTTGAACCTATTGATAGTAAGGGAGAGAATGATGATTTATTATTTTATTACATTACCTATTAGTCATCGCATGTTAAATTTGCTAAACCATTGTCTCATCCACCAATTCATCATGTGTGTACATGACGTTAGAATCCTTTTATCACATGCCCAACGCTAGTCTCTTCTTTGGCATTTGATCTAATAAATAATGATCTTGATCTCCCAATTGCTTTTTGCAATGGTAAACGACAATGCACTTACCCTATTTCATCATTTGTGTTATATGATCACTTATCATCTGCTTCATGTTCGTTTGTTGCCTCTCTTGATACTATATCCATTCCTAAATCTATTCATGAGGCCTTATCTCATCCTGGCTGGCATACAGCAATGATGGAGGAGATGAATGCAATAGATGCTAATGGTACTTGGGATTTGGTTTGTTTACCTATAGAAAAAAAGGCTATTGGATGTAAGTGGGTGTTTGTAGTTAAAGTCAATCTCGGTGGATCTGTTGCTCAACTTAAAGCCTGTCTTGTTGCTAAGGGCTATGTTAAGACCTATGGTGTAAATTATTTTGATACCTTCTCTCTTGTGGCTAAATTAATATTTGTTCATTTGTTCATGTCCACGGCAGCTACTCATGATTGGCCATTGTATCAGTTAGATATAAAGAATGCCTTCTTGCATGGTGATCTACAGGAAGAAGTCTACATGGAGCAACCATCTAGCTTTGTTGCTCAGGGGGAGAATGGGAAATTTTGTCATCTTCATAAATCACTATATGGTTTGAAGTAAAGTCTTCGAGCTTGGTTTAGCAAATTTAGTAAGGCAGTTGAAGAGTTTGGAATGACTAAGAGTAAATCTGATCATTCGGTGTTTTATAGACTTTCTTCGTCCGGCATTATCCTTCTTGTATATCATTATTACCGGAAGTGATGATGTAGGAATATCTTCTTTGAAAACCTTTCTTCAAAGCTAGTTCCACACTAAGGATTTAGGATGTTTGTAGTATTTTTTGGGAGTTGAGGTGATGAGGAGCAAGAAAGGTATTTTCCTCTCTGAATGGAAGTATGTGCTTGACTTTTTGTTAATAGAGACAGGAAAGTTAGGTGCAAAACCATATAGTACTCCTTGCCACCTAATTTACAACTCACCAAAGACGGAGAGTTATTTGATGATCCTAAGAGGTATAGAATATTAGTGGGAAAGTTGAATTATGTTACTGTAACTTGTCTTGATATTGCATATTCTGTTAGTGTTGTAAGTCAATTTATGTCCTTCGGACGAGGTATAGTGTATAAGAATCATGGTCACTCTAGTATAGAGTGTTTTTTAGATGCTGATTGGGCAAAGAATCTAAAACCAATAGGATATCCATTATTGGCTATTGTGTTTTCTTTGGTGGAAATCTGATTTCTTGGATGAGTAAGAAACAAGATGTTGTGTCTTGATCAAGCATAGAATCATAATACAGATTTATGGCTTAATCTACTTGTGAAGTATTATGGATATATCAGTTATTGACTAAGGTTAGGCTTAAGGTTTCAATGCGAGCAAAGTTATGGCGTGATAACCAAGCTGTGCTTTATATTGCATCTAATCCTGTGTTTCATGAGCGAACTAAACACATTGAAATTGATTGTGTTGACATATATGTAATATTATTGTGCTAGCTGTAAGATTTAAATATTAGATAGGATATTTTACTTTCTTTCCTAATATAGCATTCTTGTAAGTGTATATATACACTGTCATTATGTCTTTCCTAAGTTTATTATTCCTCTTCTTCTTAATCTTTTTACATAATGACATAGTGTATATATACACTTACAAGAATGCTATATTAGGAAAGAAAATAAAATCTCTTATCTAATATTTAAATTTTACAGCTAGCACAATAATATTACATATATGTCAACCTAGCCAAAAAATCACATACCCTTTCTTTTGCAAGTAATTTTTGGAACTTTACTGCATCTCCGGTACAATCTGCCTGAAAATCTTGATAATAGTCAAGTTCTTGCCACAAACCATTCAACTCAGAAAAATACTGGGAAATTGTCATTTCTCCTTGCTTCAACCCATAGATCTTGTTCCGAATCTCATAAATCTGAGTATCATTTCCCACTCGTGAATAGGTGAGGGTTACAACATTCCATATCTTTGCTGTTGTGTCAAGCAGTAAGTATGTTTTTGAAATATGGGGCTGCATGGAATTGATAAGCCAGGCCATTACCAAGGATTTTTCAGAATCTCACTGATGGAATAATGGATCAGTTGCTACTGGTTTGACTTTAACACCGGTAATATAATCCTGCATTCCCCTAGCTTTGATAAACAATAAACAAGACTGTGACTAAGCAAGGTAATTGTTCCCATCAAGCTTGACAGGGCTGATTTGCAGTGAAGGATTATCAGTACTAATTCCAGCAATTCTCTTATCAGTTTCCATAATGCAAACAGTTAACCCAAGCAATTAAGACAACAGACTTAAACAGCCTTGAAGGAAGAGCAAACAGAATAGTTTGTAAACTTTCAAACCCGTACCCGTACACAAACTGTCAAACCGGTATGAATACACACAGGGAAGTGATGAGCGCAACCTAAGGCAAAAACACCTGGACGCAACCTAAAAAGAAACGAAATCACCTGGAAAACGGTTGGAGGGCGTTGGAAAAGAAGGGTGAGCAAGACAGCGGAAAGCCCACGAAAAACGGTGGCTGGAACAGTTCCCACACTCCTCACGCGCCGATGGCCGGCCGAGCTTCAGGTGGCGCGTGTGAGTCACACGTGCGGTTTTCGCTGGTCGGAGAAGAAAGGGTCGGTCGGGAAAGGGTGGCGCTCTTGGGATGGGTGGTGTCGACTACCTTCAAAGAAAAAACCTCTTGTATGGCGTTCTAGGGTTTCAAAAATAAATAGCGCCAGAAAAAAAAAAAATTTGACCTAAAAAGTGGTTTTAGGCTCTGATACCATGAAGAATTTAGGAGGAAAGAGATTAGTTTATTATTCCTCTTCTTCTTAATCTTTTTACATAATGACATAGTGTATATATACACTTACAAGAATGCTATATTAGGAAAGAAAATAAAATCTTCTATCTAATATTTAAATCTTACAGCTAGCACAATAATATTACATATATGTCAACACTCATCTGATCTTAACTTGGTGTTTAACACCCATTTGCAACCTACAGTCTTCTTTCCTTGAGGTAGTTGTACACTTGTACTTCTTCCCAGGTTTCATTTTTCATGAGAGCATTCATTTCTTCAAAAATTGCCTTCTTTCACTCCAGAACTTCCAAAGCATCTTACTTATCAGAAAAAAAATTCCAAAGCATCTTGCACATTTTTTGGTATCACCATAGCGGATAGCCGAGATAAGAATGTGAAGTAAGGAGTAGAGAGTTTTTTATAAGACACAAAATTACACATGGGATACCGAGCTGCTTGTTGTACACCTTTTCTTTTTGCAATAGGTAGATCAAGTGCTAAGGAGTTGAAAGAAGGTTCAAGATTAGACTCTTTATCTCAAGTTTCAACAAGATCTTGAGGTTAGGATTGTTGGCAGAATGAAAATCCTTTATCCCCTTTTTCCTAATTCTGGTTTCTTCTTTTGTAAACATGTAATTCATTTGTTTTAGGACTACTTCTGTAATCATTTTTTTTCATGTTCTGACTCTATAGAATTAATATCCAAGTCTTTATTAGCTAACTTGTTTATTGCCCCAAAATCAGAATCATTTAGGTGTACAGGGTCTATTCTAAGATCAATAGGATCTATTCTAGGATCAATTCCTAAAGGATAGTTCATTTCTGTAAGAGTTGATTCTTCCCTTATTAATCTGTTCTCCCTTTGAAGTTGAGGCTCAAAGAATGGTTGAAACTCAACAAAGGTGGCATCTATAGTTACAAAAATTTTCCTATTGCTTGGATCATAGAACTTATACCCTTTTTTACCCGAAGCATATCCCACAAAAACACATTTTTTTGCTCTAGGATCCAATTTGCTCCTATTAAAATCATTACTATGGATAAAAGCACTACACCCAAAGATTCTCAGAGGTAGATCTTTAATGATCCTAGGATTGGGAAATTTTTCCTTAAAAACACAGCCATGAGAGTTTTAAACTTAAGGACACGAGATGGCATCCTATTAATAAGATATCTAGCAGTTAACAATGCTTCTCCTCACAAATATTGTGGAACACTACTCGAGAACATTAACGCTTTAGTGACTTCTAGAAAATGCCTATTTTTTCTTTCAGCTACATCATTTTGTTGAGGTGTGTTTGGACAAGAACTTTGATATGTGATCCCATTTTTCCTATAAACATTCCTAATTGATCCTTAAAGAATTCTCTCCCATTATCACTCTTAAGTATTTGAATTTTTTTTTTGAAATTGTGTTTCAATCATAACATAGAAATCTTCAAACACCCCTTTTATTTCGGATTTATCTTTTAATAAAAATACTCAACTAAGTCTAGTGTGATCATTTATAAAACTTAAAAACCATTTTTTTCGCAAATACTATTGCAACTTTTGTAGGTCCCTAAACATCACTATGAATTAGTTTAAATGGTGTTGAGGGTTGATAATTTTGATTTGGGAAAGAAGTTTGCCATTGTTTAGCTAAAGAACAAACATCACACTAGAAAAAAGAGGGATCTTTATTGATAAATAACTAAGGTAACAAACGTTTTAGATAAATGAAATTTGGATGTCTAAGTCTATAGTGCCATAACATTACTTTATTGTCAACTGAAATAGAACTAAAACATAAAGAATCTTGCATCACATAGTTGTCTTTGGAATTAAGGAAATAGAGGTCTCCAGATTGTCTAGCATTGCCAATCATCCTTCCCAAGGTCTTGTCCTGAAAAACACAAGAATTAGAATCAACTACAGCTTGACAATTCAGACTTTGGGTTAATTTAGAAATAGATACAAGGTTGCACTAGAGATTAGGAATATGTAGGACATCATAGAGGATTAGACTAAGAGTTAATTTGACAATTCCTTTCCTAGCAATTGCTGAGAAAGATCCATCAGCTATTCCAATCTTTTTGTTCCCTGCGCATGGTGTATGAGATGAGAAAAAATGGGAATTTGCTATCATATGATCACTTGCACCAGAGTTAAGAGTTTATGTTATTGGAATCAAGACTGAGAAAGACAAAAGGAATAGAGAAATCACTACCTAGTTGTGCAAAGGAACAGGAGGAATTATTGATAGAAATAGATTGAGTTGGTTTACTGGTTTGGAGATGTGATTAAAAATTTTTTTTAGAAGCTCCAAATGTTCCTTAGTGAAAATTGGTATTTCTGAAGAAGATTTCTGCCCTTGCTCATTATGTATTGCTTGGAAAGCCTGGTTTCCTTGATTTTCTACTCTTTTCTTCTTGAAATTCTTGAAGGTGGGAGGTTTCCCAGGAATTTTCTAACATGTATCATGAGTATGCCAGGATTTCTTACATACATTACAATAGGGTTTTTTCCTTTGTTCCTCTTCACTCTTCGTTGTTGCTAGTGCTGAGGACTCTGCAACTTGTAACTCAAGAGTCTATCTCCATTGTCAGCATCACTTTTCTTTTTGTTTCCTCATGCTGGATTTTTGAGAATGTCTCACACAAGGATGGTAGGGTTTTTTTTTCCAAGAATTTTGGAGCGGACTTCATCAAATTCTTGATTCAGTCCATTTAAGAACATGTATACTCTCATTCTCCTCCTCCTTGGCTGCCTTTATGCTGTCCTCGGAGCATACCCAGTGATTTTTCCAGCTGTGATCAAGCTCTTGCGATGTCAAGACTATCTCATTATAATAGGTTGTAATATTTTGTTTACCTTGTCATGAATTCCACAACTCTGTTCTTAATTCAAATATTTGGGAAGCATTCTCCTCATTAGAATATGTTTTCTTGACAGCATTTCAAACATCTTTAGCCGTTGGAAGGAATAGGTAGGGTTTTCCAATGGCCGGTTCCATAGAGTTTATTAACCAAGCCATAATAAGGGAATTTTCTGACCTCTAAATACCTAATTGCACAACATCGTCAATTGGTTTTTGAATATCTCCAGTGATATAGTCGAATTTTCCACAACCTTCAATCGCCAATCTAACCGATTGTGCCCATTCTAGATAATTTTTTCCATTCAGCCTGTTAGTTGTAAGTTGAAGGGATAAATGAGAAGCATCACTGCCTTTGTTCATGCTGGTCTCACCGGAAACCTGACTCACGCTGCTATCTACTTCTGTAGGCACAATTGAATGTCGTCGCCCGATGAACACTGTTTTGGTAATTAGGCGTATCAAATTGGTTGCTTTGATACCATGTAGTTTTTGGTATAAAAAACCATTAATTCATGAATAATAGTAGTACACAATTCATAGAGAAAAGATTCCTAATAAAATAGGAAACTTAATCTCTTATTTCTAGGCCTAATTCCTTAATTCTAGGCTAAGAGATAATTAAGGGATTTTTATTCTAAAAATAAAATCCTATAATAAAAATAGAATCCTAATAATATTACTAAAAGATGTTGCTGTTACATTTGAATAGATACATATGTTATAGCGTTCAATCCTCTGGTTTCTCCTTTGTGAAATGCCTGCCCAGTATAGCTGCATTGGTTCTTCTCTTTTGATCCAACATAATCAAGAACTAATCCTAGGCCCAAAAGTTCATGAATGCCATGAGCCATTGCTCTGAATTCAACCTTTGGATTGGATCTTGCTACAACTGCTCATTCTTTCTTCTCCAAGAAATATATAATGACCTATAGTCTTTTTCTAATAAAAATTGTGCATAATCGGCATTCGTATGTGCTTTCACGGTGATTCAATGAAGAGAATTCCTTGACTCGGAGTAGCTTGCAAATAACTCAAAAAATTTTCATCTGCTGGTATATGTGCACGAAACGACTTACCATCCCTACTGCATATGCTATGTCAAGCTGGGTAAGAACTAAATAAATCAAACTCTTGACTATTCTTGGATATCGACATTTCTCTACTGGTGCTCCACAACCACCTCCCTCCCCCAAACTTATGAATCCTGCTTAATTGGAATATTTGTTGGTCAATACCCAAGTCTACCAAGTTCCTTTAGCAGGTCTAATATGTTTCTTCTTGGACACATGAAGATCCCCACCTTTGAATTCTTAAAGTATATTTTAGTTTCTTTTTTTTTTTCCGTTCTTTTCTTTGGGGTAATGTGAGAATTTTTAATTTCATTAATAAAGAAAAGAATAATGAAAGTAGGGTAAAAAATCCACTGCACAAAAGCATCTCTAGAGACCTAAAATGTTGATGTAGACTCCTTGACAAAAACACAAACGTGTCTAGATTGATAACCTGGCAAATAAATTGCTAAGGTGCTCCCGCTTTATTTATGATTTAGGAAAAGACTCTATGACGTTTTGCAAAAATACAACTTTAAATGAAATTCAGAAATGGAGATTCCATGAAACAATGAGGGAAACATTGCTTTAAGATGATTAAAGGATGGTTGACCAAGATGTTGATGATGTGTCCAAATTTCTGACATTTTGGATGACAGTGGTGTTAGAGGATTGGGTTGTAGGGCAAATTGCACTGATATCTTGACTAGGGACACCCTTGCCCTTGGTTACTTTCCTTCCATTTTTCCCTATTTTTGTTAGTGTTTTAGGACTAAGAGAGAACTCTAGATTTCTAGTATAATTTGAATAAATTTCACTGAAATTCAATGACAACTTCATTCATCACTTCCAAGAAGGATGTATATATGATTACACAATGACCATAACTGACCCACTATTTGGTACATTTTAGGAACATGAACTTGTACTTAATCACTCATATTTACAGACACCAACACAAAAAAAGAAACACATGCTGAATATAACTGCTAGCGCTGTGATACAGCTGATCAATACAACATTACAATATATTACTAATTGACTTTCTTACCCCTCCTCTTATAAAAATGCTGGAACAGCTCTAATGGGTCTGTGACAGGTGGTTTCACAAATTGGGCCTTTGCCATGACTAGATTATAAACCTTATCAAGGACATATGGTTCATCTTGGACCTTAGCAATTCCAATCATCTTCCCCAAAGGTCCTGGAAAACACAATGATTTTTAATTGTACGTAGACATAGCCTTTTATTGGTTTGATTTCATCGATTAGTTAAGGAAACAAATAAATTCTAGGAGCTAACTAAGCTAATGAAATATTCTGTAACAAAGAATGATCTTTTAGAATCCTAGATATTTGATGTTAATAACAGCTAGATTATTGGATATCTTTGATGGACCTGTAATGTTCCTACAATATCTGTTATTTTGGCATATTTTTGAAATTTTAGAGGCTAAGCAGTATACCATTTCTGTATCAGCTATTGAGACATTTTAAAGTGAGCAGTCCTTGGACATGTGCCTCTCAAGCTCCAAAGGCAGGCTGTAAAAAGCCAATTGATATGTCGGTCAATGAACTGGAGGACGAGCTTATCAACCTCTGGTTGACAGCAAGGTTCCAACCAAGGTACTTTTGAACTTAGCTTGTAATGATTTCATGCAAATAAGTTACTAAATTTAAAGAATTAAAATGTATGAACCTGGCAATCATTTTAGTTCATCTATAGGTTTCTACATGTTGAAGAGCATTGTACCTACTTCAATTCAGTTAATTTCATTTATCGTAGTACCTATTTACATACTTAAATCCCTTGTATATGACATCCATGAACTCACATACTTAAACCATATTTTTTGTTTCCCTGATGGACAATGTTCTGTTAAGTTATTATATTGGTCTTTGTACTAAAAATATGAAGTCTGAAGTTCGAACCCAGCTTGAATGATGCTAGGGCACTTAACAAAGTCATAGGTTTTGAAGCTTTAAATTTTTAGTTACACAAGTTGAAAATGAAGAATATTGGAGCCATATTAAAATAAGGTGAGCAGGAGGAATGAATCACAGTGGATGCTTACGGGTTTCATGATAATTGCTACTGGACGATGATTGTCTAGATATCTCTTCAACTAAAGTTCTTATGTATCCTGGACTCCAATGAAATTAAGTTTCAAACTGATGATTAAATGTTTGTCTTATAGCCATGGTATCTTAAAGACAGGTTAAATTGTTCCTGTTAAAACTTATGTTCCTCAGTGGTTTTGTCAGCATGCTGTTATCTGGAGATTTATTTATTTATTTTTTTCCTAATCAGGGCTCTAATATATGACTTCCTAGGGTGGTTGGATTTCCTTATTGACTGTTGAAATTTTATGAATTGTTTTCAGTTACACAGTGGGTGTGGCAGCAGATAGCTGGCAGGCCCTAATGGATCGAGTTCTCACACTCAGAAGTGACGAAGTTGAAGAGAAAAGATGTGTTGAGGATAATTTGCTTCAGCTCATCGATATTTATTATTATGCCCTAGATGCACCTAAAAAAGGTGGAGCAAAGGTAAAAAACTTGGTCTTCTGTTGCTAACTATGTTCTTGGGTTAATATTTTACTTGTCTATACTTTTTTCCTAGGCTATGTTCATGTGATCTGTCCATTATAGAGTGCTGCATGTTTGCTTTGCTGCTTTGATATGATTGAAGTCGTTATACTACAATATCACAACCTTGATTAGGTGGCAACCCGCAAATATAGTGTTGCTTGCTTTTGTGTGCACTAAATTCCTAGTATCTGTCTTTAATTTCTCCATTTTACAGTTTGTCTTTTTAATAATCACATAAAGGAAGTATTCTGATGAGTGGCTATAACTACAATGACCTCTGTCGTAATTAAGGTGTTAAAGCTCGAAATTTCTGGTTAAATCAAGGACTTTCCTATGTCAAAATGGATTTTGCATATTTGCTTAAATGAATTGTCTTTTAATGACTTACCAAAAAAATTGTCTTTTAGTGACAAACTACTGTAGTAATAGTTTTGCCATTCTATTTGCTGATTTTGTTTACTATTTAGCAAATGACATATTAAGACAGTCTTTGGCATAAATTATCTTTTAAGGGTGATTCTTCTTTTATAGATAATTTTGAATTGATTGTTTCCTTTTTTAAAAATAAGGAATAGAAGATTATTAAAAAAGCTATCTTACGCAAATACTTAGCTCTTGAGGTAGAAGAATCTGTATTTAGAATTTCATATGCTTCATAGACTTCCTACAGCAGGAGATGCTTGTTTATTTAAAGAAAAAAAAAGGGAGAAAATTCTGGTTTGAGAACCTTGATGAATGCTGTTATAATATGTATATTAATGTATAATATCCTACATTAATGTGTATTATTAATTAGCTATTATTAGAGGATCTTATTTCCTAAAATAGATAGATCAATCCTGTATATATAGACATAAATTCCTATATGAAAATGAAATGTAATAAGATTATATTTTCTTTCAAATTACATGGTATTAGAGCATAGGTATATGTAAGAAAAAAAAAAAAAAATTTCCGTCTTGTCCTGTGAACAAGGACGTGCTGCCCTTGAGAGCAAGCATTGTTGGGATATTCTTTTTTCGTCACCACCAGTCTAGGAGGAAAGACCAGCCTCCCGACCGGCCGAACCCCGAAGCCAAAGCCCCAGACGACCGGCGCGTGAGGCTCATGCGCCACTTTAGGGTTTCGCTTTCCCCTTTTGTCGATGGAGCGTGTGACAACTCTTCGCCCACCAAAAGCTTTGACGCACTGTTGGTAAGTTCGTTCTATTCTCCTTTGGTGTTGCATCGGTTGAATACATCATCTTGGGAAGCGGGTTTTGTTATGGTTGTCGAAATTGGTCGTGTTGGTTCATCGGAGTCATTTGGTTTGTCGGAGTTGATTGAGATTGGTGTGGTGTTGTGCTTCGTGGCCAACGATGTGTACCGGAGTCATTTGGCTTGTCAGAGTTGATTGAGATTGGTGCGGTGTTGTGCTTCGTGGCCAACGACGTGTTGGTCTTGGTGTCTGTTCGTTGGCATTTGTGGGTCGATCTTGTCGGAGGCTTGGATTTTACACTTTTCCGGGTACACTGTGATTGGCTATTTTTTTTCTTTTTGGTTACTATTGTGAGCATTTTTCTTTTGTTGTTTGAAATGGATGATAAAAGCTTAAAATCTCTGGTTGTTGATATGATTCCTATGACAACTAAGATCACAGAACATAAACTTAATGGGAATAATTTTATGGCTTGGAGCAAAACGGTACGAGTATATTTGCGAAGTATTGAAAAAGAAGACCATCTTACTGAAGATCCACCAAATGATAACAGTAGACAAGTATGGTTGCGTGATGATGCAAGGATATTTTTGCAGCTTAGAAATTCCATTGATAGTAAGATTATCAATCTGGTTGATCATTGTGAATATGTTAAAGAGTTGATGAGTTACTTGGAATCTATGTATTCTGGAAAGGGGAATATTTCTCGTATCTATGAGGTCTGCAAAGGTTTTTATCATATTGAACAACAAGAGTTGTCCCTTACTGCTTATCTTATGAGCTTTAAGAAAACATATGAGGAACTGAATGTCTTATTGCCATTTAGCCCTGATGTGAAAGTACAGCAGACTCAACGAGAACAAATGGCAGTAATGAGTTTTTTAGCAGGTCTTCTTCAAGAATTTGATGCTGCCAAATCTCAGATCCTCTCTAGTCCTGAGATTTCCTCTTTGCAGGAAACCTTTACTCGGATACTTAGCACAGAAAATCCGTTATCTGTTGCTCCTTCTCATCCTACTAGTGCTTTTGTCAGCCAAAATACAGGCCGCTCTTCCACCTATAGGAAAGGCGGGTATGATATTCGCGGGCATAATTCAGGGGGAGTTGTGTGCTATTATTGTCATGAGCCAGGTCATACGAAGCGCACTTGTAAGAAATTGCAAAATCGCAACCTGAGGAAACCTTTTGCACGCATTGCCTTTACTAACTCTACTGATGGCTCTTCCTCTGAGAAGAAAATTATAGTCTCTGCAGATGAATTTGCAAAATTTACTCAATACCAGGAGGCATTAAAGGCTTCATCTCATCATGTGTCCGCCATTGCTGAGACAGGTAAACTCAACACATGTCTCCTTTCCTCATCTTCCAACTAGGTCATAGATTCTAGTGCCACAGATCACATGACAGGTAATCTTAATCTCTTCTCAACTTATCAACCATACACATCCCCTACAAATGTTATTCTTGCTGATGGTTCTAAGTCATGTGTTATTGGCTCTAGCACTATTAATCCCACTTCTCAGATTTCCCTATCTTCTGTTTTGAGTTTACCACAGTTTTCCTTTAACTTACTATCTGTGAGCAAACTCACTCGTGCTATGAATTGTTGCATATCATTTTTTCCCGATCATTATTTATTTCAGGATCTTATGACGAAAAAGATTATTGGTAAAGGACATGAGTTGGGAGGTCTTTATATCTTGGATACTCAGGTGCCTAAGTCTGTTGCATGTTCCAGTTTTCAAACACCTTTTGAAGCACACTGCCGAATGGGCCATCCCTCTTTGCCTGTGTTGAAAAAGCTCTTTCCTCATTTTAATAATGTCTCTAGCTTAGAGTGTGAGTCATGTCACTTTGCAAAGCACCATCGTTTATCTTATGTTCCTCGAGTCAATAAAAGGGCAAGTGTACCATTTGAATTAGTTCATTCTGATGTATGGGGTCCCTGTCCTGTTATGTCACCGACTGGGTTCAAATACTTTGTTACTTCTGTGGATGATTTTTCTCGCATGACTTGGCTTTATCTTATGAAAAGTCGTTCTGAGGTATTTTCCCATTTTACTAGTTTTTGTGCTGAAATCCAAACACAATTCAATATCTCTGTCCAAACCATAAGAAGTGATAATGCCAAAGAATACTTGTCTCACTCATTTCAGACATATATGATTCCAAAGGGCATCATTCATCAGTCCTCATGTGTTGATACACCTTCTCAGAATGGAGTGGCTGAAAGGAAAAACAGACATCTCCTTGAGACAGCGAGGGCCCTCTTATTTCAAATGAATGTTCCTAAACGATTTTGGGCCGATGCAGTGTCTACTGCTTGTTTCTTGATTAATCGTTTACCTTCATCTGTTCTTCAGGGTGAAACTCCATACAAAGTATTGTTTCCTATAGAACCATGTTTCCTATTGAACCAAGGATATTTGGTAGTCTTTGCTTTGTTCGTGATGTCCGTCCCCAAATAACAAAATTAGATCATAAGTCTCTCCAATGTGTCTTTTTGGGTTACTCTAGGGTTCAAAAGGGATATTGGTGTTATTGCCTTCATCTTGATAAGTATTTGGTGTCAGCTGATGTTTCATTTGTAGAAAACAATCCGTTTTTTCCTTCATCTATTGAAACACCAACACCGGATGAGGATGATGATATACTGATTTATCATATTACTTATCCGTCTTCGGATATGCCTTCGTCGCCTCCGCCGTTGCCGCCGCCTCCACCACAACCTCCTATTCGACATGTCTACTCTAGACAGAGAGACCTGCCTGCTTCATGTCCTGAACTATCCTCTTTTTCCTCATCGGATTCAGCTCCAGACGATCTTGATCTTCCTATTGCTCTTCGGAAGTGTAAACGTCACTGTACCTATCCTATTTCGTCCTTTGTTTCCTATGATAACTTATCATCATCATCATCTTCATTTATTACATCACTTGATACTGTGACAATTCCTAAATCTATTCATGTGGCCCTTTCTCATCCTGGTTGGCGTGATGCTATGATTGAAGAGATGACTGCCTTAGATACTGGGATCTCGTGAATTTGCCCGTAGACAAGAAGGCGATTGGTTGTAAATGGGTGTTTTCTGTTAAGGTTAATCTTGACGGCTCAGTAGCTTGGCTAAAAGCTCGTCTTGTCGCTAAAGGTTATGCTCAAACCTATGGCGTTAATTACTCTGACACATTCTCCCCTGTAGCTAAGTTGACTGCTGTTCGCTTATTTATCTCTTTAGCTGCTACTAATCATTGGCCGCTCTTCCTGTTAGACATTAAGAACGCCTTCTTACATGGCGATTTGCAGGAAGAAGTATACATGGAGCAACCACCTGGGTTTGTTGCTCAGGGGGAGTCGGGTAAAGTCTGTCGTCTTCGGAAATCCTTATATGGACTGAAACAGAGCCCTCGTGCTTGGTTTGGGAAATTCAGTCAGGCTATTGAGACATTTGGTCTTAGCAAGAGTAGATTGGATCACTCGGTATTCTTTAAATGTTCTGACTCGAGTATGATTCTTCTTATTGTATATGTTGATGACATTATCATTACAGGAAGTGACAGTGCAGGAATCTCATTGTTGAAGTCATTTCTTCACACACAGTTTCATACCAAGGATTTGGGATTATTGAAATATTTCTTAGGGATTGAATTGACAAGGAGTAAGAAAGGCATTTTCCTCTCGCAACGGAAATTTGTGCTTGACTTATTAACAGAGACAGGCAAATTAGGTGCTAAGCCGTGTAGCACACCCATGCTCCTTAATATGCAGCTAACTAAAGAGGGTGAGTTATTTCAGGATCCAGAGAGGTATAGACATTTAGTTGGGAAATTAAATTATCTCACAGTGACTCGTCCCGATATTGCTTATCCCGTAAGTGTAGTAAGTCAGTCTATGTCCTCTCTTACCATGCATCATTAGGCAGCTTTGGAGCAAATTCTATGTTACCTGAAAAGTGTCCCAGGATGTGGTTTAGCTTATGGTAGTCAAGAACATAATCATATTGAGTGTTTCTCAGATGTAGATTGGGCAAGATCCAAAATAGACAGAAGATCCACCACTGGGTATTGTGTATTTGTGGGTGGAAACCTGGTCTCTTGGAAAAGCAAGAAACAACATGTTGTGTCTCGCTCAAGTGGAGAGTCGGAATATAGGGCTATGGCACACTCAGTATGTGAGATAATGTGGATTTATTAGCTCTTACTTGATGTTGGTTTTAAGGTGCTAATACCTGCACAATTGTGGTGTGATAATCAGGCAGCTATTCATATTGCATCTAATCTTGTGTTTCATGAATGAATGAAACACATTGAGATTAACTGCCATTTCATTTGAGAGAAGATACAACAAAACTTGGTCTCTAGAAAGCATGTTAAGACCGGAGAACAATTGGCAGATATCTTTACTAAAGCTTTAAATGGGGTTATAGTCAGTTATATTTGTAACAAGTTGGGCATGATCGACATCTATACTCCAACTTGAGGGGGACTGTTATAATATGTATATTAATATATAATATCATATATTAATGTGTATTATTAACTAGCTATTATTACAGGATCTTATTTCTAAAAATAGATAGATCAATCCTGTATATATAGACATCAATTCCTATATGAAAATGAAATGTAATAAGATTAGATTTTCTTTCAAATTACAAATGCATTGCAGGAGCTGATTAGTAACTTACTCAAAAGATTATATGCTTGTATTGCCTTCAAATTTATGCATTTTCACTGAACATTTTCTTGATGTGCTGTCAGCATCTTGTGTAAGTTCCTGTAGCTTCTTATCTTATTTCTCCATACAGAACATCCATGCAATTCTTCTGTTTGACTATGAAGGGAGTTTTAGTTGAGGAGTCATAGAAATGACATGACTGGGAGTGTTTTAGATAGGAGATCATAGTATGTGGTCATAGCATTTTATGTAAATATGAATGAACATTCCAAATAATAAAATTTGATACAAATATATATAACAAAGGTATGAACACATATTTTGCACTTACTAGTTGGTGATATAACGTGAAATACATTCGATCCACCGATGCTGAATGCTCTATTATATTTGAGCATGTTTCAACCCTCTTCCTATTGTCTGTATAATATATGAAGCTATCCCATGAGTCAATGCACAGGTCAGATGACATGTGCTGAGTTCTTCTTTCAATTACCTTTAGAAGTGCTAGTGGTTGATTGTTAAAGGATGTAGCATCTCACAATTCTTACAACAACTATTATAAACTTTGTAAGAAAGTGTAGTTCTAAATTTATGCACATGTTTACTATAAAACTATGTTATTAATTTAAAATATATTTATTTAACAACATATATTAAAAATTATTATGAATATATGACAAATATTATTATTATATTTTAAGAAAATATAATATATTAAAGTTTTATATTACAATGAAATATTTTCACGAAATGATGTCTTATTAATAAAGAGGTATAGCTTCTCAAAATATGAGAGTGAAACATTACAAATGTGAAAAGTTGTGCTGTTTCACATTGAATTATGCAAAAGTTATAACTATTCTAAAGATTATGTTACTTGGATTGAAATGCTGCGTCTCTTTAAAAAATTCTCCAAAATTACTTATATAAAGATTTTAAAGCTAATAGTAGTTTTTGACAAAATACTAATGACAAAAAGTTGATATTGAAAAGATATTATTAAAGAAAAAGGTAATATTGAGGGGGTATAATGAAGAAAAACTACCAAAATTATATGTTATAATAAATTGTTATTGAAATTTACATGCCATCCCTTTTAAGAATTGTAATTTAAAGGAAGAGGAAAAAAATTATATGTATTTCATTGAGTCTTAAGTTACACATATATACACGTTTTATTGAACTAAAAAAGGAAAGTAAATC
Source organism: Laguncularia racemosa (assembly GCA_037954665.1). Classification (NCBI taxonomy): domain Eukaryota; kingdom Viridiplantae; phylum Streptophyta; class Magnoliopsida; order Myrtales; family Combretaceae; genus Laguncularia; species Laguncularia racemosa. The sequence continues at coordinate 4,219,475 of JBBMOL010000038.1, read as the reverse complement.
TCTATTTTAAGACTAATATATATCTAATAATAATAATATCCTAATTTATTAATTTCCTAATTTACAGCTTATAACACTCCCCCTCAAGCTGGAGCATAGATATTAATCATGCTCAGCTTGTTACATAGATAGTCAACCCAAGTCCCATTTAGAGCCTTTGTAAGAAGATCTCTTAATTGTTCTCCAGTTTTCACTAATCCTGTAGAAATTAACCCCTGCTAAATTTTCTTCCAAACAAAATGACAATCAATTTCGATGTGCTTAGTTTGTTCATGGAACACGAGATTCGAGACAATATGAAGAGCGGCCTGGTTATCACACCATAGTTTTGCAAGAAGTGAGATGTTGAACCTACTTCATTTAAGAGCTGATATACCCACATTACTTCACACACTGATTGTGCCATAGCTCTATATTCTGATTCTGTACTAGATTGAGATACAACATTCTGCTTATTACTTTTCCATGAAACTAAATTTCCTCCAACGAAAACACAATATCCTGAAGTAGATCTCCGGTCTTCTTTACATCCTACCCAGTCAGCATCTGTGAAACACTCAATACTAGTGTGATCATGATTCTTATATAGAATACCACGTCCAGGTGCTCCCTTTGAATAGCACAAGATTTGCTTTACAGCAGCCCAATGATCAACTGTTGGAGAAGACATGTACAGATTCACAACACAGATCGAATATTCAATATCCGGTCGAGTTACTGTAAGATAATTCAATTTACCAACCATCCATCTGTATTTTTCAGGATCCTCAAACAACTCTCCTGCTTTTGTCAGTTGCAAGTTAGGAACCATTGGTGTACTACATGGTTTAGCACCCAATTTTCTTGTTTCAGACAATAAGTCAAGTACATATTTTCTTTGAAATAGAAAAATTCCTTTCTTGCTTCTCATTACCTCAACACCCAAGAAATATTTCAACATTCCTAAATCCTTTGTTTGAAATTGACTTTGAAGAAAGGATTTGAGAGTCGAAATACTTGTAGTATCATTACCAGTAATAACAATATCATCCACATATACGACTAACAGAATAATACCAATCGTGGATCGTCTGTAGAAAATAGAATGATTAGATTTGCTTTTCTGCATTCCAAATATTTCAACTGCTTGGCTAAATTTTCCAAACCAGGCATGAGGGCTTTGCTTCAAACCATACAAGGACTTACGAAGATGACAAACCTTTCCTAAATCCCCCTGAGCAACAAACCCTGGAGGTTGCTCCATATAAACTTTTTCTTGAAGATCCTCGTACAAAAAAGCATTCTTGATATCTAACTGATGTAGAGGCCAATCATAGACCGCAACCATAGAAATAAATAACTTGATACATGTTAACTTAGCAACAGGGGAAAAAGTGTCAGAATAATCTATCCCATAAGTTTGAGCATATCTTTTAGCAACAATATGAGCTTTTAAGCAAGCAATAGATCCATCAAGATTTACTTTAACAGTAAAAACCCATTTACCGCCAATGGCTTTTTTCCCAGTAGGTAGATGTACCAAATCTTAAGTATCGTTTTGATCAATGGCATTCTTCTCCTCTACCATTGCACTACGCCATCTTGGATGTGATAATGCTTCATGAATGGTTTTAGGAATGGAGATAGAATCAAGAGATGTAATAAAAGAACAAGAGAAGGCTGATAGATGGTCATAAGACATAAACGAAGAAACAGGGTAAGTACACTGTTGTTTACCTTTACGAAGGGCAATGGGAAGATCGTCTGTGGAGATTGAATCTGATGATAAGGAGGCTGGCTCAAGACATGCATCAGAAGCTGTCTCAGGATCACGCTGCCTACGAGAGTAGACCTGAAGAGGTGGTTTAGGAGTAGAAGTGGTAGATGTAACTGTATAGATTAACCGATCATCATCTTCCCCCTAGCCTATATGATTGAAGGATGGAGAGAGGGATATTTTCATGAAAAGTAACATCAATCGATACCAGATACCTATCAAGGCTAGGACAATAGCATCTGTATCCCTTCTGAACACGAGAATACCCAAGAAAAACACATTTCAATGACTTAGGATCAAGTTTTGTAACTTGAGGACGCACATCCCGAACAAAACATGTACAAACAAATATTTTAGGTTCAATAGGAAACAGAGATTTACTCAGGAAAAGAGTATGATAAGGAGTCTCACCATTTAGAATAACTGAGGGCATACAATTAACTAAAAAACAAGCTGTAGACACTGCATCAGCCTAGAAGTGTTTGGGGACATGCATTTGAAACAACAAAGCCCTAGCAGTTTCAAGCAAATGCCTATTCTTTCTTTCAGCAACACCATTTTGAGATGGTGTATCTACACAAGAAGTTTGATGAATAATGCCATTCTTAATCATGTAGGATTGAAAAAATTTAGATAAGTACTCTTTGGCATTATCACTTCACAACACCTGAACAGAAACATTAAATTGAGTTTTAATTTCAACAGAGAAAGTACAAAAATGAGAAAACAACTTAGAACGATTCTTCATTAAATATAACTAAGTCACTCGAGAATAATCATCAACAAAGGTAACAAAATACTTAAATCCAGTTTTAGATGTCACTGGACAAGGACCTCATACATCTGAATGGACTAACTCAAAAGGAGCATTTGCTTGTTTATTGACTCTAGGACTTAAGCTAACACGATGATGCTTAGCATACTGACACGACTCACAATGTAAGGACTCCAAACTATGAAACTGAGGACACAATTTCTTCAACAAAGAGAGAGACGGATGACCCAATCGACAATGTGCTTCAAACGGGTTTACAACTCCAGAGCAGGCAACAGACTTTGGTATATCTGTGTCTAGTATGTAAAGACCCTCGGATTCATGTCCTTCACCAATAATCTGCCTCGTCATAAGATCTTGAAAAAGGCAATAATCGGGAAAGAATGAGATATAACAGTTAAGGGAACGAGTGAGTTTACTGACAGAAATTAAATTGAATGACAAATCAAGCATGTTTAAGACTAAGGACAAAGGAACTAATGGAGTTGGATTTGATGTGCCAATCCCAAGAACATGGGGGGTTGACCCATTAGCTAAGGTGACAGGAGAGCAGGAGGTATGAGATTGAAAAGTAGATAATAGACTGGAATTACCTGTCATGTGGTTTGTGGCACCAGAGTTAATAACCCATTTGGAAGATGAAGAGACAAGACATGTGTTTGGTTTACCTGATTCAACAATGGCAGTAACGGGAGTAGATGAATTCCTTAATGATTCTTGATATTGTGTGAACTTAGCGAAGTCATCTGTAGAAACTGTGATAGATTTTCCAGATGTATCACTGGAAGAGGCAACCTGTGCTGATCGAAATCCCTGATTCAGACTTTGTAATTTTCTACAATCAAGCTTCATATGCCTAGGCTTATGACAATAATGACATACAAGGCCCCCAGAACTTTGTCATCGGGTATCAACTTGGTATAAATTCTGTCCCCTAGTATCAACTCCCCTACCACTACTTCCGTATTGTTGCCTTCTAGTTTCATACCGACGACTAACAAGAGCACTATTAGACTAAACAGATTGAGGAGTCTCTATACGTAGAATCCTGCTATATGTATCTTGTAAGGATGAGATCGTAGACCCAAAAAGAATATGAGATTTAATAGTGTCAAACTCAGATGGAAGTTTTGCTAAAAAACTCATCACAGTCATTTGCTCTCTTTAAGCCTGCTGAACCTTCACATTAGGACTAAAAGGTAATAACATATTAAGCTCTTTCATAAGTCCTTTTAAAATCCATAAAGTAACTCATTAGAGACCTATCCTACTTCTCAGCACGATAAAATGCCTTGCAGACTTCATAAATACGGGAAACATTTCCCTTTCTAGAATACAGAAAATCCAGATATTCCATTAACTCCTTAACAAATTCACAATGATTAATTAACCTAACTACTTCAGTATCAATCGAATTCCGTATTTGCAGAAATAATCGAGCATCTTCTCTAAGCCAAGTTTGCTTGGAATTACCATCTGTGGGTAGATCTTCAGTAAAATGATCATTCTTATCAATACTACGCAAATAGAGTCTCACAGTTTTACTCTAATTCAAATAATTAGAACTATTAAGTTTATGTTCTATAATTTTTGACATTACAGGTATCACATCTGACATAACAATGGATTTGGTTTCTGGTTTTTCACTCATAATTTGAACCTAAATTCCTCCAAAAGATGAAATAAATCTGATGTACGTCAGCCTACTCCCAACTACTAACACACCGTATCAACACTAACACACTAGATTAATACCAACAGTAATTCCAATTACCAAACACGCCAATTTAACAAATCACAAACACAAGGACTAAACACACCACAGATTAACACCAACAGCGGACAGATTAACATCAACGGGCAATAAACTAACAAAGGATCACAATTCAAAGCTAACAAACCCACACCCAAATAGGTATTAGTCAAACGAACCACAAACTTGGGCTATATATATACCAAGCGAGGCTTTCGACGAAATCGGAGAGCAAACCTACGCTGCACGTGCTCTCACGCACCGGCGCGTGAGATTGATGGTGAGCTATATGGTGGCGCGTGTGTGTCACGCACGGCGATTTCTGGTGTCGAATTTTCCAGGAGCTCTAATTGGCGGGTGGCACGTCTCCTTAAGCCGGCGGTGAGAAAAAAATAAATAAATAAAACACTCAATCTCAACTCCGAGAACGGACGCTCGATCCCAAATCCAACGACAGACGCTCGATGTAAAAAAATAAAGCACTCAGAAATCCTTGCTTTGATACCATGTAATTTAAAGGAAGAGGAAAAAAATTACATGTATTTCATTGAGTCTTAGGTTACACATATATACACATTTTACTGAACTAAAAAAAGAAAGTAAATCTCTATTTTAGGACTAATATATATCTAATAATAATAATATCCTAATTTACTAATTTACAGCTTATAACAAGAATTAAGCAAGAGAACATGCCTTGTATCATATCTCACCATATATTTTTATCTAATGCAAAAAAAAAACAAAATTTTCAGTTGATAGTTAAGTAAGGTTTTTGAAATTAGCAGTTTGCAATTTTACTATTATATATAATCATAAAGAAAAAAAGTTTATATTTATCTCCCTGTGTATACAACATTCAATGTGAAATTTTATTCAAAATAGATGTTGTAGTATACATTTGTATGATCTATCTTCTATACAACATTACAATACTTGTAGTTGATGAGTTGTACTAAAGTTATTTGTGTGTGTGTGTGTTTAAAAAGGATAAGAAAACCTTGGAGATTAGAGCTAAAAAATCGGTTCACAATTGAGAGGATTTGAACCCAGCTCTAACTTGCCACCATGCCAATCTTCTGTCTTTACACAGCTGCTCCAAATCCACAGGACATGCACATGGGGAATAAATTACAAGCAACATCCCTATTTTTATAATATGTTACAGAAATACAAACATGCAATTTATTGAATTTTCTCACAAACAGTTGTATGCATTAAAATACCTACCTTTGCTTTTAGAAATGTAGCAGTGACATTGCGCTTAATGTTGTATAACCATGTACATATCTTTGTACTCCTCTGGCTACTTTCATAACATTGAATCTGTTTTGCAGATGTATGGTCTGTTTTTCTATTGCCATCTGTGAACACTTGTTCCGCTAATGCAATGGTTGTATTTAACTATTATGCTTAATTGGTAAGGACCTTTCTCTTTGCACTATGATACAGATTGAAATTCCTAGAAGTTTGAAGGCAGATTTATTCCCACATTACATGGAAAAGGATGAATCCGTTTCTTACAAATCAACTTCTATCTTGGGAGAAATTTATGATACTGTGAATTCATTTCAGATGGAATCTTTAGCTACCAAAGGTGAAGTTGCTTGGATTGCTTTCTTTATTTTTTGGTTTTGTTTGCTTTCAAATCCTCAACTTGAAAAATGCATTTTGGCTTACTAAAATAGATCGTATGTCACTTAGGAGATGAATGATGTTGGATATCCTCTCTTCCCCTTTTAAAATGATAAATGAAGGTGTTACCAATTTGCTCAATTGTACATTTGATTGAAAAATGAGCTTAATTGTAAATTAATGCATAGTATTTATACAAGATGACTAGGGTGTAACCTTAATGTAGTGAAAAATGAGCATCTTACCCTCACAATGTTAAAATATGAATACAATAATATGCCCCCTATAGAAAAGAGGATTTTATTAATTTTGTGATACTTCTTTATTTACAATTTATTCTAGTCTATATATACAATTTTTTGTTATACTAAACAAGAAAAGTCTACAGCTAATTATAGCTAATTCCCTTAACTTATTAGCCTTGATTTCCTCAATTAACTTTCCTGAAATATTTCTGAAGATTACTTATTCAAGGAATCCTACACTCTCCCTCAAGCTGGTGAGTATAGATCTTCCATTCCCATTTTGCTAACACTCTCATGAAACATGTTGTTACACAGTCCCTTTGTCATCACATCTGCAAGTTGAAGTCCTGTTGGGACATATGGAGTACAAATCAATCCACTGTTTAGCTTCTCTTTAATAAAGTGCCTATCTATCTCTATGTGTTTCGTCCGATCATGTTACACTAGGTTGTGGGCTATACTTATAGCTAATTTGTTATCATAGTATAGCTTCATTGGTTTGCTCCATTGAATCTTTAGGTCCTCTAGGATACTTTTAACCTACAATAATTCACATACTCCTACTACCATAGCTTTGAACTTTGCTTTAGCACTTGACCTTGCTACCACACTTTGTTTCTTGCTTCTCCAGGATATCAAGTTTCCTTTAAGGAAGGTATAATAGCCCGAAGTTGATCGCTTGTTGATTGGAGACCCTGCAAAGTCCGCATCTGTGTAAATTGCTAGATTAGTTGCAGATTCCTTTTTGAACAAAATTCCTTTTTCTGGATGTGCCTTTAAGTAATGAAGCACTCGATAGACTGCCTGTTGGTGAACTTCTCTAGGATCATGCATAAATTGATTGATAACACTAACCGAATAAGCTATATCTGGCCTAGTATGTGCAAGATAGATGAGTTTCCCAACAAATTTGTGGTACATCTCTCTATTCACTGCCTTATCTCCACGAGCCTCACTTAATGTATGATTTTGTTCAATGGGAGTTCCAACTAGTTTGCTAGCCATCATGCTTGTTTCCTTGAGCAAGTTCATAACATACTTCTGTTGTGAAATAAAAATTCCCCGCCTTGATCAAGCCACCTCAATTCCAAGGAAATACTTTAATCTTCCTAAATCTTTTATTTCAAATTCCTTGGCTAGACATTGCTTCAAGGCCTCCTCTACTTCATTGTTTCCTATCACAATAATGTCATCTACATACAAACTTAAAATAGTGACCCCCTCTAAGATTGAACTCTTGATGAAAAGTGTGTGATCTCCTTGACTTTGCTTGTAGCCACTAGCTATCATCACCTTGGCAAATCGTCCAAACCAAGCACATGGGGATTGTTTCAGTCCATATAACGCCTTTTTTAATTGGCAAACCTTGTTCTTGTCAACCTCACTAAATCTTGGTGGAATGTTCATATAAATCTCCTTTTCTAATTCTTCGTGAAGAAAGGCATTCGTTACATCGTATTGTTGCAATTCCTAATCAAAATTAACAGCCAAGGACAGCAAAGTCCTCATTGTATTCATCTTTGCTATTGGAGCAAATGTTTCTTGATAATCTACTCTATATGTCTGCATGTATCCTTTCGCGACCAATCTTGCGTTGTAGTGTTCTAAGGACCCATTTGCCTTAAATTTTATTGCATTATACCCATTTATAGCCCACTATTTTCTTACCCTTTGGTAAATCAACAACTTCCTAAGTCTCATTCTTCTCTAATGCATCCATTTTTGCTTCCATAGCAAGTCTTCTGTTACACTTCTGCCGCCGTCCTCACCAGCAATCACACCCTACACACACCTGTACCAGAGACATGGAGCCAAGACCTATCGAATTGAAGAGCATGGCAGCAACCAGGAGAATGTGGGGAGAAGTGAAGGATGTGACCTCAACAAGAAGGATGTGGAAAGGACCCTCGAGGAGGCAGAATAGTGGGATAGGAGTAGTGGGGTAGTGGGACGATCTGAGATCTGTATGCTAGGAAGAAGAGGGAAGGGGGATCATGTAACCGCTTGGCTATATATATGTATGCAAAAGAATGAAATGATATCTGGAAAATTTAACAAAGTTCAATTCCCTCGAGATCTTAGGTTCTCTCTTAATGAGCCTAATAACTAAATCACAATAGGAAAGCTAGGATGTAAGGTTGGCTACCTCTAGCGAACTTAACCGACCCCTCACCAGACAGCAAGCTATGGTTGCTAACATCTTCATTCTTTCTTTGATAATTTTTTAGACAATGAGCTAGGAATAGAAATTGTGTTTAAGGTGGAAAGGAAACTTTGATGGCTTGGGGAAAACTTCTCAAAAGACACAAAGTGAGACAATGGATATAGGGGTCTTTTGGCGCATTCTCGAGTCTTTTTTCTTACAACAATAGGTAGATGTAGGTCCTAATTAAGGTTAAGAGGCTTGAGGCAAAGCAGTTAAGGGCCGGTAGAAGGATGGGTTGTTGGTGGTGTAGAATTCATATTTGATTTACTCATTGCTACCTCATTTCCAAAGCTTGGTTCAGAAGATTGTTCTTGCATTGTAGTCACAATGGGATCTCCTCTCCTTGTATACACTTGGTCAAACCGAAACCAATAAAAAATTTTACCATCTCCTTCCCTTTTTTTCTGCCAACCCATTAGATTATGGAATTGATTTTTGACATTTAGATTTAAATGACCAGTGGTGGAAAGTTTGACTCCTTATCTTCAAGTGTATGTGACTCCCCCTGAAGATAAGGAGTGGTGAAATAAGGTTTATTTTCAATAAATTTAACTTCGCCCGAGACATAGAGTTTTCTAGTAGGTGGATGATAACATTTGTAACCTTTTGAGTAGATGAGTACCCTACGAAGACACACTTAAGACTACGAGGATCTAACTTCCCACAGTTATGACTATGAACATGGACAAAGGAAGTTCACCCAAAAACCTAAGGAGTAAGATTGAAGGAAGATCTAATATCGGAGTAGAATTTGGATAGGTTTTCTAGTGGACTTTGAAACCCCAAGACCTTGGAAGGAATTCTATTTATGACTTAAGTTGATGTGAGTACAACTTCTCCCTAATATGTTTTTGGCACATTTTGTTGAAACAATAAGGCTTTAGTGCAGTTAAGAAGATGTTAATTTTTTTCTTTTTGCCACTCCATTTTGTTGTGGAGTCGTGATACAAGATGATTCGTGTATGATTCCTTCATTTTGGAAATATGGACTCCATATTTGATTGAAATAATCTCGAGCATTTGTCTAAATGAAAGTGTTTTATCTTGGTGAAAAATTGATTTTGAATCATTGCATGAAAGATAGGAAAAATATGACTCACATCAAACTTATTTTTGAGTAAATAGATCCAAAAGACTCTTGTACAATTATCAATAAACATTACAAACCACTTAGACCTTAAGATGATTGGAATAGTTGATGGCCCCTAAATATCACTATGGATTAAAAAGAAAGGAAAAGAAGATATTTTATTATTGATGGGAAATGGTACATGAGTGTGTTTTGCATACTCACAAATATCACAATTAAAAGACTGAACATCAAATCCTTTAAACAAGGAGGAAAACATTATTTTCAATTGTGGAAAAGATACATAACCTAAGCGCCTTTGATGTAACCAGATGACATCCTTATTAGATGAAGAAAACCATGTGGACATAGCAGATTCACTAAATTCCGGTTGGCTTGATGTATCTAAGTAATAGTCCATTATGTTCCTTAGCAAGTCGAATCTTCTTCCTTGAACCTTGGTCTGGAAATTCACAATAGGAATCATGCAATATAACACAACCAATTAGATCTTTTATAAGCTTTTGTATGGAAGGACTGTAAGAGAAAACATGAACTGACTTACAACACTGACTGGGTATGCAATATCAAGACGAGTTACTATAAGATAGTTCAACTTCCCAACTAGACGTCTGTACCTCTCTAGACCCTTGAATGATTTGCCTTCTTTTGCAAGCTGCATATTAAGAGTCATAGGTGTATTGCATGGCTTAGCTCCCAATTTACCTATCTCAATTAATAAGTCAAGTACAAATTTTGTCTGAGATAGGAAAATGCCTTTCTTATTTCCTGTCAACTCAATTCCTAAGAAATACTTTAGTAGCCCTAAATCCTTAGAATGAAATTGATTGTGAAGGAATGATTTGAGAGAAATAATACCGACACTATCAATTCCTATAATGATAATATCAACATATATAATGAGGATAATTATACCGATGTCAGAATACTTAGAGAATATCGAGTGATCCAATTTGCTCTTTCTTAGACCAAAACTTTCAACTGCTTGATTGAATTTCCCAAATCAAGCTCGAGGACTCTGTTTTAATCTATATAATGACTTTAATAGACGACAAACTTTACCTGTTTTCTCTTGAGCAGCAAACCTTGGTGGTTGCTTTATAAACTTCCTTTTGCAAATCGCCATGTAAAAAGGCATTTTTTATATTCAATTGATATAAAGGTTAAGAATTAGAAGCTGCAATAGAGATAAATAGGTGAATAGCAATTAACTTAGCCACAAGAGAAAATGTGTCTAAATAATCCAAAAAATAAGTTTGAACATATCCCTTTGCTACAAGACGAGCTTTTAGCCGAGCTATTGTTTCATCAGGATTAACCTTGATTGCATATACCCTTTTACAACCAATCGCCTTCTTTCTTAGAGGTAAGTCCACTACATCCTAAGTATGATTTGTATCCATGGCATTCATCTCATCAATCATAGTATCTCGTTAACCAGGATGTGAGAGTGCAACATGAAGAAACTTTGGAATGGTCATAGTGTCAAGGGATGCAATGAATGAGAAAGATGATGATGACAAGTGATCATAAGATACATAGAAGAAATTGGATAGGTACATTGACGTTTACCTTTACAGAATGCTATAGGATGATCAAGATCAAGTGTAGTTGGATCCATTGAGGAAGAAGAGACTAGTGCAAGACATGAAGCAAGAGGAACTCCTCGTCGAGAGTATACACTAAATTGGAGGTCATGATGGTGGGGGCGATGGTAAGGTACCTGGAGACTTATAAGTAATATGATAAAGTAACAAATCGTTATCCTCTTCTTGTTTTGGAGTTTCAATAGATGAAAAGTATGGTGTGTTTTCTACAAAAGTGACATCAATTGAAACAAGATATTTATCAAGATGAGGAAAAAAATACCGATATCCTTTTTAAACCTGAGAATATCCCAAAAGAATACCTTTGAGAGATTTAGGATCAAGTTTAGTAACCTAAGGATGGACATCACGAACAAAAAAAGTACTACCAAATATCTTAGATTCAATAGGAAACAATGACTTCGTAGGAAACAATATTGTATAAGGAGTCTCACCTTGTAGAATAGATGAAGGGAGACGATTAATAAAAAAATAGGTAGTGGAGACTGCATCAGCCTAAAATTGTTTAGGAACATGCATCTAAAATAGAAGTGCTTGTGCAGTCTCAAGAAGATATCTGTTTTTTCTTTTAGCCACTCCATTTTAAGAAGGTGTATCTACATAAGAAGATTGATGAAGGATATCATCTTGGAGCATATAGGATTGAAATGAGTGAGAAATATTCTTTGGCATTATCACTTCTTAATGTATGTACTGAGACATTGAATTGTGTTTTTATTTCAGCACAAAAGGCAAACAAATGTGAAAACACCTTTAAACGATTTTCATAAAATAAAGCTAAGTCATACGAGAATAATCATCCACGAAGGTAACAAAATACCAAAAACCAACCTTAGATACAACTGGACATGGACCCCATACATTAGAATGAACTAGGTCAAAAGGTAGACTAGCCCTTTTATTGACTTTAGGTAAACTAGACAAATGGTGGTGTTTAGCAAATGACAAGATTCACAATCTAAAGTAAAAACATTATTAAATTGTAGATAAATGGTCTTCAACACAGATACAGAAGGGTGACCAAGCTAGCAGTGAGCTTGGAAAGGTGTTAAGACACTTGAACATGCAATAGACCTCAGCACTTGTGTATCCAATATATAGGGACCGCCCGATTCATGTCCTTTACCAATAATCTTCTTCGTCATAAGATCCTGAACCAGACGATGATCGGGATAAAATGATATACAACAATTCATTGCACAAGTAAGTTGACTTATTGATAGTAAGTTAAAGGAAAATTGTGGTAAACTTAACATAGAAGATAAGGAAATCAAAGGAGTTGGATTAATAGTGCCAGATCTAAGGACAAATGACTTAGAACCATTTGCTAGAGTGACATTTGTAGGAGAGGTGTATGGTTGGTAAGTGGAGAAGAGATTAAGGTTACCTATCATGTGATTTGTAGCACTAGAATCAATGACTCACTTGGACTATGAGGAAAGAAGACACTTAGTTGATTTACCTAATTCAGTAATCACTAACGTATGATGAGATGAAGCCTTCAATGCCTCTTGATATTGAGAGTCAGTGGAGTCAATGGACGCAATGAGTACCGATTGCTTCTTCTGGCCACAATTTTGCAATTTCTTACAAGTACACTTTGTATACCTTAGCTCATGACAATAATATCAAATAACTCTCCTTGATTCCAGACCTCAAATATGATCTCCCCCTCTCCTATTAGTGGAATTTCGATCTATACTTTGACTGACCATAGCGCTAACATTATGAGATGGGGTGACAGTTGTATGATTTTCTATGTGAATAATTCGTTTAAAAGTTTTCTGAAGAGAGGAAACTTCGAGACTCGAGAGAATCTGAAACTTGACAGACCTGTACTTTAGATGAAGACCAGCGAAAAAACTCATAACTGATATCTACTCCCTTTGAGTTTGTTGAACATTTACATTAGGGCTAAAAGGTAGTAACACATTTAATTCTTCATATATCTTCTTAAAATTCATCAGATATGTGGTAAGAGACTAATCATGTTGCTTAGCACGATAGAAACTTTTACACACGTTATAGATATGGGAAATATTCCCTTTCCTAGAATACATGGACTCAAAATATTCCATAAGTTCCTTAACATACTCACAGTGATCAACTAAATTAATAATCTCATTGTAAATGGAGTTTCCAAGCTACAAAAATATGCGAGCGTTGTCTCGTAACCATACCTGTCTAGTATCATCTAATGGTGGATCATTAGTAAGATAATCATCTTACTCAATGCTTCGTAGATATATTTGTATGGTTTTGCTTCATGCGATAAAGTTGTCTCAATTAAGTTTATATTATGTTATTTTAGTTGTCATTGGAACCATATCTATGATGTGTGATTTGTTTTCAGCCATCTAACAATCCAATACTATATATATTTCCTCTAATCCACAACAACAGACACCAACAGCACCAAACAACACTAGAAGATTAAACCAAACTAGAAATGCTAATTCCAACTAGGGAAAACACCTCAATCAGCTTACCTAAAAAAACCAAGCTTTCAAAACCACCAAACTGAAAGAAAAATTAATTTCCCAGCGATAATAAAACCAAACCAGAAACCCTAACCTTAGCAAGAAGCATGTGTCCTAAGATGATTTCCAAAATGGTGAGATTGGAATGAAGAATACCATACCATGAAGACCCAACAAGAACACGTGGATGAACGGGGATCACACACATCTCCACATGCAGAAAACAAGGAGCAGTAGACGATTTATGTGGCACGTGAGCCTCACACACAGATTCGTTGGTCGCCGGAGTTGGTTAGAGAAGTTTGTCGGCTAGCAATCTTTCCTCCTGGAGGGGCGATGAGAAAAAAGAAACACAAACACTCTTCGGAGTGTGTGTGGGATAGAAACGCTACTCACTAGGCAGCTAGGGTTTGAATCCTAAACCTTAATTTTCAAAAAAATTCTACAGTTAGACAACTTTGATACCATGTAATTTTTGTAATTTTTATAAGTAATTGTATTTAATTTCTCTCAATGCACTAATAATACAAGAACAATATATATAAAGATACAAAATCCTACCAACCTTTACCTAACACTATATTAATTATAATATAGAAATACAACATATTATAACACATACAAGATCAAATTCAGAATTTAGAACAATCAAGAAATCATAAACTCGGTCCCTTTCTATAAACTTTTTGATGACTATAGCACATTTACTATAGTTCAAACCAAATGTCATGTAATAATTCAGATTTTGCTACTAGTTTTGCAAAAAATTGGCATACTCCATCACCGTTTTCATCCCTTGTTTTGCTCCAATTGTTTTTTTTCTTGATATCATATATAAGGGTTGCATCATTGACCTTGGAATACGTCTCATGAAAGGCATCCCAAATTGCCTTTGCTGTAGGAAGAAACATGCACATATCATTTATTTCAGGGGTCATAGAATTCCATAACCATGACATGAATATTGAATCTTGTTCTTCCCATGCTTCAAATCCTAGCGTTTCGCTCTTGGTGCTGTCTCCAGTAGATGACCCAGCTTTCCTTTTCCTTTTAGAAACATTTGAACTAATTGAGACCACTTCAAATAATTTTTTTCACTTAGTCTATATGCTGCTTGGATGTTCTAAAGCTTTGTTGTGCTTCGTGTAATATGATTTTCCTTCATGATGGAATATGATAAAATAATAGGTGAAAAAAAAAGGGGGGGAAACAGCAATGAAGGTTGGGATTAACAAGAAGCACAGAAATCCTAGACAGGCTCTGCTACCATGTAGAAAAAAGGATTTTATTAATTTTGTAATACTTCTTGATTTACAATTTATTTTAGTTTATATATACAATTTTTTTATTATAGTAAATAAGGAAAGTCTATAGCTAATTACAGCAACTAATTATAGCTAATTCTCTTAACTTATTAGCCCTGATTTCTATCACTAACTTTCTTGAAATATCTCCTAAGATTATTTATCTAAGATTTCCTACTCCCTGATCTTAAGGTATTAGTGTGAGATTGGAACAATAGTCAAGAGATGTTGTAAACAAGTTCTTAATGAGGATCTCTGAGTGCTGATTACATATACAATATTGAATCGGGACATGGCCATGTACAGAATGGTAGTTGAGGTCAACATGTTCAGGTGATTGTGTTGAGTGACATTGCCCTATGGATAGACAGCTCTAACATTATACAATACAAGATGGTGGGATTCTGAATATAGACCTTTACCTCATTTGCGAGATGACAAATTTAAGTAGATTCTGCCACACCAGAAGCTAATTCAGCCACTATAGAGCTTCTCAGTACGATAGGTTGTTTCTTGGAGTGCAGGCAGATGTGGTTGCTCCAAGAAAAAATAACACTAGGATTGGTAGGTGTCTTATAACCATCGAGTCTGCATCGGCATAGGTAGTCAAGGAGATAGTAGATGTACGTATAATGGGAAGGCTTAAGAGAAGAGTGTCACGGAGACATTGGAGAACTCATTTAGTTGCTGCCATTGTTATCAAAATCGCGATTTAACTCGTACGATTCAACGGTTTTACAAGTTTGTATATATATTTCTAGTTAACTCGCACACAAAATCGGAGAGAAGTAAAATCGTAACAAAATCGCGATTTTGAACAGTAAAATCGTTCAAAATCGCGATTCTATCCATTTCAACCGATTCTACAAATATTTACAACTATAGGCTTCCACGCAAATAACACACGGCCGTGTCTCAGACCGTGTACTCAACTGTGTGTGCTTCTGTGGATTTTCCAAGCTCAAAACACGGCCGTGCCTTCAACCGTGTGTTCAACCGTGTGTGCTTCTGTGGGCATATTTCCTTGATATACGGCCGTGCAATTTAATTACCCAGTCGTGCTCTTCCCCTGTTCCTTCCAAAAAGCATTTTTCTTCATGTTTTCTTATCTAAGCCCAAACTTTTAATAAATAACTGTGGGCTTAATTGTTAAAAGCCCTCTAGCGTCCAGGGGTCGCTGCCTCCTTGAAACCCCCGTCGGGGCCCACGTGCTTTCCTGTCGTAGGGAAGTATGAGTCATACCCCAACATGTTCTTCGGTCATCACTCCTCTCTTGTCACTGTGTTACGTTGCATTGAAGTCTTTGTGTTTGTGTTCGTCGATTGTTAGTCTTCTTGTTCCTATTTGTGATCATGTTCGTATTAAAGCACTCATGTTTGATTGCTGCAACTTTCCGTATTTTAACTAATATTTTTGTAATAGTAAATAAAATAAATGGTAGATAACTTTAATTTTATAAGAATTTTTTATATTTTTAATTTTATAGGAAAGGTATAAATGTATTTATATTTCTATCTTTTCAATATATCATATTCTCATAGTTAAGTAAATGTGAGATATTGTTAAGTAAATATATTTTGAATTAATAATCACGAATAGTGCAAAAATTTACCAAGTAATATATAATTTTGAAGGTTTTCTTGTTATAGTATCTTTTTTATTATGTACTTTTGGTCATTTTTTAATATTACTCATTACTAATAGTATATCTTCATTATCAATTTTTATTTATTAGTAATTTCTTAAAGTTACAATTGATTTTTAAATTTTATTTATTATCTTTTAGCTTTTGTATATAGAACTAGGTGAAACTTGTTTTATACATGATTTATCATTTTAGAAATAAAATATCTATATTATACAACTTATGCTCGATTATCTATATTATGACTTATTGCAAATTTGCAATTTATGGCTAAAATAAATACTTAATTTCCTTATTTCTATTATTCATTATATTTTTTAATGACTATTGTAAGTAAATTTATAATATTTGAAAGTTATTTTACGTAGGTTGTAGAAACTTACGTTTTTACGTTCCGTTTCTACATTCCGATTCTACGGACCCCTTAGCGATTCTACGTAAAATCACGATTTTGGCAACCATGGTTGCTGCTATGTGATTAGTATTTTGAATATGGATAAATTAACTCGATTGATTGAAATTAATATCTTGGTTTAGTGATAGTGGGGTATTGTAGTGATAGATTGTAAGGTAAGGCCATTAGGGATGGGTTGACGTCGAGGTAATAATGGGGTTTTAACAAGTTTGAAGAGATGTGTGTTGTGTCACTTTAGGAGATCAAGAGTGACATAAGTGAATGTCTAAATCCTATAAAAGTGGAGTTTACAAAGATCCTTGTTACCAAACTATTGGGGGAGGATAGGGATGCAACGAGAGAACATCAACATAAAAGAGGACGATACTATCAGTCTTTGGAGTAGATAGATATGAATGTGTTTGACTTTGCTTTGTATAAAGCCTATGTGTTAGCGGTCAACCTTCAACACAAACCTTGAAGGTCTATGTCCGCAAACGTAGAAGGTCTTCACAGTCCCAGCCGACAGACCAGCAAGAGGGACGTGGCGTGTAAGTCGTGGCATGCAAGATGGAAGGATGGGATAGGATAAGGGTAAGGTAGTTAGCTTTGCCATGCCACTAGGGGAAATTGTTAGACGTGGCAATAGTTAGGGGGTAGTGGAGGGAGGAAAAGTAGGGAGCAGTTGGGGGAAAAAGAAACCGCTCCATGGCAGATGTATTTGAACCATTGAATGAAATGAAAGGACAAACTTTGAGTTCCTAACAAATGTACCAAGAGATCTAAGGGTTCTCTCCATAACAAGCCCTTGCCAAACACGCAAACATAGGTAAACTAGGAAGGGATTCCCGTTCCAAGGGTAGTGAACCCGAACCCCACACTCAAAACATATTAACTAGGTCCTCTAATCGATCCGCTAACACTATGTGGAGAAGAAATTTGCTAAATTGATGGAACCCAAGAGGCTATTTTATAAAATTAATAATGGGATTGTCGATATATTCAATTCTTTCTCACTGAGAAAGACCCTAGACAGTGAGCTGAGCTTTAAAATGATTGACTTTTCCCTTAGCTTTGTACAACCAAGTGTTTTGGTGGGGTTAAGGGGAAACAGGAATTTGGGTTTTGTTTTTGGTCTTGCTTGGAAGTAGCCCAAGGGAATACTTATTGTTAGAAATTTTAGAGAGAAAGATTTGTATTTTGTATTGATAGTTATATTACAAGAAACATTAATATAAATAGATAATATTTACCCAGTTGGTGTACCGACCTCAACCTAGTACATCATTAATTTTTTGCCTACTACCATTAATTATCCTATCCAAAAAGCAGGATAGAAAAAACAATTTTTACAAGAATATTATATCTCAATACTCTCCCTCAAGTTGAGGAATAGAATAGATGTCTTCCATTCCTAACTTGGAAATAATCTCATGAATGCTTACATTATTTAATTCTTTGGTTAGAACACAAGCTACTTTCTTGAGGGAACATATATCATACAAACTAAACCTACGTTTAACTTTTCTTTGATGAAATGCCTCTCTATCTCATTTTGTTTCATTCAATCATGCTGTAAGGATTACAGGCAATGTTGATTGTTGATTTATTGTCCCTGTAAAACTTCATAGGTCTCTCCTAAGTACCCTTTCAAATAGCAATAGGGAGAGTGTTGTCTATAGGTATTCAATTCTGTAAGTGCAAGGAATGATCAATTGTTACTGTGGTCTCACTTTTAGAGCTGGAGAGATGATGTTTCAGGCCTGCGGTTTGTGGGAGGTTGACAGGATAGAGATAATGCACATCAAGTTGGTGATGTGCTTCAACAATTCCAATTTGTTGGGGTGTATAAGGGCAAGAGAGTTGAGATGAATGCTATTGTCACACGGGTAATTGGTTAAGGCATTGTTGACAAATACACATCTATCATGAAACACTTTGATATGGGTATAAGTAGAGCTGTTCAAGCAAGGTAGGTTGTGTGGGCTGGCTTATTTAACTTGCAAAAAATGTAGGCTGGGCTGCAAAATTTTAGCCCGCATATAAAGTGGGCCGAAGCAGGCTAGTTTGCATTGACTTACGGGCCAGCCCCCGTATTAGCCCGTTTAGCTTTAAAAAAATGAAAAAAAAATGCAGATTGGCTTGTTAGCCCGTAGGTTAATGTGGGTCAATCCGCTTAACTTGCAAAAAAATGTGAGTTGAGTTGGAAATTTTGGCTCGCTTATTGAGTGGGCCGGCCCGCATTGACCTGCAGGCCAATGCAGGTTGAGGTGGGCTGGCTCGTTTATCTCACTTTCTTTGCCCTAGTTATAAGTTTCTACTAGAGATCTAAAATGTGACATCATTATTATTATGCATTGGAAAATTCCAAGAACAATGGTCTTTAGTAAAGAGTACATAATAGTGAAACTTTAAGTTTGATCTAATTGGCATTTTCCTTACATTAGAATGAACAGTAGCAAAGGGATTTTATGCTGTTTGAGATGAGTGCACGAATGGGATATGCATGGGTTTTCCAGCATTGCAGGCTTGATAGGGACAGGGGAAATGACAGGATTTGAATGTAATGATTTTGAAAGAGTTTATTGGAGATGTCATTATGGGGATGATACAGCTGAGAGTGCTGAATGTCTCTTTGAACAATTCATGTGAGGAGGGACTATGGGGGACACAAGAGAGGTGAATGGGATAGAAAGGGCATTAAGATATTTGTTGGGGTAGGATTTTGTTGGTAACTGAATCCTTAACAAAAAAAAAAAAAAAGGACGAATTGTCAAACTGTTGGTGCAATTGTTATCATCACACGATTTCATGATAGACAATAGGTGGTGTGAGAGACTGAACATGCAGAAAATTTTTAAGGCATAGCAAATGAAACTAGTTATGAACTGTGTTCACCCACATGATATATGTGTATGGATGCACCATCACCTACAAGTATATGATGAAAACCTGCATATGATGTTAGATTGATGAGAATATTTGCCTATTGGGTTGTATGGTGTGTTGGCCCCATGAGATTTTCTTAGAACAAAGCTGCTGATGCTCTTTCGGCTAATCTGGGTTTGAATGGCATTTCTGGTCCTCTTTGGACTAATTTGGAGGCTATTTGTTGGTGAAGGATCCTTTCTTGTCATCTTAGGTGCAGTTATTGCGGGATGATAAAGAGGCTGTGAGGGGTTTTCAATTGATAAAAGATACTTTACATTATGATAGCAGACTTGCTATACCAATAGTTCTTGTTGTGTACAGTTGTTTCTACATGAGTTTCACTCTTCTCCAATGAGAGGTCATGCAGGTTTTGTTTGAACATATAGGAGATTGGTTTCTAACTTGTATTGAGTGGGAATGAAATGAGATGCTGCCGCATTTATACCCAACAAGAATCTGCTTGTATAACAAGTTTGCCGTCATAATGTTAGTATCATTCATTAATTGAAAACTCTTAGTAGTCTCTTTACCATCCTGCAATAATTGCACTTGAGACGATATGGATGGATCGATCATCACATTACAATGAATAGCCTCCAAATTAGTCCAAAGTGGATCAGAAATGCCATTCAAGTTCATCTCCTCAAACAGACAGGAAAGAGCATTATCGGTTCTGTTCTCACTACCACTTTTATACTGGATATCAAATTTGTAACCCAACAGTTTAGTCAACCTATATTGTTGATTACGAGTAACAATGTGCTGGTTTAGCAAGTGATGGAGGCTTTTTGGATCAGTATGTATAATAAATTGTCAACCAAGCAAATAAGGTCGCCTATGATTAATGGCCAACACAAGTGCCATTAGTTTTTTCTCATATGTTAATTTAACCAAGTGTAGATTCATGGATGCCTTATATATAAGAATATCATTATTAAACACTAAGACAAATTTCCTCTAGTGTGGCTGAAAAAGGTCATTCATAGTGGCTTGAAAAGTGGCCGGGGCATTAGTCAACCCGAACGGTATCACCAAGAACTCATAACAGTATCACCAAGAACTCATAATGTTCTTGTTGGGTGTGAAATGCTGTTTTGGAAATATCTTCAAGTGCAACCCTTATTTGATGATAGCTGGCCCTCAAATCAATCTTTTAAAAAAAAATTGTAACACCAAATAACTCATATGACAACTCATCAATAACTGGAATAAGATATTTATCCGAAACAGTACTCATTTAAAGCTCTATAATCAACACAAAACTGCCTAGAACCATCCCACTTTTTCACCAAAATCACCAAACTAGAAAATGGATTAGAACTTGTTTGTATAATACCAGCACTTAACATCTCTTGAACCAATCGTTTAATCTCATCTTTTTGAACTTGTGCATATTGGTAAGGTCTCACTTTTACAGGTCCATCCCTTTCTTTCAAGGGAATTTTGTGATCCTTACCTCTCATAGGAGGTAAACCCCTATGCTCCTCAAAAACATCAGTATACTTGTCCAATGAATGAGTCAATTGTGGTGACAGTTCATCAGATTCCACACCAAAAACACCACACAAATTCCATGGCAAACTACAATAGTCCAAATTCATCAACTTTAAGAGTGATTTATAAAATATACCAGACTTATGTATAGTTGGATCACCCATTAAGATAAATTCCTTTTTCTTACGAGGAATTTTCATTGTCATGGCACCCCAATGAACCTGAACTTCTCCCAAAGTTTGCAACAGACCTACCCCCAAAATTACATCCACTCCTCCTAATTCAAGTATATAACAGCTGGCAACAATTTTCAGTTCATCAACTAACAAATTTAGATCTCGACAAATGCCACTCAGACCTCACCATATGACCATCACACAATTTTACAGTAAATGGCAAGATCTTATCAACAGACGACAACAATTCCTTCACTAACTTCATAGAAATGAAATTGTGACTAGCATCACTATTGATCAAAATAGAAATAGGGTGTCTAGAGAGAGTACCTTTAAACTTCATTATTTTAGAACCAGTAAATCCATTAAGAGCAAGGAGAGAAAGCTCCAAACCTTTGTCGCTCAACTGCTGTGCATCATCAAACTGCATGGGACTAGCTTCACCACCATCTACCCAATCTTCTTCATGATTGTCAACATCTTTTTCAAGCACTGTAAATCATAGTGTCTTATTTGGACATTCATGATTTGCATTGAATGGCTGATCACAACAACATAATCCTTTTTTTTTCTTGTCAATAAATTCAGAGTGAGGCATTGTCATGATCCTCTGAAGTCAAACTGGCAGTGGGAAGTTCTTTCTCATAGAAGTGTTTATACTTGCATTAATTCTCACATTTCCACCATCAGTCACTCCCTTTGATTTCCATGTAGACTGCACATTAGAAGTAGCAGAAACTGGTACTACAGGACTATACGTATGCAAATCTGTAGAATATACATGAGATGCCTGAGAATATCATGTAGAAATTGATTCAATTTGATTATTCCACCCAAGATCACCCAGTTGAGCCTGATTAGAAACATATCTTCCATACTTGAACTCTTGTTCCACTTTTAAAGATAGCTCAACAGCTGTAGCTAGGGTCATAGGCTTAAATGTCTATACTTGCAATCTGATATCATCAAGTAATCCCTCGAGATAATAACCTAATAATTGCAATTCCGTCATCTTTGGAGCTTGCAAAGTTAGAGCTTCAACACCTCTATATACATCACTACTGTAGATGTCTGTCATAAAGTAGGTACTCTCTCAAATGGTTTACCAGATGCTTGTCCTCCATATTGAAATAACAATTCTTGTTTTAAGAGTTTCCCAATCCAGTTGTGGCATGTGTCATTTCAACATTTTTAGCATGGACCTTCCACGCTTGTACATAGAGGCTAATGAAACTTCACAATCAGCTCTGGATTGATGCACCTCAAAATATTGCTCAATTAATGTAATCCAATGTAATGGATCTACTCCATCGAATACTGGTAAAGTTATGTTAGCTGCATTCATCTTATATTCCTCATTCAAAACTGACTCAATCAATTCCTCAACTCCATCCCTATCCGATTTAGCATTTCTACTCAATTGTTGTGATTCATTTGTTGCTCGTTCCTTACAGATGAAGTCTCACATTTCTCTTTGCCGTTTTCCGAATGATCTCTTCACAAGTCCTGGAGCATTGTTTGCATCAAAGAAATTGTGCTCTCCAATCCGCCAAGACTCGTTTAAGAATTCTGATCTACAGTAGAAATCCGTTGCTGCAGCTCTGCTAAACTTCCTCAGAGTTATTCACCAATCCCATGTACATTCCTTTCCAAAGAGTCCATACGAACTTCCATTCTGGTCATTTCCTCCATGTCTCCCACAAATGGCACCAAAATTGATACAACCGTGGGTTCAAAGTGAGAGAGAGAGAGAGAGAAGTACAGAATACCCATTTGACTAGCCAACCTTAGAGTACGCAAATTTGCAATAGGAAACTTCTCTGCTAGGGTTTCAATTTTCCTTATTTATTTTTCTTGATATCCTTCCTCATAACTAACTCCACTATTTACTCCTTAACTACTAACTGACACTTATCACTGTTTACACCTTTGCCACTACCAATATTAACAACTATACGCACATATATCTCCACACACAACACAACACAACACAATCCCCACATTGCAGACTTCCCATTACAAATACACAGCATAACAACACCACATCACACCCTACAAACACATTAACTACAAAACACACACACTACAAAAACACAACACCACCAACACACCAATAGTTAGATAAGCCTTCGCTGTCTATATACTCTCAACAATGGTTTATGAACTTGTGGAGTCGTATCAACAATAATAGACACAAATACAATAATACAATTGAGTAGATGCATTCCCCTTGTGGGTACTTTTAACATGTTTGTTTATCAATGCACAGGCATTTGGAAACTCCCTTGTTTTGATGTCACGGTTCCCGTTTCATGCGTCAATAAATGGGAACAGCTTTATAAAGAGTACAGGCAAGAAATGTCAGCTGCCTTGAATCATAAACAAGAAGGAAAACGAGAGGCACAAGTTGTTTCTCCAATGGATGAGGTCATTAAGAAATATAAGCAGGTATTTTCTGTCTCCGTATTTTTAAAATCTTCCAATGCTACCATGTTAAGAAAATTATGCTGTCCATTATTTCGGCTCAATTTATACTAAAAACTTTTGATTCTGTAGATCTTGTATGATGCTCCAGAGTTTGAAGAGAGTCATAGGATTAGGGAGGATATTTTTAATGAAGCGCTTGCGATATATAAAATCACTTACGACTATGCTATGGCTAAGGAATCTGTAGCTAAATGCGGGTTTGCTTGGAAAGTTGCTGGCACTGCCCTCTGTAAGATTTATACAAAGATGCAGAATGAAAGACCCATACTTTGTTTGCCGTCTGTTCTCAAGGAGGCTTTTAGTTAGGTTGATGATAGGACTTCATCCTAATTATATATATATTTATATGTGTATATATATTATCTAAACTTAATTGTTGTATAATAATATAATATCATCAGTGTCGTCTTATCACTATTTTCTCAAATACCTTTGCTTGTTTTGTAACTTCCATCGCAACCAGATTCGGGTACTTGATGTTCTTATGTAAGCAATCTATTCAATTGGTAGATTCAGGTTTGAGGTAATATTATCAGTGCTCAGGTCATAAGAGAAATGCTAGCTTGTAATTTTTCTTCAACGCCACATTGATATTCTTTTTCTTTTCCCCATCAGTAGCCGTTGAAAGAAGAAAATTCGTGCATGACAGAAGCTGATTTATTACGGGCGAGGCCCCATGCCAATGCTTCTGATTCTAGGTTGCTTCCAATTCTTTGTTGTTTCTGTGCTTGGCCCATGCTAATGCTTCTGATTCTCTCATTGTTAAAATAGTTGTTTCCAAGGAAATCAAATAATCTGCTTCACGTTTGTTATACGTATATGTAAATAATCTTTGTCCACTCTGATCATGTCTACGACGTACTAAGAAAGCTTCAGACTTGTTTAGGGGGTTACAATGTGATATCCCTAAATGGAGTTGCTTGTTCTATGCCTTGATTTTTCGAAGTGTGATATATGCAGTGTCCCATTCAGTACGTGGAAAATGTGCTTGCATAACTGAAAATGAGGGTAGGGTTCTAGGTTTTATATATATATTTGACAAATGATAGCTGATAATAAGGTTATTTTATTTGGATAAATATTTGTTATCTCGCACTTTCTGTGTTGAGTGTGTTATCATCAATTGTACACATTTGGATAGGTGAAACAAACTTACATAATTATGTATGAGTTTTTTCTTAAGATGTATGCATTAGATTGGTGAAAACATGATCAGGACAAGGATTCTATTCATTTTCTGGTTGAGATATGTTCTGATTATGCCATGCCATTAATAAATCGTAAGTTCATAAAAGTTGGAAGGTGATGAGGACTAAGGTATTATAATCGGGAATGTTTTACTATCGTGCAATGATTTCAATGGCAAATGGAAAGACCCAACTCAAAATTATACAATTACGTCAGGGTCAAATATTGGTTTCTAATGAGATGATATATATTTAAATTTTTTCCCAAAATTGAATGAAGCTAGAAAAGCTAGAGCTTATGGTGTGTAAACTATCAGACTTGGAACTTCAGAATCTTAATTATACAACTACATTAGGGTCTAGTTTAGTGATATAAATATTGATTTTTAATAGATGATATAGGTTTGAATCTTTTTCCAAAAAGATTATATGAAGTTAGAAAAGCTAGAGCTTATGATGTGTACACTATCGGACTTGGAACTTTAGAATCTTCTGTTGAGTACTTTTGGGTCTGTAATGTTCACCCATTCTTCGGTTTACACTTGAATAAGGGAAAAAAAAAAAAAGAAAAAATTGTACGACTATCATCTTAGATGTGTAGACTCTTATGGTCATATAAGAGGTGAGATTAATTTATTATCACCCATTGCCATATATGTTGCCATGAAGTTGACGTCATATTGCCTTTGCCATATACGGTGCTAATCCCTTAACCCTTAACTCTAGATGCTAGTCTCTAGACCCTAAAACTCAAAACCTAAAACCCTATACCCCAATTTTAGCCTCTAAAAACCTTAAACCACCCCTGAAACTTGAAATGCTAAACCCAAAATCCTAAACCATAAAACCCAAAAAAGGAGGAAGAAACAAGAAGCAATTTAGCATTGAGATGGGATATTTGGCATGATTTTTAGGCTCGAAAAGCTGAAACCTTAAACTCCTAAACTTCAAACCTTTAAGCTTAAACCTTAAAACCCTAATCCACTCATAAACCTTAAACCCTAATTGTAAACCTCAAATCCTAACCTACCCTAAAAGCAAAACCCCTAAACTGTGAACATTAGAAACTAAACCTTATAACCCTAAATTATAAAACCTAAAGCCTAAAACCAAAAACCCTACATTCCTAAAACTTTAAACCTTAAATTATAGACCATGGACCTTACTAATCCCTAAAAACCTAAGCATAGAACACCCAAACCTTAAAATCCTATACCTCAACCCTAAACTTAAACCTAAACCTAAACCTAAGCCTAATTTCTAAACCCCAAGCACCAAACCCTTAAACCCCAAACCCCAAAATGAGGATCGATTTTGATGAACAATCCTAACTATTAGCTAGATTATAGGATATTGAAAGAAACTTATGTTTGGCCCTAACCATTTTCTAAGTGAATTGGAAGATACCTTAAGGGAAGAGCCAACCATATTCTTAGATAGAGAAGAAGTATTATGAGAATGAAATCTAGGGTTCAATGAGCAAATTTTGGTATTAGCAATACAAAATCTTAACATGCTTTAGTCTTACATTAGAGCATTAAAAACAAAAATTTAGCTTTACAAGATAACATGAGTAATTGGATCATTGAGCTACAGTAGTTTATGACTTTGGACTTTAGTCAATAAGTACTTTCAATCGCTATTTCTAATTGCCTATGCTATTTCATTCTTGTCTAATCTTATTCCTTCCTAATTTAGAGAAGCTCGTTCTACATCATATTAATCTTCTCTATTTCAACCACTTAATAAGGAGGAGACTTATCAAGCCATTTGTTGAGTTAGATCATGTAAAACCTAAAGGGAAAGATGGGGCTACATGTACATTTCTTCAAAGCATGTTGGGATATAGTCAAAAGTTTAGTGGAGCTAAGAACAACTTTCAATCTAACTTCATACCAAAACATAAAAGCAACAAATTATAATCTTGTTGAATGAGCTCTTACATAGTAGTCATAGAAAGAAAGGATCCAAAGGTTGAATGTTTTTAAAAATTGACCTTAAGAGAACTTGTGACAAGTTAGAGTGGGCTTTATCAAATTGTTACTTTCTAGCTTAGATTTTCCATAATGTTGGATGAATCTCATCATGTCTTGTGTGTCTATGACCTCCATTGAGGCCCTACTAAATGGCTTTACTTTATTGCAAATCTTTCCAACAAGTAGCATTTGTTAAGGCAACCCTATCTCTCCTTATCTCTTCATTCCTATTTTAGATTTTTTAAGTCACCTTATCAAACAAGAAGTTACCTAAGGAAGTTGGTAACCTATTTGAATTAGGGGATCAGAGATTAAACTCTTTCACTTGTTTTTTGCTGATGATCTTATTTTTTTTATAAAGCATCTACTAATTCAGCTAGATGCATCCTTGAGACCCTAAACACTTTTAGTAAATGGTTAGGATTATGAATGAATAAATTAAAGTTGATTTTATTTTTTTCCCCCAAATACATACAAAGCCTTGAGAAAAAAATATTCTTAAAATTCTTGGGATTACTATTTGGAAGGAAGGGCATTTGTTGACTTCAGCAAGTCAAGTAACTTTGGTCTATGCTACCTTAAATGCAATCCCCATACTTTATATGCAATTAACTTCTTTACTAGTGAAATTTTTGAAAAAAATTGGATCATATGAGGAGAAATTTCCTTTGGAATGGTTGTTCCAACTCTAACAAAACATATTAGATCCATTAGGATCAAATTATATAACAAAACAATTTGGGGGGCTAGGATTCGCAAACTTACTAAGAAGAAATAAAGCTTAGGAAATTAAAAGAGGATGGGAATTCAAACATGAGGAAAATATTATGGGTAAAGTTTTGTAAAGCTAAATGTAGTAGGAAAATATAGAGAAAATAATTAATATCTTCTCCAAGTTTTTCCCCTCTCTGGAAAGAATTGGTTTAGGGTTACAATTGGCTTAAGGAACTTGGGCTTCAAAAGTTAAAAAATCATAAATCATAAACTTCTACTCAGACAATTGGAGCATTGAAGGACCTATCCAATCTCTTCTATCGAGTCCTTTAACCTTGTCTTCCTAGTATTTATTAGTCAAGGATTGTTACATATCGGAAATGCAATGGAATGAGGAGAAAATTGGATTTACAATATCACAATTTCTTGTTGCTAAAATTGGGTTTGTGGCCTTATTGCTTGACAAATTATATAAGATGACTTAGTCCATCAGTTTTGAATAACAAGAAGCTACTTCTAAGGGTTATATATTATGACCTACACACCTTAGATCATCACTTGAATAGCTCTTATAATTGGGTGTGGTCTTCTTCCTTTGTCTCCCAGAATTCAGTTGTTTTTATGAGGGATTTGTAGTGAAGGTCTTCCAACCTCATTGAAAGTAAGGTAGCTCTTTCTCCACATCCCCACTAGTTGCCCATCTTGTCAACACACAAATAACGATCTTGATCATACCCTTGGAAAATTTCCAACTATAATTCCTGTATGGCATTCTTTATGGCCATCAAATGCTGTGGCGCTTGGTTTTAACATCGGCTTAATTGATTATATTCATGTAATTGTAGGACGCAGCATATAGACCGGTCTTTAATGAAATCTCCTTGGGCTATTAAGTTTACTTTTGCAGTCTGCTCTCTCTCTCTCTCTCTCTAGATATATATATAAACAGCAAGGTGTTTAAAGAAACAAGTTCTAGTTCCATTTCACATTCACATCTATCTTTAACCAATACTATATGTTGCTTATCACATGAATACTGGGCTCTAACAAAATAAAGAAAAATGGTGCTCAATTGATAAACAACTCGCTTTCTTTTCTTTTTTTTTTCAATTAAAGGATGGGTAAAAACTAACCATTGATGCTTCAGTTACTTATTATGATAATCAAGCAACTGTGGGTGGAATGATAATAGATGAGTAAGGACAATGGATTATGGATTTTACAAGAAAACTTGGCCACTTGGATATCTTGAGTGCAAAGTTGTGGAGACTCTTTTGAGTTTAACGTTAATGTCAATAGATGGGGTTTTAGAAACTTGAGATTAACATGGGTTCAGAAATCGGTGTGGATTTAGTTAAACTAGACTGCGATTATAGTAATGATTATGCTAATGTTGGTACTTCTTATAGGGCAAAAGGGTCATGCTAGCATATGTGACTATTTGTTCTAAGGGAAGAAAATTATTGCCAATCGACTAGTAAGCAAGATTAAGGAAGAAGATATTGAAAAGATTCTCTGTTCCTCCTACTGGTTTTTTGCGTTGTCAAAGGAGGACTTATGGTGTAAAAGAATGGGGTTATTGAGTCCTTGTTGGTTAATTATCTTAGGCTACATTCTAAATTAAGTCTAGCGTTTGCTGACTATTATGTCACCATATGGTAATATCCGATATAATAAGTTTTGAAAAATTAGCAGTAGGCATGCGGAAAATTGGTTGGAGTGAACGATTCTATTGATTTTAATACATATATCAACTTTATGTTTTTTTTTAATTTTATTCCTTAAAATTGTTTAACGTTGTACTATTAATCGAATATTTATTTATTAAATTTATTTAACTTTGTCATCTTATGAAAAGCATCTCAATAAAATATCTTTAGTCCTTGTTATCAAATCCAAGACTAAGGAATTGTTTTTGGAGTTTCTTAGGGATGAGGAAAGTTCCTTATACATAAAAGACCCAAAAAGTTGCATTAATATATATATATATATATATATATATATATATATTTTAAAAAAAATGACAAAAATGATTTTAAAATATAAGTAGATAACTTTAAAAAAAAGTTAAAATCTTCCATCAAGGATTTATAGATAGAGTAAAGAGGTCATTGATGAGGAGGGGTCTTTATAGTAAGTACCAACATGTTACTTAGGGACTCAAATGAGGTTCTTAAGAGTGGGAATGGTCTAAAGAATTCCTGATATAAAAGGAATAATAATAAATAGTGAGAAAGGTTATTGAAAATTTAGAATGAATTAATAATGTTTTCTAGATTTTATTTCTCAAACAATATTAGGGCAAATGCTCCAATCTTTATCAAGTACATAATTTTCAATAAATTTTTTAATAATTTTTCTCACTATCTACTATTATTTATTATAAAAAAATATTAAATAATTATTCATTACTCAAATTTATAAATGACAATTCAATATTAAAATAATTTTTTATTTTTTTAGAATACCGTTATTAAAATTAAAACTAATAAATTACAATTATTATTACGCTCGGCAGTTACGAATGGTGGCTCTTATACAGATGGCATATAAAGCGATCCAAAATCACAACAACGTGGCACATCCTTATCATCAGTTCTCACGAAAATGTCTCTAGTTACTTGCTAGTTATTGCATGGTCACTACATACATAGAAATGAGTACTTATTTTCATAGAAGATCACCAACCTTGTCATACCCTCCTACGTGTCGCAGGTTCATGTCACTCCATGTAAGGGTATAGACTACGTGTGACTTGATATGACGTGGTGGTATTTTGCATGTGGTGGTGTTATAGCAGAAGAGTGGCAGTATTATTCGGTTTGACAACTTTCCTGGTTCGACGAGGGTCGCGGTGCTCGGTTGCTACTGCTGTGTCGAGCTCAAACGGTGCGCTTGAATTGTCTGCAGAGAAGAACGAGATAGAGAGCACGATGAAGGAGTTGAGAGGTGGTGCTTCGGTGGTGGATCCTAAGTCCAACGTTGGAGGTGGCGACGAGCATGTCTACGGCGAGGATCGTGCCACCGAGGACCAGCTTGTTACTCCCTGGACCACCTCCGTTGCATGGTCAGTTGGTTTGCAGGTTTACTTAATCAATAACGTTACTCGAATTTCTATTTTAAAGTTGGTAGTATTTTAGAATTTATTATGATTGAATATGATTGCGGAAGAGAAGCTAGTGGTTTTTAACGGTAAATGGTGGTGGAGGCTGATGGTTCGTATGATGGGACGTCATAGATAGTACAGTAGTGATTCGAATCTGCAAAACATAGGAATATGATTTCCACTATAAATTATAATAGATCAGAAAAATACCATAAATCAAAAGTTGGTGGTGGTTGTCAATGGTAGGTGGAAAAATATTTTAGGAAATGTATGTTTGATTTTAAAGGAAAAATAATCATTTTGTTATTTTTTGCATATATTTTCTATTATCTAAATTGGTAGAATATATATATATATATTTAATAGATAGCAGTTTGCATGCTTCGATTTGTCTGTTCCCCTTTGATTTAACTCTTAACTTGATGACTTTCTTTTTATTTTCCTACTTTTATCAATATTTAGGCCAGTTTTTATCATAAATACAGCTTGTGCAAAGTGAATTGATCAGTACATAACTTGGTGTAGTGGACATACCTTGTTGAGAGATCCTCACCGTAACAAGGGATTTTCTTTCACTGAGAAAGAGAGAGATGCTCACCATTTACGCGGTCTTCTACCTCCAGCAGTTTTGTTTCAGGAGCTTCAGGTATGTCCAACCCAATATCTCTAATATTTTTTTAGAACTTTTCCTATTTTTTAGTGCTTTTCTTTTCTATAGGGGCGAAAGACAGCTACTTTATGCACTTAC
Organism: Laguncularia racemosa; assembly: GCA_037954665.1. Lineage (NCBI taxonomy): Eukaryota > Viridiplantae > Streptophyta > Magnoliopsida > Myrtales > Combretaceae > Laguncularia > Laguncularia racemosa. The sequence goes on along the minus strand of JBBMOL010000038.1, from coordinate 4,187,766 downwards.
AAGTCCACCGTGGATGAATATTCATTGTACCCAATCTGTGGTCTCAATGGTATCCCAACTAGCAGTAACTTGACACCTAAGCAAATTGTGTAAACGGACAGATGCATTATTGTTTTTATTGCCTAGGTGCTTGAATTTGATTTGTGAGAACACTATTAAGACAGCCAAATGGGGATTGTAATCCGATGCACCTGGTAGGTGATGCTGCCGCAGTATCTAAATGTCGGTTATAGAAGATTAAGCGATGTTTCTTGTTCCCTGTTGATCTTTGTCAAATTCTGGTATTCAGGAGAAGAGGCTGATTAACAACATCCGGCATTACCAACATCCACTTCAGAAATATATGGCAATGATGGATCTTCAGGTAACTTTACCTGGTAACCAATGTCATTCAAGTCTGCAGTTGAAGCTCACTTTTTCACAAGTAAAAGCTGGGTGGTCCCTCCAGCAACTCCTTCCATTGAGAGGTTGAGACATAGGATAAAGGGGGCTGCACAAGGTAAAATGAGCCCCCTATGTGGGGTCTTTCATATGTGCCAAATTTCCAATGAAGGGAGTTATTGGGACCACCTAGCTATTTTTCCTTATCCACATAATCAATTAGAAATTATACATTCACAAATATGTTACCTCATCATTCCTAGCATTTCTTTCATAGTTCTGTTGCAACCGGAAAATAATTCCATGTGGTGAACTTGAATGTGCTAGCTCAATCTTGATGTTCTTCTCATAGCAATTGAAAGTCCGCGGGATCTTAAATGAGGACATGCTTACATGATTTGAATCAACTACCTAATAATACAGTGTTGATGACATTTGTTTTTTTTCTTACATTCTATAAGTTCGTGTAGCTTTATTTGAACTCATTCTTTTGTTATTTGCATGTTTATTAGACTCTTCATTTGTAGTTCTTGATAACGGTAGTTAACAGGATTCTTGCTTTACAGGAGAGGAATGAAAGGCTTTTCTATAAGCTTCTTGTAGACAATGTTGAAGAGTTGCTTTCAATCGTCTACACTCCAACGGTTGGGGGGGCTTGCCAGAAGTATGGGAGCATATTCAGGTGGCCTCAGGGTCTCTTCATAAGTTTAAATGAGAAGTATGAAATGTCTCTCTTCAGCTCCGTGTCTATGCTAATTTAACAAGGTTTTTAGCTTCTGAATTGGACTTGACATCAAAGATCTTTGCTTGTTGTTAGGGGTAAGATTCTTGAGGTATTGAAAAACTGGCCCAAGAGGAGAATTCAGGTAACTGTTGTGACTGATGGAGAGAGGATATTAGGGCTTGGTGATTTGGGTTGTCAGGTGAATACTACTTTCTTGAAGTTTGATGTCACATACAAATTCAAGCAATTTTACAAAACCTTTAGTTTTGTCTTATTTTATTAATTTTATTTTCATGTAGGGGACGGGAATTCCAGTCGGGAAATTGGCTTTATATACAGCTCTTGGAGGACTTCGTCCTTCAGCTGTACGTACCTTGTACTGATGGTTGAAATTTTGATATGCTGTGTTTGTGAGAATGAATTCATGTTGTACTGCTCACTGTGTTGCTGTGTTCAATAAGTATATCTACTTAACATGACTTTTGTCACATCAATGCAAACAAAAAGCTCTACTTATTAGATGAGACATTCTTATTGATGATATTAGATCTTATGTGCAGTGCTTGCCTATAACAATCGATGTGGGAACAAATAATGCTGAGTTGTTGAATGACGAATTTCACGTTGGCCTTAGACAAAAGAGGGCTACGGGGAAGGTGTGTGTGTTGGTACTTTGCTTCCTATGCTCATGTTACATGTATTCTCCACATCATTTGAACGTTTTCTGAAATGTCAGCCGATTTGGATGCTCTTACTCTCAGGAATATGCAGATTTTATGCATGAGTTCATGTGTGCTGTGAAGCAGAACTTTGGAGAAAAAGTTCTTGTACAGGTTGTTACAACAGGTTCATCATGTTATCATTGGATGTTATATGTGAACGTCAGGGAGATCTGAATTCTATAACATCAATTTTTTTTGCAGTTTGAGGATTTTGCAAACCACAATGCTTTTCAACTACTTGCAAGATATGGCACAACTCACCTTGTCTTCAATGATGATATGCAGGTGCAAAACATAATAAGACCCAAGCATTTCTGCTAGGCTTACTCTTGTATAATGGTTTCATTTCATTGCAGGGGACAGCATCAGTGGTTCCTGCTGGTCTTGTTGCGGCGCTCAAGTTACTCAGGGGCACTTTGGCTGATCACACTTGTTCTTTGGTGCTGGTGAAGTAAGTCTTCATCCTTTGCCTTTACTCTTTATGATTCTTGTTTTAGACACCTTCACCTATTGTTTGATCCATGATTTTGTACATGACATATGGATTATGGATTGCAGGCAGGGACAGGGATAGCAGAGCTTATTGCTCTTCAGATGTCAAAGGAGGTGATATCATTGCTCAAGAACATGCTATGTAGATAGCCAATCCAGATCATATCGCTTGCAGTGCTACCTCAATTGACCTCACTGCATCCTTTTCCAATGTTGTAGGTGAATGCTCCTCTAGAGGAAATGCATAAAAAGATTTGGTTAGTGGACTCAAAGGTAAGGGACATTATAATTTAAAGTATAATTATTTCAAAGACCAAAACTCGAGCCACTTAAATACTTAGTGCATAATTGACATTCTTTTGCAGGGGTTGATAGTAAATTCTAGGAAGGAGTCTCTTCAACACCATAAGAAACCATGGGCTCATGAACACTAACCAGCCAAAGATCTCTTAATGGCAGTCAAGGTCTGTTTTTCCTCTTATCTAATGTGTATATTTCTGTGTTTATTGATATCCAACATTTTCTATTCTCAGGTAATTAAACCATCCATCTTAATCGGATCATCTGGAGTAGGAAGAACATTTACAATTGAGGTTATTGAGGCCATGGCTTCCTTTAATGAGGTATTCAAAATTTCCTTTGTACCATTACTAAAAACAATTATTTCTCACTGAGGACTGGTCTTATGTCTCCACTCTTCTGTACGAGATCTTTAAAATAACCTGATAATGCTGCAAATGAACGGTATTCAGAAACCTCTTATAATGGCTTTATCAAACCCGACTACACAATCTGAGTGTACAGCTGAAGAAGCTTACACATGGAGCAAGGTACACTTTTAGTTTTCTACATCTTGTAAAGGAGTCCTGCCAAATTGTTACTTTTAAGTCATTTCAACTTATGCCACACCATATTATATGCCCAGGGTAAAGCTATATTTGCAAGTGGAAGTCCATTGGATCCTGTCAAATACAATGGCAAAGTTTTTATCCCAGGCCAGGTGAAAAATTTCCCATCTCTTCCCTATTTTGAATCTCTGTCTTTTAGCAGCAACTGAACTCTGAAGGCTGAAAATTTTTCCTCTTTGTTCTTCCAGGCTAATAATGCCTATTTATTTCCAGGATTCAGTCTAGGTTTGGTCATATCTGGTGCTATTCACGTACATGATGAAATGCTTCTAGCAGCCTGTAAGTTGCACAATTCAACTCAAATTTCTTGTGCTTAGCCCAACATTTCATGATTAAAACATCCTGCTTCATGAAACCAAAGCTTGCATCCCAATGTATGGGGCTCGCCATAGAAAAAGAAAATAAAAGGGGAAAGTCAAAGTTTTTTAGCAGCCATTTTCGTTTATTCTGATCCATGAATAACGGAACTACTAGCCTAACTGTCCCGTGTCTGAAATAGCGGAAGCATCGGTGGGACAAGTTCCGCAGGAGAATTTCGAGAAGGGGCTGATATATCCACCATTTAAAGTCATCAGGAAGATATCTTCCCATGTTGCGGCTAGCGTAGCTGCCAAGGCATACGATCTCGGTGAGTTCATATTATCATTACTTGCTTGTCTGCATGCAACATTAACGTATAGAAATTTTCAGAAGTGCCTGTGTCTATATCTATCATTGTTTCCAAATAGAGTGTTTGGAAATATTATCAAAACGATATCAAAATAATGATCGAATCATTAACATCTCAATTCAGGGCCATTTCCTATATAATATGACTTGCATATCCTTACAGGTCTGGCAACACACCTTCCTCATCCAGAGGACATAGTAAAATATGCTGAAAGTTGCATGTACAGTCCAATTTACCGAAAGTACCGGTGAGACACTGAATTGATGTATCACTCTTAATGAATCCATTTCATGGTTGAAAATGGAGAATCTTAACAGGTTGCATAAACATAATTGTATAAACTGAAGCAGACAAATAGCTTAATCCAGTTGAATTTTCAATTGGGTTTGTACTTTTAGAAGGTTGACTCTTTTTTTTATTTTTTATTGGGTGCAGTTGTTATATCATTGTGCAATCAGTATGGATGCTAAATATAAAATATGTCTGGACTTTTTCTTTGTTTTTTCAGTATGTAATGTTGCAGTTGTATCAACACATGTACACTGTAGTTACCCTGCCTACTGGTGAAGTGTTAATTTAGCTCTTTGGTGAATTGCGGATACATTTCATGCGCACATGACACTTGATACTTCTGTATGCACTTAAGTGGTGAATAGCAAAATACGGTTTAAAAGCTTTTTTTTTTTTTTTGTTTGTGCTTATTGTTAAGAACAGAACAATAGGAACATAGTTTGAGGAAATCTTTTCCCCCTTTTTTCTCTCTTGATTTCTTTCTTCCATATGTTGGATATATATATATACACGAGAATGTTATCTATTCCTTACTAAACTTACTCCTACACATTAGCTAAGCCAATAAATAAGAATATCTCCAAATATCTATCTACCTAAATTACAAAGATTACAGATATCACAATCGTGGAGAGCCGTCAGGAGATACACGACCGTGTACACGACCATGTACTTGCTGTACGTTTCTGTGCATGTATGCACGACCGTGTACTTTGGCCGTGTACTTTCTGTATGTTTCTGTGCACATATGCACGACCGTATACTTTGGTCGTGTACTTACTGTACGTTTTTGTGCACATATGCACGACCGTGTACACGACCGTGTACTTTGGCCATGTACTTGCTATACGTTTCTATGCACATATACACGACCGTGTACTTTGGCCGTGTACTTTCCTACCACATACACGATTGATATCAATAACATCATTCTCAATACCCTCCCTCAAGGTGGAGCATGAGGATTACGAATGCCTATCTTGCGAAGAAGAAACTGAAATTGCTCTCGTCCTAAAGCCTTTGTCAGAATGTCTGCCAACTGCTCATTGCTGCGAACATAAATGGTTTTGATCAGTCCAGCTTGTAGTTCATCACGTACGAAATGACAATCAACCTCAATATGTTTTGTGCGTTCGTGAAAAATAGGATTTGCAGCAATATGCATTGTAGCTTGACTATCACAAAATACGGTAGTAGATTGATCATGATGCGCGCCTAAGCATAACAACAATCCTTTAAGCCATTTTAATTCACAAACCGTGGCTGCCAAAGATCGATATTCTGCTTCCGCTGAAGAACGAGAAACAGTATGTTGTTTCTTGGTCTTCCATGAAATTGGAGAGTTGCCAAGGAAAACGAAATACCCTGTAAGTGATCTTCGAGTCAATGGACAACCTCCCCAATCTGAATCACAATAGGCTGTCAACTCAAGATTGCTTTCAGCTTTCAGAAGAATACCTTGTCCAGGACTACCTTTCAAATATCGAACTATACGCAACGCTATATCCCAGTGTTCTTTTCTTGGTTGTTGCATAAATTGAGCTAAAATATGAACACCATACGACAACTCAGGTCTTGTGATAGTTAAGTAAATCAAGCGTCCTACCAGCCTTCGATATTGTTCAGGATCACACACCAATTCACCTTTGGCAAGTGCTAGGTGATGATTTTGCTCCATCGGAGATTGTGAGGGCTTAGCACCTAGCAACCCAGCTTCATTAATGATGTCTAAGGCATATTTTCGCTGGCACAAAAACATGCCTTTGTCATTTCTAGCCACTTCGATACCCAAAAAATACTTCAAAGCACCTAAATCCTTCATATGAAAATAGCGATTCAAATATGCTTTTAACTCATCTATCAAGTGTGATTCACTTCCAGCAATAATGATATCATCCACGTACACCAAGACCGCCAAGTGCACTTTATCTTGTATCAAAGTAAACAAAGAATAATCTGAACGAGATTAACAAAAACCAAACCGTTTTAGTGCTTCAGCCAATTTTGCAAACCAACATCGCGGTGCTTGTCGTAAGCCATAAAGAGACTTCTTCAAACGACATACTTTTTCGGGTTGACAAGTATAAAAGCCAGGGGGCATTTTCATATAAACTTCTTCTTCCAAATCTCCATGAAAAAAGGCATTGTGGACATCCATTTGATGCAGTCCCCAACCTTTAGCCACTGTGACAAAAACAAATGTACGCACCGTAACCATATTTGCTACTGGGGCAAAGGTTTCATTGTAATCTATCCCTTCAACTTGATTATTTCCGAGAATAACCAAACGCACTTTGTACCGCTCAACTGTGCCATCAGAATTATACTTAATCTTGTATACCCACTTGCTACCGATTGCTTTCTTCCCTGGTGGTAAGTCAACTAATGTCTATGTTCTATTCTGCTCAAGGGCATCAATCTCTTTTTGCATAGCTTCTCTCCAGCGTGCATCCTTCACTACCTAATGGAAGAATTTTGGCTCCACACTGCCTGTTATGGCTACTAAGAAACCTTGATGACGTGGTGAGGAATTTGTGTAATTTATATATTGAGCTAAGTCATAGGGCATACCTGAGGATGATCTTGGTTTGGCTGAACCTGCAGAGGGGCTATTACTGTGAGCAGCATAAGTCACACAATCTTTCAACCGTGTAGAAACTTTCTTAGACCGAAGACCATGACCAAGGACCGACGAACCTTGTTCTACACTCTCCAATCTGACCTTTGGTGATATATCACCCTCCCTGACTTCAGCACTAACATTTTGAGCATCATTCAACTGCTTAGGTGTTTCATCAGCAAGTTCTATGAGTTCCTTTTCTTTTGTCCCAATCAAATTAGTTTCTCCCTCATCAACGCACTCATTTATTTGAGAGTGCACTGCAGTATCCTTGTTCATTTGTACACACGCATCTACATATAGATACTCATTTTCATGAAAAACTACATCTCGAGACACAAAGTAGCTTTGTGTTTCCAAATCATACAATCTCCAACCTTTCTGTCCAAATGGATATCCCACAAAAATACATTTATGACTTCGACTAGCAAACTTATCCTTTTCACGATTCAAACTCCTTACATAGCACAAACACCCAAATGTACGAATGTAACGATAATCAGGTCGTTTACCATACAAAATTTCATAAGGTGATTTTCCTCCTAACACCTGAGAAGGAGTGCGATTGATCAAATATCCAGCTGTCAACACACATTCCCCCCAAAACTCAATTGGCAAATTAGCTTGAAATCGCAATGCTCAAGCTACGTTAAGTATATGTCGATGCTTTCTTTCTACTCGCCCATTCTGTTGTGGTGTTCCAACACACGAAGTTTGATGTATTATCCCATTGTTCAAGAAATAATCTTTCAAGCTAATGAACTCACTTCCATTATCGCTTCTCACTATCTTAACGTTCTTATTAAACTGCCTACGAACCATAGCAACAAAATTTTGCAGGATGCATCCTACTTTAGTTTTAGCAATCAGCAAATATATCCACACACATCTAGAAAAATCATCAACAATTGTGAGGAAGTAACTTGCATTAGAGGAACTAGAGATTCTATAAGGTCCCCATAAATCACAATGAACAAGTTCAAACAATTCACTAGCTCTACTATCACTAGAATAAAACATACTTCTGGTTTGCTTTGCTTTGAAACAAGCATCACAACTCTTATTTAAATCTAACTGAGTCTTATTTTCAGTAATTAAGCCTACAATCTTTGGTGACGAATGCCCCATTCTTCTATGCCAAAGTTCATCAGAAGTCAGCGTCCGAGACTGAAGTGCATGAACTGGTGGCTCCTTCTTGAAAAAATATAGCCCCTTGCAACGTTCACCCGCTCCAATCACCATCCTTGAAGTGCGGTCCTGTATCAAACAAAGCTTATCAGTGAACAATACATTACATTCCGATTCATCAACTAATTGTGACACAGAAATCAAATTGCAATGCAATCCCGGAGCATGAAGAACATTATCTAGTTGAACGTTCTTCCCTAAGCAAACAGACCCTTCCTACAGCGCCAGCACTTGTTCTCCATTAAGCAAGCCAATTGGACAGCCTAATATGTTTCTTAAGCTAGATAAACATTCTGAATTCCCTGTCATATGTTGCGTAGCTCCAGAATCAATTATCCAAAGAGTATTTTCCTTACCAGTCATCTTCTCACTATTACTCCCTGATTTGTAAGTGTTCAGCATGCTCATAACTGCTGCCCATTGTTCATTCGTCAACGTACCAGGAGTCTCAACTTCCTTTGTTTCTGTGTTTGGCTCCTCAATCACTTGAGCAACATTAACTTGAGCACCGCTCCGTCCTCTTCCTATCATCTTGCCTCGACCTCTGCCTCCTAACTGTCTTCCTCGACCTCTACCAACTGCTTTAGGCCGATCACCCCACCAAGCGGGATAACCTATAAGCTGAAAGCATCCTGTGGAGTCATGTCCTTCTCTATTGCAATGTGTGCAGACAACGCTTTTGTCCTTGGTTCCTTCATTGGTTCGAACCATAAAACTGGCAGCCTTATTCTTAATCTCCTTTTCCTTGGAGATATTTCAAACCCTTTCCTCTTAGCACATTAACGAATATGCCTTACTTACACCGGGCAACGGTGTTGAGCTCAGGATATTTGTCCTCACTGTGCTGTAGGCATTGTCTAACCCCATCAGAAATTGATGAAGTTTTTCTTCTTCTCATTTCTTAGTTATTTCAATTCCGATATTACACTTGCAACCCCCACATTTGCACGCAGATATCACATCATAATTTGCCAGTTCTTCCCATAATTGTTTCAATTTGGCATAATAACTCATGAGTGACATTCCTTGTTGTCTGCAATTTGCAAGTTCCGTCTTCAACTGCTGCACTCGTGCACCATCTGTCACAGAGAAACAATCTTTGATGTCTTCCCACAAGTCCTTTGCAATTTCCACGTGCGTCAATGTGGATCGCACCGTTGGCTCGATTGTATTCATTATCCATGATACAAGCATGGAATTCACAGTCCACCAATCTTCCAACTCATCCGAGTTTTCGTCAGGCTGAGTCACAGTTTCATCGAGAAAACCAAATTTCTTCTTGGCTCTCAAAGCAGTCCGAATAGCTCTAGACCATTCATCATAATTGTCTTCTTTGAATTGCACCTGGGTTATTATATTTCCAGGCTTGTCATTCGCATACAATGTGTATGGTGACAACGATTTCTTTTCTTCTCCTGCCATTATTGTGTTCAAGGCTTTGATACCATGTTAAGAACAGAACAATAGGAACATGGTTTGAGGAAATCTTTTCCCCCTTTTTTCTCTCTTGATTTCTTTCTTCCATATGTTGAATATTTATATATACACGAGAATGTTATCTATTCCTTCCTAAACTTACTCCTACACATTAGCTAAGTCAATAAATAAGAATATCTCCAAATATCTATCTACCTAAATTACAAAGATTACAGATATCACAATCGTTGAGAGCCGTCAGGAGATATACGACCCTGTACACGACCGTGTACTTTGGCCGTGTACTTGCTGTACGTTTCTGTGCACATATACACGATCGTGTACGTTGGCCGTGTACTTTCCTACCACATGCACGATTGATATCAATAACATCATTCTCAATACTTACAATCTTCCTCCGCCTGATTGTGTTTGTGTTTTGTTCAATTGGATAAATTCACCACGGGTTCGAAGTAATTTGGTTGGTGGTGCATACTGTTCTTTGTGTTTCTATTGTAAAGTAGGGTGTTCCTATAATGGATGGATTGAGTTGTATCATGATAGTATACATGAGGGAATATTGATTTGTAAATTTTCAGTACTAGTCTACCAAATTGCACTTCAGGAATCTCTACTTTAATGTATATTGGTTCTTGAGAGCTTGTGAGTCTTTGAAGCTCGATGATTAATGGTAGGATGAGTTAAACTATCGTCAAGTTACTTAGATTTGATCCGATATTTATTCAAGTTCAAAGGGTTTGAGCTTAACTTTGAGTTATAAGAGTAATTTATCAAGTCGGGGTTGAATATGAGTAATTTATCGTGTAGTACCATAATATTTAGTTTGATAAATTTGTCAGTCTAGTTAAATTTGAATTAAGCTTATATTTACATTGAGTTTAAACAGAGTTAGATTATTTTAATTAGAAGAAATTTTTGTTTAAATAAATTAAATTTAAATGGGTCTAATTTAGTTGAGTTTTTTTACTATTATTTTAAATTGAGCTCGATTAAAATTTTTTTAAAAAAAATTCAACCCTACAAAATCTTAGATGCACCTATAAGAGAGCTGTATAACGCATTAGTAATTAAGAAAGTTTCCTGCCTTTTTTTTTTTTTTCAAGGTGTAAATCACTATCCTTAATAAATAAGCTGTTACTAAAAATCGTATAAAAAAGTTGTTGCTTTAGCAATGTATTAAGAAATTGCTATTACTTACTGATAAGATGCCCCAGAAAAATAATGTTAGAAACTATGGGCATTTTAATAAGTTGGTTTAAGGATCTGTCATAAAAGACTTATTATGAATCCATCACCTAGCTAGTTTTTGTTCATTTTAGAGATTAGAGAAGGAGACACCTCTAGCCAAGGCCTTTTGTCTTCCAACCCTTAAGAAGAACCCTTTTCGGACTTTCCTGTTAAAGAGCCACGCCACCAAGAGAAAACGCGTGACCATCATCAAGATCTTCAATCTACTTTACTGAATTTAGAGTTGCACTGAGTTGTTATCCAGGTAAATGCAGTCAATAACTTTGTTTTACAGTTGTCATGGCAGGTATTAATGGTAATTACAAGAGATTTTACTATTAATTCTAATGGTTTGGTTGTAATTGAAGTTGGCTGTGCTTGCCAACTTGGTCCACATGGGATGATCAACTGTGCCTCAAGGGGACGTGTGGGGCTGAGTAGTTGAGTGGTTGAGATGAAAGATTGCTTGGATGGAGGCGTGAGCTCATAGCCATTTGGCTTTAGGTTGGATTATTCATTAGCTATATTGGAGTTGTACCGGAATCGGAGAATTCGAAGAGAAAGTTGTGAACGAAATTTACATCTTGATTTTAGCACGGATTATTGACAAAAAGTATATGGTATGTCGATACGAAATAAGAAGTTTTTCATAATACATTCAAAATTATAACTTTTTTTTCTAATCATTAACTATTTTAATGGGATTAATCTAGTCTTTAATTCTATCATTTAATTATATATATTAAATTTCTATCGTTAATCGTTATTTATTTTTATTATTAATATATAAATTAATAATAAAATTAAAAATTGAACCAATTTCGTAAAAACATGAACAAATTGAACTTTTGTAAGACACTAATACTACATGCGCATTGGAGTAATAATAATAATATTATAGTATGTAATAATAAATTAAATATTCATACTTTAAGAATGTTTAATAAATATTTTAAATATTGATTTAAAAAGTAATAATAACGTAGAACTCATAAAAATTTTAAAAAGTTGCCAAATAATTTTATTAAAGTAACCATTAATTAAATAGAAAGCTACTTAAAAACTCTCTAAGCACATGCTTTTCGACATACATATGGGATATAACAATAATTGGAAAGGACACCTGCGCATGGAAGTAAACCAAAACTTTAGGCAGATGAGCCCAAATAGTAACATTTGATTGCTAGGGAAGGCCAAATTTATGTGGTCACAAGGGAAATCGGGTTGCTCCACTTGGTATTTTTCCCTTTCCTTTATGAGTAATTTCTTGTTTATAAACCTTCAAGACAAGTTAAGAACAAGCATTGGCCACCGTGTTTTAAATGGATAAATAATATTTTAACACAAAAAAGTATTCAATTATCCGACATAATTTTTTAATATGATAATACATAATTTGATTTCTTATTTATTCTCATCTATTACTAAGCTTTATACATAATATAACACTATTGATGAATCTTTTTTAAATATAACACTATTGATGAATCTTTTTTTTTATGGAGGGATAGAAAGCCAAGACAAGAAAAGTTAAACAGAAAATTAATAAAATATATTCAAAATAGGGAATTTTTTTTTAAATATAAATAGATATATCATAAATTGAGGAGATTGTTATGTTTATGGTCACATTTGCTTTACGACCAATTCAAAATTCCTCCGGATCTTTAATTTTAGTATAGTTGTAATTATATTTGTTCTCTTCATTTCCCAAACAAAGTGCATATATATATATCTTGCCTTTGCTTGTTTGAGTTTCACGCAAGATGATAAAAGTTAGTTCAACCGCAATAAAACAAGCCAAAGCAAGTAGAATTTACGTTTTACACGAAACCTTGTTTAATTGAAATCGAGGAGACACTTTGACTTGTCTAATTATGAACTTTTCTACATCCAACAAAAACACTCTTGCTTGCATGCTAATCAAACGTAAGGAAAAAAAAGAAAAAGATTTATTATTGTTTCTTTTCTTCTTTTTTGGAGGTCGAATGCGAAGTGAATAGATGAGGTCTACTGTACCTCTTTTTAAAGTCATCACCTCTAAGATATACCATTATGGGTTGTATATAATTGTTTTATCGACGTATAGATAAATAAGCAAATTCATCAAGCTCATTGTAAATTTTATACAATGGCAAAAATTGCTTGCAATCGTATATCGCACCCAAAAAAAAAAAAAAGGAAAAAAAATACCTAAACTGGCTGAAATTACATGTTGTGGCTTGATCATTGTTGGCCCTTACTAGATATCTCACACCGGCACAAGGGGCAAGAATTGTAGAGGGAGAGCCACGTTTGGATACAAGTTAAATGGTATAAATGCCCACAAGGTAACTCCTTGGCCTCGTTTCCATTGCAATAACCTTCCATACAAATCGGGCAAGCTTCCTTGGCTCCGGTCACCGTCGGCATCATCGAAACCGCCGCTTGGGCCCCCATGTAATGGCAGTTGATGTCCGGTGGATCGAGCACTTCGTCGAGGTCGAAGCGGAGGTCGATCGGGCATATTTCCATGGCGGATCTTATTGATAAGGAAGCCATAGGTAGAGAGAAGAAGTATGCAAAGGATATTCCTAGTGTATATCTTGTGATGTAAGATATATATGTAAATATTGGAAGACTTAAGAGATATGTGTAGATTATTTTAGCTATTAGGTCAACTTTTTCACCATTCTTGAATGCGTGACAATCACCGGATAACGTTGTTAACAAGAATGGGCTATGTCAAGAAAATGATGCATGTCGTCCGATCCGGTTTCACATTTTCGACGGTTCTGATTAATTATACCTTGGATGGATTATGATGGTGTCTTAGCTCAATGGTTATCTAATCACTTAGATAGTGATGGTTTTGTATAATTTATTTGTCGGAAATAGTTTAACGTCATTTGTCTTGAAAAGCCAAAGATAAATTTTGAAATTATTATTATTTATACTCATTAAAATCAAATTACGAATTGAAAAGATTATATGAAATCATCTTAAATGTCTGAAGCTGCTTCCCACTATCTTCCGGCATTAATTTTAGTGTTTTATAATTTTATGATGACGGACTATAATCCAAAATTAGAATTTTTTTATTTTGAGTCAAACATGGGCTCTACACAATGACAGAAGATTGTCCCAATTTTACGTTAAAAATAAAAATACAACAGAGACAACTATTACCCGACAATACATAACAAAATTTCCGTTGACTTTCAAAATTTGAAGGAGAAAAAAAGAAAAGAAAATTGCACTTTAGTTGCTTCTACTCTTTATGGATAGTGATTCTTTTGGAAATATTTGCTTTTTGGTTCAAATTCAATCCTCCCATACATTAATGAATTGACCATTGACAAAATCAAACCAGGCCAAAGCCTTGGCCTTGATAAGGCTAGAGTTTTAGGCATTGGGATGGCACTGGAATTAATGACTTCCTTATAGTACTAACCATTAATACCAAATAATATATATATATATATGAAAGGTGGTTGATTTCAAATTCATCAAATTTTTAACGTAAAAATACACTAATTTTTTTTCTTTTTTCTTTTTTTTTGATAATTACAATAGGAAAGGAGGATTTGAATTTATACTATTATATAGCTAACTAAATTACAAAATCTTGACCTAATTTTTCTTCTACTTTAAACATAACTTTTTTTTTTATACTTACCAAGTAAAACTAATTTTTTTCTTTTATTTACGAAGAAAAAAAAAAGATGATTTTAATAGCTTAAAACAACATCTGGACTCATTGTATTGTTTTAATATCACCATTTTGAAATCTTCCTTTCTTTATTTTGTGCGTAGATCGCCCCAGTTATTGCACTATTGAAATATAACTTATAATTTTTGTTGTTTAGAAGTTTCAAAGGGGAATATATTAAATAATATCATTTTTGAAAAAAAAATCATAAAATAATGTATATACAAAAATTATTTTAAAAATACGTTTTAAAGTCATGGACCTACACATGCTTTTAGTTTTGCCCATGCCTTTAGTTTTGCAATTTTTTTTAAATACAAAATGAAGGTTTGTAACTTTTAAAATAATGAATTTTTGGTGGAATTTTTTTTAATGTAAGTTATTGCAATATTTAAATTTAAGGAAATTAAAATTTGTAATTATTATATAAAATTTTAATGTTTTTTAAGACGATAAAAGAAGTAATTTGAGGAAAACTATAATTGAAAAAAAAATCAATAATTACTAAAAAAGTTTAGAAATAACTGTGAAATACTTAAATAGGACAAAAGAAAAAAATAATTTATTACAAGATGTAAATAAATTACTAAATTGGAAATATTAGTATACAAGAATTATCAACATCCATAAAAGGTGTCTTTCCTACTACATTATAACTAACTAGATGAAATGATCAAGGCTTCATCTCATTTGTAAAATGAAAACAGAAAATGTTACCATTACATAGGTAATGATTCGATATCATAAACATGAAAAGGTAAACTAAGATTGAATTAATAATGTGGTTGATTATGTAACGTTTACCATTGTCGTGTCGACATGGGAACATTCTTCTATTATGGCATTCCTCTCGGCAAAGTCCACATATGATTCTATTTGGACACTCTTTAATATACATCTCCATATGGTATCTTTTTCGCCTCAGCTCCTCCTTTTTCCATGCAAGCTTTCATTTTAGATAGAATAATGGGAACTGTACCAGCTCTTAATTGATGTCGTCGCCTATTGGCAAGAAGTGGGTCTTGTATGTGAGCTCTTGGTATGTTCACTTGTACCAATTTGATATGGATGCCGAAATATCAAGCCTGATTAAAGCACCAGCTGCATAAGTATGGATGCCGAAATATCAAGCCTGATTAAAGCACCAGCTGCATAAGTGTGAGAGCATGGGGTTCGGCATATTTGCTACTTTTGGCATGTGCATGTGTTGCAACTAAAGTCAATAGTGTGTGTTTAGCCCCCTCCCCTCAACCCGCTCGCTAAACGATGACTACCGATGAGCACTTCAAAAATTATGGTCTACCTGCTATACTCGATGACCTTATGATTGCTAGCTCGTAAACTCCATCTATCTATCTTCTTGGTGGTATATTTGGTGAAAATTCTCCCCTTTGTCGTATTCTTAAACGCCTTCAAATGCTTCTTAACGAAGTACCCAACGCAATTATAAAAGGTTTTCTTCACCAAATCAATCACGAGGAACCCCTGAGCTCCTTTTAAGATAGAGTTATAGTTTTCAACAACATTAGAGGTCATATACCTAAACCGAAAGCAACCGTCATGAGCCAACGTCCACTTTTCCACCGACACATCATCAAACCACGCTAAGGCATCAAGCTTGGTGTTCCCCACTCGGTTCATCAAATATTTAAGTTTTCAAGCTTGTGCTTGTAACTTGACATATGTAACCAACTTCTTGCATTGTTTATTTTTGTATGTCTTGTTGAAGTTGTTTGTAATGTATCGTAAACAAAACTACCACACTGCAAATGAAAGACACCATCCATTGTGTTGAGCACATTGATGCTAGCATGTTTGTCTGCTATAAGGTAAATGGGCTCATGATCTTCATGTTCGCCAATGACTTGTTCTTCCAATTTCCTTAAAAACCAACCTCATGTTTCAGTTGTCTCGACATCTACTAGAGCGAATGCCAGTGGGAGTATATGGTTGTTCCATAACCTTCATATCAAGATTTTCCATGACAAGGTTCACATATTGCCCTACAAGAAGATTGTAATCCAACTACAGGTGATCTTGGCTTATAATGAGGTTAATGCATGTGTGTAGACTCTCTAATCTAGTAACTACAAACAACCTCTCCAATTTCTTCTTTCAGGCTTGAAGCTTCCACTTACATTCATCCTCTCTTTTTGTACAATAGACATACCAAAGCACCAAATTAGATTTTACAACTGTAAAGTTGTAATGATTCTTGACATGATAAGCCTTAACTACTTGAACCACTTCTACTTTGTCCTGAATCTCATTCCCTTATAGAACTCGACACCATTACTGAAACCACTGCACATTGCATTTTTATCTTGCTCAAAATAGATGTAACTGTCATCACCGCTAATATTGTAGTATGGAATAGGATCTCTAACTGCTAAACTAGTTATTTAGCCATAGCTGGCTTGTATATTGCCTATGTCAAGTACGTATGTACGACTGGACAATCATCTTCAGATACATCATCTCCATCTGTTTCACAGTCATCATCCTTCTCCTTAAAGCTCTCGTCATACTTGGAACTGTCCTCCTCAACATCCATCTCGATATCGGTGTTCGTTGTAGTATTCGCACTCAGTCGCACCATGTAGGGATCATGTGACTTTGGTTATTGTAACACCGAAGTAACTTCTCTATCTACTTCATTCTCATAACTCATAGGTGCCTCTTCCATAGGGTCTCTAACATATGCTTCAAATGTTGATGGCTTCAGAGATATTTCTTCCATGTTAGACGAGGAATGTGGGTGTACACTTTCTTGGAATGTTTGCCATTACAAGAGACCTTCCAAATCTTCAGAAATTCTAACATACAGCTGTTATATGCCTTAATCTCTAAATGATTCAGCTGTTTTAATGAAAATTTCAATATTATCATCTTTGATTGCCATCAAGGCATAAGATAAATTGCTCCCATGGAAAATAGGATGCCTATAAATTATCTTAATTCCCACTTTGGTTAGATCAACTCCAATACTTTGGCATATTCTATTCAAAAATTGGTTGTAATTCACATTTTTTTTCTTCTTCATTTTTAACTTTTAAACTGGATCTTTATCATATTTCGGCTCTCAATTACCACCAACAATATTTCCAAAAGCGTAAATAATCAGTTTCATGTAATCACCTGTTGTTTCCCTATCTACAGTACATATATATAAATTATTAGTTATTCCACATAAATAGGTAATATCGGTTTTTTATATTTTACATTGCACAGAATTGATATTTTTTCTAGCAAGGTAACCAAAAGGGACAAAAATAACCAAATTTACATTTTATTTTATTTTATTTTTTCAAAATTTTGCAACCAAATTGTACAACACAATCAAAATTATTTTTCCTATGTATATTCGATTATCTAGTTAAAATATTTTCTTCTAACATTACAGATAATAAACTTAAATTTTATATTTAACTATAATATGCATTTTTTCTTCAGTGTAATCACATTGTGGCAACAAATTTCTCAAACACCAAAAACAAACGCATTAATAGAAAAAACTTCAACTTTTTTGTGAAAATAAATATCGAAATGTAGATTAATCCAGTATTCTCATTGAGGAAATGATAGATCTCATTGGATTTATTCAAATCCTACAAGCTTTGTATCTGCAGAACTATTTCTTCTTCTTTCTACGAAACTGTAAACGAGAGAAAAATAAAACGAAGAGATGAAGTTTGTAAGTAAAATTAAAATAATTGTATTCTGTAACCGTGTTTCAATTATTAACTTCAAATACTGTAGCGTTTGTGACTTTGTCTTCTTGTTTTTTTTTAGGTTTGCAGTGCACACATGTTGGTCGATGATTAACGATAAAAATTCAATAGTGAGATTACATGTACGGGACTAACTTGGGAACCTGCACCTTCAACTTAGCAAATTTTGGCAAAACTGAAGGCGTGGGTAAGGTCTGCAACTTTAAAACTTATTTTTTTAATAATTTTTGCAGGTACTCTATTTTACGATTTTAAAAAAAATGATATTATTTAAGTATATTCTCCCAATTTCAAATAGGTTCCTTTAAAAAAAATTAAATAATCATATTGTTTCTAAAATATGAAAGCATCACTGCCACAAAGGATGCTTCTCTTTAAAAAAAAAAAAAAAAAAAGCAAAGCACTTACCACATTGAGAAGGGATGCATGTAGAATTTAACATTAATGACATGTGTGATTTACATATTTGATATCTAAAGCATCCATAAAGTGACTGGGTGAATAGATAACCCTATTGTACAGGGTACATATCCATATTCTCCTTGATTAGATAAATTCTAGATGAGTATTAAGAGTTATAGGATATGTTTCAAGTACTAATTTTTCATAATCTACTCTCATAAGGTACAATATAGATATAAATCTTCCTACTATGTACTTACCTTGGAACCTGTATTCCAAGATATATAGAATATAGATTCTAGGGTATCTTATACTTATTTTATAAAATGTTAGTAAATAATATTAATAAATGAATAGTAAATAACAAAATTATGATTTTTTGGCAATAAATGTTTTAGTAAAAAAAAGAGCCTAAGTCCATAAGTTAATAACCCTGAATGGTTAAACCTAATATTACCCTTCTTTCCTTTTCTTGTTCTTCCCTCATTTTCCTCTATGATTTTTGTTTTTCTATTCTCTTGTCTTGTTTCTTCTTTTTTTTTTTTTCTATTTGCTAAGTAGTAAGGCGTAAAACTTGAAATAATTAATGCCAAAAATTTACTTTTTTAAAAATTAAACTTATTTTCTTACCAGTTATATAAATTTTACATATAAAAAAAATTATAAATCATATATAAATTGATTTTTTAATATCATACAAACTTAAAATTTATAAAAAAAAATGATAAAATTTATAAGTTTTACAAAATACATTATATCCTATAAGTGGTTTTAAGATACTATATGATAGGTTTCGATTAAAAAATTAAGAACTCGAATCTTATAAGATAGGATATGAGTAGAACCTCGTACTCTATCTATCCTATACTTACTTACCTTTAATACAAATACTTAGATAGGGTCATGCTAAAATTACTATATGAAATTTATGTGTTTTTTTTAATTTTACATTCAAAGTCTAAAGTTGCTAACTATTATGTCCAATCAAAGCTTTATTTGTCATATTTAACACTTGAAGTTTGAATTTGTTAAGTTTTGTCATTTGTAATTAAACTTTGGTTGGCAAACAACCTTTAGTCAAAAAGTATAAGCGTGGATAAGGTAGTAAATTTAATATGTAAAAATTCAACTAAGTATGACATTTATTAACTTCAGACTCATATGTAGAATGAAATAGATTATTTCAACTTTTACATCTTGAATTTTCCTTAATTTACAAATCAATGGTTGAGATAGTTTAAAAATTTGAATAACCTAATGACTTCATTATAATGTCATCGACTTTCTTATAATCCCATCAATTAATTACTCATAATAACATCTTAAGGGGGTAATTAGGAAAAATTGAAAGAAAATTACATATGATAGAATCTTATTTAAAGGGGGAGAAAAATCCTCAAAGTTCATATAGTAATCTGACCTTGTCTCTAAATACTTGTTGATATTATGCCGGCAAGTTTAAAGATGGAATCCTATGATCTTGCAATTAAGGTTGGGCAAAAATACTAATTGAACCATGAATCAAACCAAACCGTAAATTAAGTTCAAACCGTCTTTTTAGGCTAAAAAAATTTACAAACTGAGTTGAACTATGAGAAGTAAAGAAAAAGAAAATAGTAGTGAAAATCTAGAAAATATATAGCTAAAAAAAGAGAATTCCATGTTATTTGGTTTTTATCAAGTAAATTACTATTTTTATTTCATATTTTTACTTATTAATTAATATAGAAACTATAATTACCTTAATAGAGATAATAAAACCTTTTTAATATGTCAAATAAGCATTATATATGATAAATGACATAAAAAAATGATAATAAAATAAATTTTCTTTTATGTCAAATACAATTCCCATGACTTATTGAATTTATTTATATATATATATAATTAATACCAAGTGTAAATAGTATAAATCATGAATTAAACCATTTTTTTAAATTTAAAAAATTACAAACTGAACTATATAATTAGATTTAATTTAAAAAAACTATAATATATAATTGAATACATAAATCATATTAAATCAAACTGCATCCATCCTATTTGCAATAGTATCTTTTCCTCGTTCTTTTATGACAGCCCTCAATTCAAAGAGAAACTAGGGCTAAAGATTGGATTGGAGAAGGCACTAAGCTTTTATGTAAGTATCAACTAATGAAATCATCCAAAGGCTCCACCAGTGACAGTAGGCTTACAGTTATAATTTCGTGAGTTGAGTTTTTTTTTTGGGAGAAATATAATTTCATATAGCTGTCATAGGGCACGAAAGTCTATAATAGTGATCACAACCACATTGTGCTTATCGATGTCTCAATTGGTTTCACTTCGGCAAACATTGATCATAATTTTGGAAACCGTATATGATGTGCCCCAATTTCGCAAGGGAATAAAGGCATCACCTTTGTTTGTGCAGTTAATAAAAAGATTGAGTGTTTTTGTGGGTACATGATAAATGGTATGAGATTTTAATCGTGATTTATTTAATAAGATATAAATTTCAAAATTTCAAAAACAAAACTTATTTGATAGTATTTTGAAATCATCTTGGAACTCATGCTTTGTATAGGATAAAAAATATCATATAAAATTTGTAAATTTTACTTTTTATATAAATTTTAAATTTATATAATATTATATATATGTGTGTGTGATATTACAAATTCTTCATTAATAAAACTTAATGAAATTATAATAAAATTTGTGAAATTAAAAAATATATATTTTTTCCCTATCTTCATCATTTTAAATTTATGTGATCTTACTACTTAATAGATGAAAAATAATAAGGTAAGAGAATGGAAAACTTAAAAAGGGAAAAGCGGTATTAAGTTTAGCCATTTAAAATTATTAACTTATAAGCTAAAAAATATAATTTTAATATTTTTTAATCATTTATAATTACCATTTAATAAATTTTATAAGATGAATATAGGATATCCTAAAATCTATTTCTATACACCTTAAAGTATATATTTTAAGGTGAGTATGAGATAAGAAAATCTAGTATTTGTACCATATCTCGTGCAAATAGGTTTTAAAAAATATATAATCAGAATCATTAGAAGATGATGTGAAATCATATTTACTGCGTGGGGCTGCTTTCCACTAGCTTTCGGTATTAGTTTTAGGGTGTTATAAATTTATGATGATGGATTATAATTTGTAATTTTCCAAAACTTGGATTTTTTTTTATTTTAAGTCAAGCATGGCCCAAGAGTCATTGAATTCTACAAAATGACAAAAGATTGTCTCAACTTTACGTTAAAAAGAAAAATACATGAGTGACAACTATTATCCATTGCAATTATGTTGGACAATGCAGAACAATTTTTCCGTTGACTTTCAAAATTTGATGGGAAAAACAAAAATAAAGAGTACATTATGATTGCTTCTACTCTTTATGGATAGTGATGCTTTCGAAATATTGGCTTTTTGGTCCAAAACCAGACCAGGTCAAAGCCGTAGGCCTTCATAAGGCTAGAGTTTTAGGCATTGGGATGGAACTGGAATTAATAACTTCCTTGTAATACAATCCACATCTTATTTATAGATAGCAACTAATAATACCTAATGATATATATATATATATAGCTCAATTATGAAACATGATTGATTTCAAATTTATCAATTTTTCTAACATTATAAAATTCAGATGTACTAAGTTTTTTTTTTATTTTTTTTATAATTATAATAAAAAGAATGATTCAAATTTATACCATCCTTATAAAAGGATAATATCCATACTAATTAAACTATAAGATCTTGACCTAATTTTTCTTCTATTTTAAACATAACTTTTTCTGATATTTAACACTACTTTTTTTTTCTTCTTTTTCATTTACCAAGAAAAAAAAATCATTTTAATAGCTTAAAACAACACCTGGGCTCATTATATTGTTGTAATATCACCATTCTAAGGTCTTCCATTCTTAATTTTATGCGTAGATCACCCCAGTTATTGCACTATTGAAATATAAATTATGATTTTTGTTGTTTGGAAGTTTCAACGATTTTTTTTTTATTATTATTAAATAAGCAGATTCTTTCTAAAATATGAAGGCATTACCGCCATGAAGGATGCTTCCATTTTTCGAATAAAATAAAGCCCTTACCATAGGATCATGCTCGAGAATGTTGTATGTAGAATTTTTAAGGTTAATGACATGATATCTAAAACCCATGAAGTGACTTATACAAATACTTAAATAGGATAATATTAAAATTATTATCTGAATTTTACATTTTTTTTAATTTTATATTTAAATTTTAAAATTGCTAACGATTATATATGTCCAATCAAACTTTTATTTGACATTGTACACCTAAGGTTTGAAATTGTAAATATCCCCATTCGTAATTAAACTTTTGTTTAACCAATTTATTATCATCCTTAAAATATTACAACATGGCAAATAATCATTAGTAAAAAATATAAATAAGGTAGTAAAATTGATAAATAAAATTTTAATTGGATATGATATTTATCAACTTCAAACTTAGATATAAAAGAAAATAAATCTTTTCAATTTTCATCTCCTTAATTTCCCTCAACCTATAAATTAATAATTGAGATTACTTAGAAATTTGAATAACCCAATAACCTTATTATATCATCATCAACTTTTGTATAATCTTAATTATTAATTATACATAATAATATGTTAAGGGGATAAATTAAGAAAAATTAAGAGAAAGTTACATATTAAAAAATCCCATGTAAAAGGAGGAAAAATCCTCAAAATTTATAAAGTAACCCTGGCACTGTCTCTAGATGCATGTTGGTATTGTGCCGACAAATTTAAAGACCGAATCCTACGATCTCGCGATAAGGTCATCTCATTCTCTTATGACAACCCTCAATTCAAAGGGACACTAGGGCTTAAGACTGGATTGGAAAGGGGACTAAGCTTTTATATAAATATGAACTAATGAAATCATCCAAAGGCTCCACCAGTAACGAGAGACTTACACTTATAATATCTTAAGTTATATCAATGTCATAGGGCACGAAAGTCTATAATAGCGATCACAAACAGAATGTGCTTATCGATGTTTCAATTGGTTTCACTTCGGCAAACTTTGATCATTATTTTGGAAAACATTCATGATGTGCCCCAATTTCGGGAAGGGGATAAAGGCATTACCTTCGTTTGCGCAGTTAATAAAAAGATGGAATGCTTTTGTATTTTTATGTGTTTATATTTGAGTTGAGTAGGTAAATAGTGGATGAGATATAAAGTTTTAATTATTTTTATTTCATAAGATATATTTAAAATTAGAACCTATCTAATAGTATCTTAAAATTATTTTTGAATTTATACCATATATAGGATAAAGGGTTTTATGTAAAACTTATAAATTTTGTAATTTTTTTTATAAATTTTAGGTTTATTTAATATTAAAAAATAATATATATATATATAATATTATAAATTCTTTATTTATAAAATTTAGAAAAACTATCACAAAATCAGTAGGAAAAAAAAGAGAGAGAGGTAATAATATCTTGTGCTAAGCCCAACATTATTTCATGATTCAAACATCCTACTTGATGAAACCACAGCTTGCATCCCAATGCATGGGGCACACCATAGAAAAAGAAAATAAAAAAGGAAAATCAAAGATTTTTTAGCAGCCATTTTCATTTATTCTGATCTGTGAATAGCAGAACTACTAGCCGAACTCTCCCATGTCTGAAATAGCGGAAGCATGGGCGTGACAAGTTACACGAGAATTTCGAGAAGGGGCTGATGTATCCACCATTTAAAGACATCAGGAAGATACCTACCCACGTTGCGGCTAGCGTAGCTGCTAAGGCATACGATCTCGATGAGTTTGTATTGTCGTGAATCGCTCGTCTGCATGCAACATGAACGTTTAGAATTCTGATTAATTATTCCTTTGATGGATTGCGATGGTGTCTTAGCTCAATGGTTATCATATCACTTAGATAGGGATGGTTTTGTATAATTTATTTGTTGGAAATAGCTTAATGCTATTTGACTTAAAATGCTAAAGATAAACTACATCGAATAAAAAAGGAGTTTTCGCTTTTCAATTCTCAAAAAATCTCAAACAAAAATCTACTCTTTATTCAAGTTGACAGTGAAGACCAAGCATCATTTTATTGATTCATTCTTACTTATTTTTTTATTTTTGGAATTCTTTATTAAATTCTAAATTCATACGTAAATAAAATATAAAATTCTTGAGTAGTCTACTTTCCTTTGAACAATGAATCTCGTTAAGGATTCATAATTTATCGAATCAAATTACTGACTTAAAAAAATTATGTGAAATCATCTTAAATGCCTGAAGTTGTTCCCACCATCTTCCTGCATTAGTTTCGAGTCATATAATTATATGATGACGAACTATAATTTGCAATTTTCCGAAATTTGGATTTTTTATTTTGAGTCAAATATGGCCTAAGAATCATTAAATTATACACAATGACAAAAGATTGTCTCAATTTTACATTGAAAAGAAAGATACATGAGAGACAACTATTATCTATTGCAATTACGTTTGACAATACATAACAATTTTTTCGTTGACTTTCAAAATTCAAACGAAAAAAAAAAAAGTACATTTTAATTGCTTCTACTCTTTGTGGATAGTGATGCTTTGGACGTATAGTCTTTTTGGTCCAAATTCAATCCTCCCAAACATTGACAAATTGACGATGGACAAAACTAGACCAAGCCAAAGCCTTGACCATGATAAGGCTAGAGCTTTTGGCATTGTTATGGGACTAGAATAAATAACGTCCTTATAATACTATCTACATTATACATACATATATAATATATATATATCAAATTCATCAAATTTTCTAACATTATAAAATTTAAATATACTAAATTTTCTTTTTCTTTTTTCTTTTTTGGTAATTACAATGAGAACAGGAGATTTGAATTTATACCATCTCTATGGAATGACAATATTTATGTTAACTAAGCTACAAGATTTTGGCCTAATTTTTCTTCTATTTTAAATGTAACTTTTTTTTATATTTACCAAGAAAAACAGTACCTTTTTTTTTTCATTTACCAAGAAAAAAGATCATTCTAATAGCTTAAAACAACTCGTGGGATCATTGTATTTTTGTAATATCACCCTTCTAAAGTCTTCCTTTCTTAATTTTATGCATAGATCACCCCAGTAATTGCATTATTGAAATATAAATTATGATTTTTGTTGTCTAGAAGATGTTTCACCTAGGTTTATTTTTTTCATTAAATAAGCAGATTGTTTCTAATATATGAAAGCATTACCGCCGTGAAGGATGCTTCTGTTTTTTGAATAAAGCAAAGCACTTACCAAATGATCATGCTCGAGAAGGGTGTATGTAGAATTTAAGATTAACGACATCCGAGATACACATACATGATGTCTAAAGGGATTGATACAAATAGGTAGGGTAACGTTAAAATCACTATCTGAATTTTATGTTTTTTTTATTTAATATTTGAAGTTGCTAACTATTATGTCTAATCAAACTTTTATTTATCATATTTTATACTTGAAGTTCGAAATTGTTAAGTACTATCAAGTCTAATTAAATTTTTGTTTGTCTAATTTATTATGTTTATCTTTTTTAAAATATTATGATATGGCAAACAATCATTAATTAATTAAAAAGTATAAGTATGGATAAGATAATAAATTTGATAAGTAAAATTTTAACTAGATACGATATTTATCAACTTTAAATTCATATATATATATATATATATATATATAAAGAAAAAAAAACTCAAAGTTGATATAGTAATTCCAATACTGCCTCTAGATGCTTTTTGGTATTGCACCCACTAGTTTAAAGACGGAATCCTAGCATCTCGGGATAAGGTCTTTTCCTCATTCTTTAATGACAACCCTCAATTCAAAGATACACTAAGGCTAAGATTGGATTGGAAAGGGAACTAAGCTTTTATATAAATATGAACTGATGAAATCTTCCAAAGGCTCCACCTGTAACAATAGGCTTGCACTTATAATTTCGTGAGTTATATCGCTGTCATAGGGCATGAGAGTCTACAATAGCGATCACAAATAGTGCTTATTGATGTCTCAATTGGTTTCACTTCGGCAAACATTGATCATAATTTTGGAAACCATTTATGATGTGCCCCAATCTCGGGAAGGGAGTAAAAGCATTGCCTTTGTTTGCTCAGTTAATAAAAGGATCGAATGCTTTGGTGTTTTTATAGATATATATTAGAAGTAAGCGAGTACATATAAATGAAGTATAAAATTTTAACCGTAATCTACTTAATAAGGTAAAGGTTTCGGAATTTTGAAAAAAATAGTTTATATAAGATATTATAATTTCTTTATTTGTAAAACTTATAGAAATTATTGTAAAATTTATGAAATTAGAAAAATAATAATAATAAACCTTTATAATTTTAAGTTTAGGTAATCTTCTACTTAACAAATGAAAAAAAAAAGGTGAAAGAATGGAAAACATAAGTTGGAAAGGAAAATGGAGAATAATAAGGAAAAGAATAAAAAATGTAAAGTGAAAAAGATGGTATTAAGTTTAGCTATTTAAGATTATTAACTTATGAGCTTGGGTTCTTTTTCTTTCTTTTTTTTACTAAAATATTTATTAGCAAAAAAAATATAACATTTTTCATTTATTAATCATTTATAAATATTGTTTAATAATTTTTATGAAATAAATATAGATTACTCTAAAACCTATACTCGGTATATTTTAGAGTATAGAATGTACAGTGGATATAGAATAAGAAAATCTAGTATCCATACCTTATCTTGCACAAGTAGATTCTAAAAAATTTATAATCGGAATCATTAAAACCTACCTAATCACATAGGGTAGAGGTGGATATCTTATATAACAAGGTTATCGCTAACCCTTAGTCTATATGAATAGAATACATATTTTATGGTATTTAGTTAGATAAAGGAAGGAAAGATTTTTATGGTTTAGGGATATGAATAGATTTAATACTAGATAATATTCACTAATATTGAAATTGAACTAGGTTTGATTAAAATCCAACAATCGATATGACTAATGATTTTTTCCAATAAGCTTTTATTATTATAATCATACAAGAGATTGATAAGAATAATTTGTTCGCAACAATCAATTATGAACTAATTGATTGAAGCAATGAATAAACTACAAAATTTTCATTTCACGAAGATATTCATAAAAAAGAAGGGTTCATAGAGTTCAATTATAATGTGAATAAATGAAAATACAACCCAAAGTGGACAAAATAGGAAATAAACATAAAAAGGAAATAATTTTTAATGACCTATAACGAAATACTGACCAACATAATTAGAAATTAACCCTATTGCTCTAAAAGGAAAAATACATTAAAATAAGAAAACATTAGAGGCCAGCCATAAACAATATAAAACAAAAGAAAAGAACGTTGTTACTGCTTAAAGTTCTCGTCGAATCCTTTAATTTATGAAATCATCCTCAGGTATCCTCTTGGCATTGTTGAAAAGAGTCCGGACCTTTTTATCAAATCTTGAGCAGTGGAGCTCTCAAGAAAATGAACTTCGGACCTTTTATAAATGCTTTGGAACTTCTTGTTCTGTGAAGTTTGCCAAAAAGCTGAATTTGCAATTTCCTTCATCCTTTGACTAAGTATCCTTCCAGTTTTATTCCTAATCTTGCTTAGACCTTGGGTTCGATTATGGCAACCTACGGTTCCCCTCAATTTAGAAAATCACTGTCAGCCTGAAGGCATTGACTTACTTAAAAATAGTGGGCTCGTTTGAAAAAACGAGACAAACAATACCTTAAACATGCTTTCAACCAATAGAATCACCAACAGCCATGATCTTATCCGGTTGATGAAGCACCTTATTGTTATGATAAGTATTTTCAAGTGATGGCGAGAGAAGGTAGAAACAAACAAGGAAATTTTAGTAGAACTAAATTAGGAGACCTAAACATACCAATAACGTATATATTTAGACAATATAATTATAACAGAGAAGCCAAAGTGATCTCACCTTATTTCCTAATAGGTAAAATTCAGATTCTTCATATTCATTTATTCATGATAGAGTTCTTAATAAAAAATGTTTTTTAAGTTCAAAACGAAAGTTTTGGATATATAAACTTACCATGGCTAGATAATTTCTGCGAGATTACATTTTAAAACCTAAGCAAAGTTTTTTTTTTTTTTAAAGGACTTTCTCAAATTAAAAATCACGTGGCTACAATTTATATAATTTATGAAATACTTTCTTGAGAATCGCTTGTTATTAAGAAAAGACAAGATATGATCTTTAATAATATAATTAGAAAGAAAAGACTTATTTTATAGAAAGTAATTCTGCTATCATCTGTTATAACTTATCACTATATGAGAAAGTTATTTTTCAAAATGTTTTTCTAAGGAGTTTATTCTATCAAAGAAGACAATTTTTTTGGATCAAAGGATCTTCGATAACTAGGTTGAAACTCCTTTACATGATGAATTACTTCTGATAGAAGTGCACTCACAAATCCGTTACAAAATGCATGTTTTCCTTCTCGTTGCACGAAACTATCAACGTGACATCTTGTAATATTGTACAATTATAAGTTTGAAATAGAAACTCTTACCTGCCGTGTAGGGTCAAGAATCCGCCATGACATCAAAGCCAAACAAAACATAGGTGGACAACCTTTCAAATGATCGGATCATACAATAGTTTCCAAACATAATTTATAAAAATAAGATTTGAAATGGACATACAACTAATATGATAAGAATAAATATAATTATAAATATAGTGAATATACAAATAATTTTATTGACGAGTGTTTCAAAATACTAGACAAGAATTCTAACGAGAAGCTTGTCTTCTTTTTCTTTTCTTTTTTTTTTTTGTTTTTTTGAAAATATATGCAAACTAAATATACTCACATAAGCCTATATACTTTTAAAAAAATTATAAAAGAGGCATTAAAACATTACTTATATAATTCTCCCTTAAAGTATTGATTATCGAACATAAATATACCTAATTGTTGAGACTTTGTAGATACCATTACTTTTGATAGCTTATTTTACTATTAATGAATCCTATTTTTATTATTATTTGGAAGTGTTTTACTATTATAAAAGTTGTCAAAAGTTTTTCATGTAAGTCGTCAACAATTTTATGAAGTTTGTTGATAAAATCATGAAAGCTATCGACAAGATCTTTTATCGTTGATAGAAATCTTATTTTTACTATAATTTAAGAGATTTTACTGTAATCGAAAAGTAACAGTACAATACCCTCACTTTTAAGTAATGGCAAGTAAAATTCCTCTCTTGTAGCCTAAACGACATTTGATCTCTTTAGGTGGGATATGCAAGGGATTGATCTCGCTAGGTTTTAAATTGATCTTCCTAGGTTTTACATGTGTGGTCAGCACAATTAAATTTGAAATACATAGTAATCTCATAGCCGTCACACATTAGGTTTTATGTAACACACATTATGCTACATTTTTACAAGTTTGTGATGTAATTACTAAGTAGATTTTTTATGCCCAAAGTAGGAAAAAGGAAAAAAACAATGAAAGGAATACCTAATAGACACCTTTAAATTCTTAATTGGGTTGGCAAAAAAATAAAACAAAATGTCTTAACTAATAACTAGATACTTTTTTAATTAAAAAGAAAAAAGATAAATTACAAACATATCTCTCTTAACTTTATATATGTTTAGCTCCCTATCCTTAAAATTTAGTGTTTACTCCCAAAATCTTTAGAAACAAGTGCATTTAGATTCATGCATAATCATTTTACCCTTAATTTTATGCCTTTTTTTATATTGAATACTTTTAATCATTTTACCTAATGGTAAAATAGTAAAATAGTCTAAACAATCAATTTCAAAATTCAAAATGGTAAATGCACATGAAGTGAATACAATAAGATATATTATTTGCAATTAACCCCAAAAAAAAATGTGATCGTTTTCTTCAATTTTTGAAAATAGTAGGTTAAAAACCTATACTATATGTGGATATTAGTTTAAAATATACTTATTAGAAAAATAGTAAATTTATTTATTACAAGACACTCACAATTGACATATTAATTAGCAATAACAATTATTATCTAATAATATAAAAAATAAAGTATATTGAGGTTTTATGTGATTACTTAGTGGTTTTTACATGTAATGAAAGATGTCTCATGTAGAGAAAAAAGGAAAAAATAAATAAAAAAACTTGTTAATCACTTAAATGGTATAGAAGCGAGACATCGTGAATACAAGAAGTTGCATTGTTTTGCATTGTTCCTTGAATAAAAGTTCCGGACGTTAATAATAAAACCTATCGCAATGTGAAACTTAAGCCTCTGACAGAAGAATTTCACCATGAAAGTATACTCGAAGAATAGAGAAAAACAAACAGTGTATAGATGCAAACAGCAGACGAGAAAATTGTCTGAGTTAGTTAAGTTTGATTACAACTACGCTATTTATACTCAAAAAATATAAATTTCTATTCAATTAAAACTAAACACGTGGAAATACATGTGCAAATGAATTATATAATCTTCACATGCATCCAGATACAACTGATATTCTAATCATTGTAAGATATACTAACAAAACTGGAACGATAATCAGATAATTGCACCCTTTTGCACTGTAGAGCAGCCAAAGATAATTGATTATAATCACCGGAAAATATATATATATATATTACATGATTGAGAAATGGACAAAAAGGGAATAAGGACCATCCAATTTTATCATATTCCTCTATTAAGGTTCTTAAGTACAGGAGGGGTTCATACATGGCAAGACAGAAATATACTTTGAACCTGGTTTTCTATATATTATATACTCTATGGAGTACGTTGTTAGAATCGAATTACATCTTCCAAAGGAAATGATGTTGGCGTGATGGCTCTGTCATCCACCCCTAGTCTTTAGCTATCTTACAACGGCACAGAGGACAAGAGTTGTTGTGGGACAGCCATTTTTGGATACACATTTCATGGTACAAATGACCGCAAGGTACTTGCCTAGCCTCATTTTCATGGTGATAACCTACCATGCAAATCGAGCAAGCTTCCTTGGCTCCGGCCACCGTGGGAAGATCCATAACCACCGCCTTCAGCCTCGAGTCGTCCTGATTGCCGTACTCCGGATGTTGGAGAGCCTCATCGAGGTCGAAGAGGAGGTTGATGACGTAGTTTGCCATAGTTCTGGTTTTTGAGAATAATAAAGAAACCATGGAAAGACTAGGAGACGCGAAGGATGGTGGTGTATGCCTTATGTTTATTATTGTTATGTCTCCTGAAAATGATAGAGTTATGAGTATTTATAGATAGACATGCATGGTAGGTCGATCATTGACTTTATCTTATTCGTACGGACCAATTAAAAATATAAAAGTACTTAATGTATGTAATCGGGCTTTCAATTACAATAATATTATTTTCTTAAAAAATTCATAAAATAATATATTGAAAAAAATTATTCCAAAAATAGGTTGTGAAAACATGGATTAGGTCAACGCCTTTAATACTAATTTTTTTCGTATATTATAAGATAAAGTAAAAAAGAGATGTAAAAAAATAATAATAAATTTTTATAATTTTTAAATTTATGAGACTTATTATTATTTTTGTATTCCTTATGTAAATTTTTAATTTTTTAAAATAAAAAAATAATAATTTGAGAAATTTTATTTTTTTTACATGATTTTTCATAAAAAAATTTCAATAATAAAAAAAAATAGCACTAAAGGTACAAACCAATTTACAAATTTGCAACGTATTTTTGAAATAATTTTTTTTTGATAAACTATTTTGCAATTTTTTAAAAAATATATATTATTTTAGTGTATTTCCCACATATAATCACCAAAAAAGGGCAAAAATTGTATACGTATACTATAGACATACCTACACACATATTTATGATTGTTCATAAAACCAAAAACTAAACCGTAAAATGTGGTTTTTTTATATTTTGGTTCAGTTCAATTCATGATTTAATTTGAAGATGGTATAGTATAAATAGTTCATGGTTTGGTTCAAGGGTTCAAACCGAACCAAACCACTTTTTATTAAAAAATAAAAATCAAGAGAGATATTTTAGTTTTAAACCCCATAGACATTTTTGCCTAACCCTATTTACCTTCTTTTTTTTGTTTTTTATAGATTCTCATTTTACTCTCAATCACCATAGTCCACTCCTTTTTTTTTTATGTGAGTTTCTTATCTCTCAACCAAAATAACGTCACGGTAATGTAATATTATATGACTTACATTTTTAAATAAAGTTTCTCAATTTAAATATTATCATTTAATTGACAACTCCAATTACTATTTAAATTATCAATTAGATTAAGTTATTTTTAAAAATAGTTAAAAATACGAACACAAACACCCCTAACACATATATATATACACATTATTAAAGGTAAGAAGAGCTTTAGTTTTCTTTTCTTATTTGCCCCCATCATCCTTTTATAATATTAATATTTCATATCATTTACTATTTATAGTTTTACAGTAGTGTTATTGCACCAGAGAGAGATATAGATGTTGATTATGCTAAAAACTGGCTACTTCTTATAGTGTTATTATTATTAATTACAATAATAATTACATTTATTTTCATTAATATGTAATAGAAATACTGCATGCTTGACTGCGTGATCACAACGGAATGAAATAAATTAACAACATGGAGCAGGACATATATATATATATATATATATATTGCGTAGTACTTCATGCTTGACTCTGTGATCCATAACGGAATGAAATAAATTAACTACAGATTCTTCTTTTTTAGGTTGGCGATTTCAGACATATGAACGATAGCCCAATCACAAGCCCAATCGCAAACCCATCATGGTTCGGAATATAATTATAAACTTAAAATATAAATGAATACTACTATAATGTAAATAAACAAACTCAATACGAAATAAGACGTAAAGCTAATCTACCATTATGAATTGCTAACCCTTCTTTTCGTTGATAGCTATTAAAGACGCTATGACCCATCCTTCTTTTTCATTACAATCAAACGACTGAAATATGGGCTTGATTGGATGATGCTAATCGTAGCATCTCCTTGACGAGTTTCTGAATTTCATCCATTTGTGTGTGCGCGTATCTACATATAAGGGTGCGCATTGGTCGGACGAAGTCCCTCTTCAATGGGAATGTGGTGATCTATATGTCACGTTGGGGTAACAGCTGCCATGGACTGAACCCATCAACAAAGTGCGGTAGCAGCTCACTCAAATTGAATCGTTGTGCTATTGATTTTGACATCTGCTGTTGCTCCAATTCCTATATTAACCCACAAAATTCCACTTACCCAAGGTTATGCGTTGAATGTAAAGCAAACGATGTCTGGGTTTGGAAAGGGGTCACCTCTTTTTAGCCATATGTCTCAGGACAAAAGTAATTAATAATAACTAAAAAATTTATAATTATTCTTGACTTGGTTATTCGTTATTTAACTAAAAAAAATTTAACCATTTAGTCTTATAACTAAAATCAATTCTCTCCTACAATTCATATGAAATTATATTTTATCTGAGATATCATAATCTTTTACTTTAAACAAGTAATGTCTCCATTATCAAACCTTATAATTGGATCTAACTTTTTTGTTTTTTAACTAATTAACCCAAAATTTTCTAATTAATGCTAACATACTATTCGTTACTTAACTTTTAAAAGCTATTACTTAACTTTTAAAAGCTAATATCAATTCTCTTTTACAATCCATTTTAAATGTATTCCCTTACAACTCATTTTAAATGCACACCCAACCCCCTAACCCTAAAATCTAGAGTCTCCTCTATATTATCAACCTTAGTTCCTCCGCCTACTCTTTAGAGATCGAATTATGGCTTGTCTCGCTATGGACCATCGCCAAGTGATTCACCCTGAGGTTAAGTAGAAAAGCTCCATTTGAAGAATATCAGCCCGCTACCGGTCATCATGTCCAGAACCGGTCGCTTCACCACTCTTCTTCTTCCTCGACTTCTCCATATTCCACTTCTTCTTTGGTTACTATTACCCTTAAAGATTATTCGAGCATTAATGCAATGGATGTTAAGGTTAATCTCAATAGACACCCCATCTCTTCCTTCACAAGGAACCTGGCATAAGAGTAGTGCCAGCCCCTTTTGTTTTCCAACCATTCGTTGCATTTTATTCATTCCAACCATTAGCTCCTTGCTACACAGAACCCCATGGACCGTTACCGCTGGTATTCGGTCTAGTTCCAGGCTTTAATGACCCCATATTCGAACCCCTCGCGTTTGTGGCTGAGCCCAATCCACAGTTCACCCCTGTCCCTCCCTTCCAAGATTAATGAAAGCTAACTGAATCGTCATCTCCTCCACCATTCCATGGACCTTAAAAGTATTTTTCTCCATTCCGTACTCACCCACATGTTCGGACCCGCCTCCCTCCAAGGCAATTCCCGGGGTTTTGCGCGACCCCTCTGGTTCGAGTGGCTCACCTCCAGGCGCATGCTGGAGCCACTGCGCTGTGGGGGTAGAGCTTAGTTAACCCCCGATTAAAAAAAAATAATATACATTGATGAAAACATAATCCCAAAATACATATATCCATTGAACATGCTCCTGAGTTAATTTCAGTGAGACAATCCTCAATTAATGTTCTTCACATCTGTCTAGAGATTTCACACTTTCTGAACAAGGAGAAACAAAGAGAAGATCAACAAACAGTACATAAAAGAATAAATTGATTTCCATTACTGCCTTCATCCTGTGTACTCCTATGGAACAATATTTGTATCTTCTTCCCTTTTCCTTGACAAAACCAAATAAAATTAAGGATTGATCTACCTGGATACAGCAACAGACAAGTTGTGGCCATTGCAGAGGAACATGTTCTCAAGTCAGCTCCAAACACATGTTCACAAGTTTGGTCTAGGAAGTCACCAACATGTATGATTAATGGGAAAAATTTACCGGATCCGAAGCATGACTAGATCCATCTGGGTTTCCATTTCTTATGGAGAAATTGATTGTGGTTTGAGATTAGAGAGGGAAGTGAGTTATATCAACCTTCTGCAGGTCTTCGATGGCGTTTTTTCTTCGGTTTCAAATCGACAACAATGATGGAGATATTGTCTGAACTATTTCTTGCACTTGCTAGCTCAGTAAGATAATCAGCAACAGCTTGCGCAGGTGAGGTTTCTTCAGATAACAGAAGCCTGCGTTGCCGTCTTATGAGGCGACGAGTGATTTCACCAACTTCATCATTAGTCATGACATCCCAAAGTCCATCACTTGCCAAAACTAAGCACTCATCATCATCTCTCCGTGCTGTGAAAGTGATTTCGGGCACTGGAATGATCCATGGCCTCAAATACCAATCACCTGATAAACAAGAAATGCAGAACATGATCAAACTCATCTTGATAATTTTATTTGTACTAATTGTTATCTTATCGTCATCAATCATTTCTGTGACATTCACCATGGCCAACTAGCTTTTAAAATCAAAAACCAGAGATGCTTCCTTGAAGATATGTTCTGAAAACTGGGCTCTAAAATGTGGCTTAGTTACAAGATGAATTTAAGAGAACCTTTAGAATGGCCTTTAAGATAACTTTCCACTTAGTATACACTAAAGCTAGCAGAGGAAGGTACTAGTTATACTTTGAAATCACTCTTCTGACATTTTGAGTCACAATAATAGCAGAAGCATAGCTCAGGATAATCTCAGACACAATTCATGGAAGAACCACATTCTTTTACTAGGAACCAAAATATAAGAAGACACCCCGGCCTTAGACAGTCAATACTAATTTAGGATTTAAAAGAATAGCGCATAGAAGTCCATAACCTATAGCTCTGGACATGGCAAGAACTCCAAACACCCTAGCACCATTCCAGTTTATCACTCTCCCTCCTCCTCCTTCAATCCTCATCATTTCGTCTGGCCTATCTGGCTGTAACAAAGCAATTTATCATCATTGTCACAGTGATCAAAAGGATCTAAATATGCACTTGTCCTGCACACAATCAAAATCTTCTAAATTTGCATCTGTTGCAAGTTAAATGTATATCATGATCTTGAATTCGACAGGACAATCTTTAGCAGAAAAGTAATGCACGACATGGGACAGAAATAGTGATGCAAAAAAACTATGTAAAGAAACTTGAAGACCATACCTTTTGATCAATAGTTAAGGGGATTGTTTCGGTCCCTCGACATAGGATAGCTCTTGAATCGCCACAATTCGATGTAATAATTTGACAGCCTGATAGAACTACAACAACTGCTGTTGATCCCACCATTTCTGGTGCAACCACTGCTGTCATGACCTCATCATCTGTTCTCTTAAAGCTACTAGAAAAAGCAGCTTCCCATCTTCTCTGCCATTCATATCCATCTATGGCTTTCTGGCTCCACTCCTCTGCTATAACTTCATGCATCCTCAATGCACAGTATTTTGCTACCTAGAAATTTAGAAGTCATTACTTGCCCCACGAAAAAAGAAAATAAAAATATTATGAAAAAATCTGCTCCTTCGAATTTGTTCTAAGGACAGTCTAGTGAATCCTGCTCAATCTCACAAATAAGTAAGCGTAAAGACATTTAGATCAATGAGCAATATTTCTTTGATTGTTGTTTCTTTTTGATATGCTTGGTTCTGTTGAAATGAATGATGTGAAAAATTGTCGAAATTAATGCTAGGTTATTTTGTATTGTAAATGATGTAGGATGGGATTGGCTACCTAGTGATTTTTGGAAACAAGTGAGGGTGGATTTAAATGAGTCTATAACACCACATGTTGATAAGGATGATAGGCTAATATGAAAAAAGAAACCTCCATCTGAGTTTTCAATTAAGTTGGCCTATGCTTTCACTAAGTCAATCCAGACCTAATATGCTGTAGCGAAATTTGGTGTGGAATAGTAAGCTACTGCCGTGGTTCTCTTTTATTAGGTGGCTAGCAGCTCCCCAGAAGTTAATAACTCTTAATAAGCTGGTGTGCTGGGATTTAACATTCTAAAATATCTGTTTTCTTTGTGGCAGAAAAGAGGAAAAATATAACCACCTGTTTCTTAAATGTGTTTTTGTTCAAGCTATTTGGAAGAAAATGGAAGAACAGCTGCCTTTATCTCTTTTATACCCAAGTCATGCCTTAAATATTTTGGATTTCTTCAATTTAATGGGTCCTAAACTGCCCTCAATTTGGAAACTAGCTTCTGATTTTGTCATTTGCTATGTATAAAAAGAAAAAAAATGAAAAAAGATAAGGATTGAATACTAGAACGGATACAGATGTAATCCCCACTATTCTTTTTCATGTTGCATCTATCTCAAACTTCCCTTCATTGTATAGCTAGGCTCTTGACCTTGATATCCCTTTTGTTTGTATAGATATCAAATTCGACAGCTTAGGTCTCCTTGGGGTGATCATTTTCTTTGTATATCCTTTATCTTGTAACCATTTACAATGAAATATATATAAATCTAACATTTTATCCAAAAAAAAAAGAGAGTAAAGTATAGTAACAACCATCTAAACTATTAAAATTATAATGATGCATTGAATTTCTAGAATAGCACAATCAAACTCTATAAATAAAATATTAACACCGCAAAATCTATTCTTCAGTTCAGCATCAAGTCAATAGTTCGTATCAATTTACTATTGCAGTTAGTTTCTGAGCCAATCCATCACTTCATTTGATCTCCTTAACCCCTTAATCGCTAAAATATCAAATTAGTTAAAAAAAAACATATGTAAATAAAATAATTGAGATCATATGTTGATAGTTGGTAGTGTACTAAACAAGATATTTTATGATGTCAATATTTTTAAAATATTATAATTGCGCTCTTTAAAACTTTAAATGTAAGTGTAATTTTGATAATCTTGAGGAGTCCTGCTATAATTCACCTCGTACAAATTGTTTCAGGAATTTTGTTAATGTTATTCCAAACAGAAACAAACACAATATTCAAATTTCAAGTTGAGTTCCTGCCGTATCTATTTTACTATTCAGTCTCGCGAATAAGCTGAAGATGGAAACGTGTAAAACAAGAACAAGAGGAAATTCATATAACTAACCAAAAAAGGGTTGCACTAGCTCTTCTAACAACCACAGCTCTAACAATAAATTAATAATAAATGTAGCATCCAAAGTCGCCAAAGGAACCATCACACGTGTCATAGCTAGGTTTATAGCAGTCCCATCTGTTTGGAGGATAGACGTATTTTAATGTGCGCGGGTACCATATGTAGTATTCTAAAACCATTATCTAATTAAATTAAGATTTTTTTAAGTTTAATTGCATTAATATTACTCTTCTAATGAAATAAATAGGATTTAATTTTTGTATTCTCTAAAATCGTACTATCTAATTGGTCAAATAAATAAATAAAACTTACAATTAAACAAATGCTTATAAAATACTAACGGCCATTTAGGACACTCATCTTGGGTAAAAAAGAAAAATATTGTATAATTTTGATACACTCCTTTTTCATATATATATATATATAATGTAAAATTTGAGAGCATCCCATTAAGTAAATTAATCAATAAATACACCATTTACACTTTTAACAGAAATTTCTAGCCAATACAATTTGTAAACATTTAATTGATCCATCGACTGCCACCTAATAATTAATCTCCTTTTTTGGTATTACCAATGATACATTACACTTTTTTCCATGGACACGTGTCCTTGAAAGGAAAAGGACGTTTTGCATCAAGATTCTCGGAGACATGGACCGCAGGACCAGTCACAAAATAGCACGTGTCCACACTGCCAACAAAATTTTTTAGGTAAAAGGAATTTTATTTTTAAATAAAAATTAAAATTGTATTACCTCGGAGCCTCCATGGCCGTCGAAAACAGCGAAAAAATGGACGGGAGAAATCATACCAGAAGATCTAGAGCCGGGAGCTAAACAACCCCCCACGTGACGGCACGTGCCCGACATAAACCCAGGTACAACCTTAACAGCATCTCCATCTCTCTCCTCCTTCCAATCACCGACTTAACCCCCCAAGTCACTCCCTTATTGTCTCTCCCCACGCACTTCCTCCGTGCCCCTTCCGTCACCGCCACAGCCACCGTCAAGTCCTCCTCGATCTCCGCCACTTCAGCAGTCTCGGGGATTACTAGTGCCGGCGCAGACTCAGAGGCTACAAGGAGGGGCGGGATCTCGCCGGAGCTGCCGCTGGCGGAGGTGGAGGATAGGTCGCCGGAACTCGAGGTGAGTATGGAAGGGAAGAGTGAAGTGGAAGTAGTCCCTGAGTCAAATCGGTCGAGTTGGTACTCATCTATGGGCTCCATTGTTATTATTTTCTGGATATTGGAGTAGACAGAGAGGAGGAGAGAGCGGGCAATTGTGTTGTGTGGGGGAGATAAAAAGGAAGTAATGGGACTTGTGGGAAGGTGACGCGTGTAGGTGATGTGTCGGATGAGACACGCATTCTGAGTCTAATTAAGGTAGTACTGCTACTGCTTCCATAATTCCGTTTAGAGAATGATATTGGACTATTAGGATACTTGTGAAGAGCATCTTTGACCTTAAGAGCTTAATGTCTCCTCATCTCAAAAGGTTTTTAAACTTTATTTATTTTATCTGTGACATTTATAATGTAAATTTTATACAAAAATTAATTTACAGTCCTCTCGGATATCTCATTGTTGATGCATGGTTCCGATGAAACGAAATTCTAGATTAGTTATCAAAGACATAGGAAAAATTATAAATAAAAAGATTAATATTTGGAGTTGAGTTTAAATAAAAAATTAAATTTTTAAATAATTAAAATAAAATATTAATGTTAAAATAAATAGTTTAAACATGAGATTTTATTATGGCACTATTATAAAATAGCAAAAAATATCATTATTTGAACCACTTAATATATTTATGAGATAGTAACAAATTTTTATTTAAACTATTTAATATAATATTGATATTTTATTTTAATCATTTAGAATAATACTAATTCTCTATTTTAACCACTTAAAAATTTAATCTTTTATTGATTTACAATTTTTTTGCACAATAAGAAATATCGAGAATCCTAAAATTTTTGAAAATTTGACTTTATTGCATTAAGGACTCACCTAGAAAATTGAGAGAATAACCTTCCGTTATAAATGTACTCAAGAGGTTTTAAAAGCCAACCATTATATAGGTTAAAAGTAACTCTACCTAACATGCTCGGATTTTTGTGTATAGATTTCTTGTCAAATATGATAAGTATTCACTTGGTTTATCTAATATGAAAAATATATATTTTT
The DNA here is from genome assembly GCA_037954665.1 of Laguncularia racemosa. NCBI lineage: Eukaryota > Viridiplantae > Streptophyta > Magnoliopsida > Myrtales > Combretaceae > Laguncularia > Laguncularia racemosa. Next base: position 4,146,992 of record JBBMOL010000038.1, on the reverse strand, counting down.
ATGTCATATTTTATAAATAAAATTTGTATAGTAAAAAAAAATAAAATTGGTTGATAAGTATTTCAAAACATCTATTAAAAAAAAAGGATAAATTTTGCACATTTTTCAAGCTTCATTACACCAACCCATCAAAACCAAATACATGAAAAATATGAATATTTGTTTAGGGTGAAACTAAATTCACAGCTAAAATTGCTGCCAGTTTTAGTTATCTACGCCTTTAATCCATGCTCTTTTAATAGACCAATTCATTATTTTATTTTCCCATGCAGTTGTATTATATATATATATAGGGCAAAAAGTATGGTGAAAAGGTAATGAATATAATATATAGATTAATTTTTTTCAATGTGGAATGAAACAATATAATAGAAAAAATCTGAAAGGAGAGAAGAATTATATATTTAAGATAATGTCTTTGTTTGGATAGGGAATAAAAGTGGGGAATTTGAAGTAAATAAATCTCTTGGGTCCGTATTTTACCCTTCTCGTCAACTTTGAAGGAATCGTGGAGGAAAATGCCCCAATGATTACTATTTTACCATTTGACATCTTTTAACATAAAGGGTAAAAAATCTTGTTAGTATTACTATAAGAAACTTTTTATATTTGATTGTTCTTTCCTTAACATGCAATGCTTTCACTCTATAACTGTTCTTTTCATTGGTTTACTTTTACTGTCTTGCCTTTATAAATCATTCCTAAACACAATGTGAAAGTACGTGATGCCATATTTGTACTAAGAAAAGAAGGGTGAACTTTTATATTTGCTCAACGTGTAAATAATTATTTATTTTTTAAATTAAGTGCTTAAACTTTCAAATATTTAAAAAGTCCTTCTTATCATTTAGATTATTATTTTTCCTTTTAAAAATAATGAAAATGGACTTTCAATATTTTTTTAATTACTCTATTTAAGAATAAAATAATAAAATAACATTAAAAAAACTCTTAATTTTAAAATTTTAAGTACTAAATTTCGAAAATAGAAATTATAAATTTATATAGAGTAAACATAAAAGATTTATTTGTGATTTATTCCTAAAAATGACACTAATTATTTTTTGCATGTCTTTTTTTTCATTATAAGTAGAAACATTATTAATAGATTAGATGAACAAATATATGTATGTGTCAATATATATTATATATTTATTTATCACTGAAATATTGGAAGGCGGGTAGATTGGCTGGCGAATTGATTGAGGGTCGTGTTGCGTTGCTTTCTCGATGAACCGCCACGTGTGCTTTTTTAAGCTTGAAAATCAGGGTGGGGTCCACATGCATTATTTTTGTCTGCTCGAGGAGTTATTGGGTGTACTGGGTGCACCGCCAGTCTATCTATTGATTTGCGCCATAATGTAAACATGACGTGTCGCCTGCACAGGAAGTATACGTCAACCTACATTTTGCCGTTCATTATTATGAAAACTTTTACGGTTTTATCTCTTATCTTAATATATTGAATTAATTTTTAATTTATTATTTAAATATATATATATTAAATTCTCACTATGATTAAATCTTCATCATTAATATATAAATTAATAATAAAATTAAATACTAAATTGATCACATTAAAAATTTGAGAGAAATCATAAAAATTTCCAATTATAAGAGTTATTTTTGAGATCAACTTTTTTTTTTCTTTTTAATTTAATATTACCTCACATCTCCGATTTACCTTTCTTATTTTTACCACCATCACCACTATTACCTCTATCACTAAGATGATATCAGCATTAAGTCACCACTTCCATGACCATACAATTACCATCATGCCACCACCAACGCATACACCACTACAATTAAACCACCTTTGCCACCATAATCACTACCACTATCATAGGAATTTTATCACTGCCATCACTATTCTACTATTGGTTTCAATGCATTAACAACAATTTAAGTCACCACTTCCATGACCATACAATTACCATCATGCCACCACCAACGCATACACCACTACAATTAAACCACCTTTGCCACCGTAATCACTACCACTATCATAGGAATTTTATCACTGCCATCACTATTCTACTATTGGTTTCAATGCATTAACAACAATTTCATCACACACACCATCATAGTCAATTGCCTTCATCACATAGACATCATTTGGTTATCACTATCACAACTAGTAATAATGCATCCACATTACCACCAAGTGCTTCTATTGTTGGCTACCGTAGATGGACTTGCGGGGGGGGCTAGATGGACTAATCATAAGGATATATCCACCTCTTAACTTTTTAATTTTTTTTTTATAATGTTATCAATTACTATTTATTAAGTGAATATGTTTTGCCACTTTTCTCACATTGTAATTAGTAACTTCTAAGCAAATGGCTTATTTACACATTTTTCCTAAATCATGTTATAATAATTTTTTTTTCATTTTCCCCAAATCATGTTATAATAAAGTATTTCTCTCTCTCCATGTGCTCTCTCTCTCTCTCTCTCTCTCTCTCCACTCCACTGTTTTTTCACCTATCATTAGTGGTGTACAAGTAGGTTGAAGCTTACAAATGGACCCGTTTAACCTATTTTTAAAAAGCAAGTCAAGGTTAAGTTTTTCAAGCAGTTTAAAAAGTAAGGCAAATGAATCCGACTCATTTAAAAGTAGGTTAACGCCATTATAGGCCAAGTTGAATCTTCATACAAAATACAAAAATAAGTTTGTCGAGCCTAATTTTGGATTTTTTTCTTAATTAACCCATATTAAGTCTAACCCACTTAATACAAGTTATTCGACGGTAAAATTAAGAAAAAATTATATTTTTAATTATCTTAAGAAAATTGTAGTCGCCAGTAATCTAAGTTGAAAAATAAGATAAGTTAAGGTTAATGGGGTGGATTAACCTTAACTAGCTATTGGTCCACGAATTTTTCTAAAAAAACAATCTTGGAAAAATATTAACCAGAGAATCTGAACTCGGAGCTATCCTATTAAAACCTAAATAGTTACCATTTGTTATCTTCTTCAATAAAATGAATTAAAAGCTTCTTATGAATTCCCTTTATCATCACATGTGCAAGACATGATATTTTTCATATAAAACATGAAATAAATCAAAATAGTATGTAAAACTTTTAATCATTTTTTTTCCTTTTAAAAAAATGAAATAAAACAGAATCAAACCTTTTGCATTTCTACTTTAATTAAAGTCGAATTAAAAAATAGGATAAAATATTTCTATTTTTATATATTATAAATTGAAAATTTAAAAGGATAAAATATTTTTTGTAAATTTTTTATATGATTAATTGAAGTTGGCAAAAGAGTAAAAAGGTTTTTTTTATAATTTTATATGTGGTTGCCCCATATGTGCCTATGTACCCGCTAATCAAGATCAAATTGACATAGTTATGTTTTTATAAAACTTTGGTGGATTAATTAATTTTAATTATGAAAACAGGTCGAGTTTGCATTTATTATCATTTTAATTTTTTTAAGGAAAAATTCTAAACCTAAAATTTTATTTCCCAATTTAGAAAGACTAAAGACCTAACTTTTGAAAATACCAATTAGAGTTGTTTTTACTTCATGAAAATCAATTTTCTATATGAGAAGACATATTTTGTATTTTTCATAATAAAGCCATATTTAAGATAATAAACAATCTTTTGTTTTTCTTTTTATTTTTTAAATTTTTATATCTTTATATTTATAAATTAAGTATTAGTAATTATTTTAAAAAACTAGTTTGGAACCTAATCGTCTATAGGTGACGGTTACACCGCAACATATTAGGACTACACAATGGTTCCTCCTAATTATTTGATTTACTAGTTTTCCTAAATTAAATTAATTAAGATAAAGTTACTAACCTAATTATATTTATATTATCATTATTATTATTTATTATTTATTTATTTATTTTCAGAGTCTTTTTTTTTTATCAATTAGATATTAACAAAATTAAATAAACTAATTCATCTAAATTAATAATAATAAGAATAATAACACTTACCTAGATATGAGTCGGTGGGGTTTTGTTGTGCCGGTCAAATTCGGATCAAGTCGGGTTGAAAATCAGGTTGAACTTGGGTCGAGTTAGGCACGCATGCGGCAGTTGGGGGGTCCTCGTCAGCGGCGCTTTGGTGAAGATCTAAGGTAGCTGAAGGGTGGTTCCTTAGGTTTTCGAGGGTGTAGAAAACAAATCTGATGTCGTTTTTACCTAAAAACTAGCTTAGGTGGTGGTTCAGAGGTGGCTAAAAGAGGTCGAACTCGCTTCTTTTGATCCACTCAATGAGTAAATGATTGAAGCAAAATGTTACCTCTTTCTAAAACTAGCGATCACTAGAAACCTATTGATACTAGTTTCATGTTTTGGTTTCTTGTGTAGAGCTAGTAATCTTAGAGAGAAGTTTCGACGTGGGTTTGAGGTTCCTAGAGAGAGAAAGCTCGCTAGCTGGAGCCTATGAGAGTTTATTTTTTATGATTTTTTTCCCTCTCTAGATTTCCGAGCATCCCCATGTATTTATAGGCACTTCCATTGTTTTTTATAAGGTCTAAATAGGTGCGAATTAGATTTGTGATATCCCACCAAAAACTTAAGCTTATCTTTTGATTTAATTCGTTTTTTGCTAAAGTTTGATATTAATCTTTGTTTTTAGTTGGAATTAGATTGGATTACGTTGAAAAACGAGTTCGTTTCGCATGGATTTGTTCAAATTTGCCTCCGTTCTTCCCTTCACAAGCTCCAGCGTCTGTCTGAGGAAGAAGATCACGTGCTCCGTGCATGCCTCCTCCAGCCAATAGCGTGTTGCCACATGGCAGCTGGAAAGGGAAAAAGAAAAAGAAAACAGCACAAAGTGCCTTTCGTAAGAATCGAACTTGCAACCAACATTCCCCTTGCACAGACCAGCTGAACCAAGCCATTTCTCAGTTTATTATTGCAATTAATTTACCTATAATCTAATAGTTCTAATTAATTTATATGGATTTGAAGTTCTCGAGCTTGATTTAGAGGCTCATATTTCCCTAATTTTATTTAAAAAATTATTATTCTTATTTTTTGTTACTTGTTACTATGATTTTTATTATTTTTTCATTCAATTTTTACTATCTTATAAACCAAGACTTTTTTAATTATTACTATTATTTTTTATCATTTTTATTTATTTATTAAAAAATCTATATGGGGGGCAAAAATGGAGTGTCTACAGTTACTCCTCTTTGTAGTAAAGTTTGGAAAAACTTGGCTATAAAAACAAAAAAGACATAATTTTTGCCTAGGAAAAAAGGATAGATAATGCTATATTCAGCTAGCTATCCAAACATTGGCTCACTAGGGAGTTGTCCGACCAAAAGATTGAGGAAGGAAAATGCTCCGCGAGCTAGCAATCATTTGTTGCAAAAGAAGACAGTTGCTTTATGATGACTAATATTTCTTGTGGAGTGGTCTAGCAACCTTTAAGAATAGATTATCTAGAAAAGTGCTCTTATAAGCTGACTAATCGATGATAGAAAGCGTTCCACCAGGCTAGCAACCTCAAGGTAATTGTCTAGAAAAGTGCTTTTCTGAGTTGACTAATCGACGAGGGGAAGTATCTCACTAAGCTAGTGACCTTAACAAAAAGATAATCCAGAAAAGTGTTCTTACAATGATAAGAAGCATCTTACGAGACTAGCAACCTTAAAGAAGTGATTGTCTAGAAAAGTACTCTTAAGAGTTGACTAATCGATGATAGGAAGCGTCTCACTAGATTAGTAAGCTTAAAAAAGATTTTTTAGGAAAGTCCTCTTATGAGCTGACTAACTGACAACAGGAAACGTCTTATAGGACTAGTAACCTTTAAAGAAGAGATTTTTTTAGGAAAGTGTCCCTATAGGCTAACTAACTGATAGTGAAAAGCGTCTCTTTGAACTTACAACTCCAAAAGAGAGATATTTAGGTAAGTGCCTCATTATGGGCTAACTAACTGAAAGTGGGAATGAATTCCTAAGTGAGAATCTTATTTTTCCAATAACAATCAAGAGCTTTCTAAAAATTTTCAAGACAAATGTTCTTCTAAACTTAAAGATAAGGTGACAAGGTATTAAAGTATTTTGCTAGCAAACTTTGAAAATTTTCTATTTCTTCTCAAAAAATCTAAAAGAATTATTATTATTATTATTTTAAGCATTACTAACAAGTAAAGAGTCTAACATGGCTCACAAAAAATACAAATAAAGGGTAGGCACACCCTATTTACTCTTTTACCTCATTTTGCTTGGAGGATTTGGTCTAATTTTGGAAAAAAGTGACGTCTTGGCTTAGTCAATCATCTCTTGAGAAGTTCCTTGTAATTAAAACTTATATCTCCTTCTTAGGGGCATCAATATTTAAAATTTGGGCAAAACAACGCCAATGAGGAATGACTTTAAATTCCCTTATTCTATTTGGGAACAGATATTTCATTCTCAATTGGTTTAATCTAAGACGACTTCCTCACAATATGTCGTTTTAGATGTTGCTCTTGACTTTTATTCCAAAAATTATGGTCTTTTGTGTAAGTAATATGCTTTGATCAATCTATTAGGCCTTTTTGGGACTTGTAATGCAATATAGGCTCTTGGTTATTGGTTTCAAAAAAGTACTAATTTTAAGGTCTATTTTGAAAGAATAATCATTTCAACTTGGGTTTATAAGTCAAGAAACCTTGAGAAAAACTATAACAGTATTTGCCCCAGGCTTAGCAATTTTTGCTTAGGATAGATAAATTATTTTCAATGATTTTGTGAAGTCTTTAGAGAAGGTGGGTATATGTTTGAGTTCTTGTATTTGCCTCTGGTGTTTTCAAGTATTGTTAGGCTCACTTTTTATTGTGTATAGGTTTAACTTCATTCTTAGGCTTTTCTCTTCTTCTTCTTCTTCTTCTTTTTTCATTCATTCATTTTCTTTTTCTATCTTTTTTTTTTCCTTTTGGGCCCAATGGTGATTATTTTTTGTGGGTTATGTATGGTTTTTCAAAATGTGGACTTTTTCTTCATCTCCAAAGAAATAAATTACCCTTGAATTGTTGCAATTAAGGCAAGCATTATTTAGTCAATCCCCTTTTTTTTCTGATTGATATCCCTACCTTCCTAATCATTCCATTGTAGGGTGGTTTTTAGTAAGGTTAAATTTTGAAACTCTTCTTATATAAGCTCAAATGGAGTTGGCAAAAAATTATTGTGTTTAAGGTAGCAAAAATGAATGCCTAACATTATTTTGATTAACGTATCAAATTCAATATAGACCTCTTTTAAGGAATGAGTCTAAAACCTTACATTAATAACACTCAACTCTCAAGTGTTTAAAGGTTAGTGTCTAGGATGTGGTTTACCTCCTATCATCTTAAACTACTCGAACAAATGAGATATCTTTCCATTTTATCAAATTTGCCCATATTCACCGAGTCTCATGATGTCCTTAGGAGTTATGTACCCCTGTCAACTTGAACAAGTGATTTAGTCTTAATTTGGCTCTCTTGGGAATTTAGTTACCCAAGACTTAACTAGTTAGGAGAGTCTTCTTTATGCCCACATTGGTAATTGACCATAGCCACTTCGAAAGTGTGCCTAAAAAATTATTTGTCTCTGTATCTAGTTTATATAACTCTTGATGGAGAGAAAGTTCAAGTGTAGCCTTTAGGATTGGAAGACTTTGTGTTTTGAGACTAAAGCAACATATGAGGAGACCTTTTGTAGTGAATGGATTTTAATGTTTTTCAAGTTGAGAGCAAGCTATAGAGGATTTTGGTTTTATGCTCAAAGTAAGTGACTGTGAGCCTTAAGTTGAGTTAACCATTTAAAAGAACCTTTTAGGACCTTGAAAGGATCTCTTACTGTTAGTAACTCTTCAATTTTCTTAGCTTTGTTCTTTTCTTTATTATTATTATTTTTTAGTAAATATGTAGATAAGATGCTCATACGGATGCAATTTGATAATTGAATAATAGTGCAACAATTTTGTTAAACAAGATTGTCAAATCCAACTGTAGATTTATTAAAATTCTGGAGCTACAGACAACTGGTTTAATTATCTAAAATAATTGAAATTCTCAACAACTAGTTCTAAAAAAAAAAAATCTATTTAAAATAGTCTTCGGATCTTGCTGGGATGGGTACTGGCTTGCCCTATTAGCAGGTCTCAAACTGTCTTCTCTGACATCCTCAGCCGATTCTCTAAATTCTTCACATAATCTTATGAAGCTTCAAATTTCTCCTTCCAAATTGCTACCCTCCTTTCCATATCCTAACGTTGGATCTCTGCTCGGGCTCTAACCATGTTTATGTAAGCCTTCAATTCTGAGGTTAGGTTTTTAGTCTAGGTTCTAGTATACTTAGAGCCTAGTACTCAACTTGCCATGTCTTATGCATGAAGTCCATAATGAATTCCTTCGTGGCTCTAAAATCCCCCACTCATCTATCCAAATTTCCTACATCTGCAATGGGGCACAAGGTTCTTATATCCTAAATGGCTTTGATGGTTCACAACTTGTTCACTTTGAAGGTTAAGGGAATGTCCGAATCCCGATAATTAAGTGTAACTGAATCCAACGAGGGCTTGTGAGCAATATCTTGGATTGGTCTAATTGTTTGACCACATAAACTGGGAAATAGCCAGTGCATCTAATAATTCCTATTAATGGGACAACAGCAAAATCGATGCATCCTAGAATAGCTTGTGTGCAGTGATTCTACCTAGCAGTCCATAATATGTCCTCAGGGTAAAACTTCTGCATAATCTCCATCCATCGGTGAATTTGAACTCCTTCTGGCAATTGTATCTTAGTTATAAAGTAGTATACCAAGTCAACTTGTGAAGCTAAAGATCTCCTGACAAGATTCCCTTCCCTCTTTCTTTTAGAAATCTCAAAGATTAGATCTGTTCAGGCTAAAATGTAGGATTGACCTAATAGGAACTGAGTTACTAATTTTACTACCCTGAAATGGACATGCAAAACTCTTATCGGAAATAGGATACTAGCAAAAACTGCCAGGATGTAGGCATTGACTTGATTTTGCTCCCAAGTCCGCTAGTCTCCTATAAAAATCTCTCGATTAGTTTGGTAGTCTGCAAGTGTTCCAAACCAATTTCTAAGGGTCGGGATTCACATGGACTTTCCATTGCATTAAGTAAGGGCCCGACTTACTTCTAACTTTCTAACCCCCAACAGCTTGTAAAAGGTGCTTGTCGGCCAGCTTATAGATCTGGAATTGTGATTCCTTCATAATAGGGAGGAGCTTGTAGCAACTGGGAATACTTTTCAATGATTGGAGATAGGATGTGTGGGCCAAAGCTAAATGCCGCTAACTCTAGATCCCAAAAGTAAGTGAGGGCCCTCATGAGGTCTTAGTCATATTAGACCTTAAGGAGTGAGAGGACTGACCCCACTTTAGCCTTAATGGTTTATTGTTGCTCTGGGTTAAACTGTTGAAACCAGTTAGAAAGTGCAGGCATATACGGTAAGGGCTAGTTGACATAAATCTAGCTAATGTGGACAAGGTTGTTACTTGACCTAGAGTTGGCCATTCCTTCATGATATATAAAATAAGAATTTTATAAAGAATACATATACAATGACAAAGCTTTATATCATCTAGAAAATCAATGAGTCTACGTTTTATTAAAGCTGCACTATTTTTCAATCATGAGTAAATGACATGAATTTAAATTGGGTAGGTTCTAAAGGTCCTCAAGTGGCCTCCCTCATTTTTAGGTAATGGGTTTTAGGCCACATCAAAGTAAGAGTGGGGAAGCTTAATCAACCCTAGGAGGTGGTTACACCACATTATTGGAAGCCTACACAATGGCTCCCCTACTTAGGTTCTTAAGGTGGCCTGGCTCTGACTACTTCTAACACACATATATGAATGATAATAATTTCCAGAAATATCATTATCAGGCCCGATGAGCCTAATGCTATTCCATCATGAAGCCTAATTAGTCTACATAAAAAGAGCTATTAATACAAGAAATATACATAAGAAAATAATACATGTTGAAGGAATTTAAAGTAAGCTCTTAATTTTTTAAGAAGATAAAAACGGCTAGCCCACTAAAGAATTAGTTCCCCAACGGAGTTGCCAATTCTATCGAGCCTAATTTTGGATTTTTCCTTAATTAACCCATATTAAGTTCAACTTACTTAATATAAGTTACTCGATAGTAAAATTAAGGAAAAACTATATTTTTAATTATCTTAAGAAAATTGAAGTCACCACCAACTTAAGTTGGAAAATAAAATAAGTTAAGGTTAATTGGTTGGATTAACCTTAACTAGCTATTGGTCCATGAATTTTTCTAAAAAAACAATCTTGGAAAAATATTAACCATAGAATCTAGAGTTGAGGCTATCCTATTAAAACCTAAATGGTTACTATTTGTTATCTTCTTCAAGAAAAAGAATTAAAAGCTTCTTATGAATTCCTTTTATCATCACATGTGCAAGACATGATATTTTTATATAAAACATGAAATAAATCAAAATAGTATGCAAAAATTTTAATCATTTTTTTCCTTAAAAAAAAATGAAATAAAACAAAACCAAACCTTTTGCATTTCTACTTTAATTAAAGTTGAATTAAAAAATAGGATAAAATATTTTTATTTTTATATATTATAAATTGAAAATTTAAAAGGATAAAATATTTTTTGTAAATTTTTTATATGGTTAATTGAAGTTAGCAAAAGAGAAAAGGTTTTTTTTTTATTATTTTATATGTAGTTGCTCCATAGGTGCCTACATACCCGCTAATCAAGATCAAACCGACATAGTTTTGTTTTTATAAAACTTTAGTGGATTAATTAATTTTAATTATGAAAACAGGTTAGGTTTATATTTATTATCGTTTTATTTTTTTAAAGGAAAAATTCTAAACCTAAACTTTTATTTCCTAATTTTGAAAGACTAAAGACATTACTTTTGAAAATACTAATTAGAGTTTTTTTTACTTCATGAAAATCATTTTTCTATGTAAGAAAACATTTTTTGTAGTTTTCATAATAAAGCCATATTTAAGATAATAAAAAATCTTTTGTTTTTCTTTTTAATTTTTCAATTTTTATATCTTTATATTTATAGATTAAGTATTAGTAATTATTTAAAAAACTAGTTTGGAACCTAATCGTACATTGGAGACAGTTACATCGCAACACATTAGGCCTACACAATGGCTCCTCCTAATTATTTGATTTACTAGTTTTCCTAAATTAAATTAATTAGGATAAAGTTACTAACCTCATTATATTCATATCATCATTATTATTTTTTATTTATTTATTTTTAGACTCATTTTTTTTATCAATTAGATATTAACAAAATTAAATAAAGTAATTCATCTAAATTAATAAGAATAAGAATAATAACACTTACCTGGATACAGGTTAGTGGGGGTTTGTTAGGTCGGTCAAATTCAAGTCGAGTTAGGCTGGAAATCAGGTCAAACTTGGGTCGAGTTGGGCACGCATGAGGCAGCTAGGGGGTCCTTGTTAGTGGCACTCCGGTGAAGATCTGAGGTGGTTGAAGGGTGGTTTCTTAGGTTTTCGAGGGTATAGAAGACAAATCTAAGGTCATTTTTACCTAAAAACTAGCTTAGGTGGTGGTTCAAAGGCGGCTAAAGGAGGCCGAACTTGCTTCTTCCAATCTGCTCAATGAGTAAACGATTAAAGCAAAAGGTTACCTCTTTCTGAAGCTAGAGATCACTAGGAACCTATTGATACTAGTTTCGTGTTTTTGTTTCTTATGTAGAGCTAGTAATCTTAGAGAGAAGTTTCGGCATGGGTTTGAGGTTCCTAGAGAGAGAAAGCTCACCAGCCGAAGCTTATGAGAGTTTATTTTTGATGATTTTTTCCTCTCTCGATTTCCAAGCATCCCTATGTATTTATAGGCACCTCCATTGTTTCCGATAAGGTCCAAATAGGCGTGAATCGGATTTGTGATATCCCACCAAAAACTTAAGCTTATCTTTTGATTTAATCCATTTTGCTAAAGATTGATATTAATATTTGTTTTTAGTTGGAATTAGATTTTATTATGTTGAAAAACGAGTTCGTTTCGCATGGATTTGTTCAAATCTGCCTTTGTTCTTCCCCCTGCGAGCTCCGGCGTCTATCTAAGGAAGAAGATCACATGCTCTGCGTATGCCTCCTTCGACCAATAGCACGCTACCACGTGGCAGCTGGAAAGGGAAAAAGAAAAAGAAAACAACACAAAGTGCCTCGTAAGAATTGAACTCGTGACCAACATTCCCCTTGCATGTACCCAAGCACATACACAGACTAACTGAGCCAACCCATTTCTCAATTTATTATTGCAATTAATTTACCTATAAGCAAATAGTTCTAATTAATTTCTATGGATTTGAAGTTCCCGAGCTTGATTTAGAGGCCCATATTTTCCTAATTTTATTAAAAAATTATTATTGTTATTATTTGTTACATGTTACTATGATTTTTATTATTTTTTCATTCAATTTTCACTATCTTATAAACTAGGCCTTTTTTCATTATTATTATTTTAATTATTACTGTTTTTTTTTTTTTATTTATTAAAAAAATCTTTATGGAGGACAAAAATGGGGTGTCTACAAAGTTCATAACATTGAATCTTAACTCAGTGAGTTAACTCGCACTAACAAATACTATTAATTAAACAATCATCTTAATGGAGCAAAATATGAAAAATCATAAATAAATTTCCAAATTTAACATTTTTATTAAATAACATTCAAATTCACACAATTCACCATGAATTTATCAATTTTTCATAAATTTGTTTTCTTGAAGATGCTTTATAAAATCATGCATAACTTTTTCATTTCTAATCTAAATCAAGTCAAACCAAAGCTAAATGATTCCTACTTCTTTCCTCTATCTATTTCATTATTAATTTCAAGATTTTAAGTAAGTTTAGTACTCTAAAAATGTAAAAACTTTCTATATACGAATTTCCACTTCAAATCACCATAACTTGTCCATTTTAGCTCCAAATTAATTCAAACAAAAACCAAATCTTTCCAAACTTCTTCCCATTATTAAATTCATATCCTAACTTCATTAGCATCAATTTAATACCTAAAATTTCTAATTAAAACCAAAAAATCCAACAATCATAAACTCTATCAATCATGCTCAAATTTACATTAATCAACACCATTTAAATTCTATTCTTTAAATTATTAATCCAAACCAATTTCTATCAATTAGAAATCATTCAAACATATCAAAATATTGTTTTTAAAGAAACTAAATACTCATTTAGCACCACATGATTCAACCATTACAAGAACATACTCATTTCAATATTTTTTTTTTCATCAACATACTTTCATTAGCTTAATTAACAATTTTAATCTACAATTACATATTCTACAATGCAAAATCTCAAAAATCAAATCAAGAATACGTTCATATCTTTATGACACTCATGACTATTATATTAATCTTCAATATTTATTACATTAAAATATCAAACACTAATGCATATTTATTAATTTAATATCTAACATAGAATCAACATTTATTCATTAAGAATTCTCAACTTAAACTCTAATTAAGCATAGATTAACCACCTATCTCATCTCTTTAGCTTAAAAAACCTTCAGTTATACCTTAGAACTTGTAGAATTCCTTCAAACTCCTAATGGACCATCAAAAACCCAAAATTAACTCTTAATGTTTATATTAAACTTATAGATTGAAAGATACTCTAAATATATATAAGAATTAACTTATATTCCTAAATCAAAATCCTACTTACCCTTAACACTTGAAAAATCACACCACCTAAAGCTTCAATTACTCTTGATCTCCACTTCTAGATTCTTGATTTATCAATTGAAACACTTAATTAGAATTATTATTAATTAAATCTTAAAATTAATCTAAAACTTCAAAATTAAATTTAAAATCTTATGAAATGGAGCTGGGTTCTTGGCTTTAATATTCTAAAACACTTGAATTGATCCTTAATTCTCCAATTTTCACCTTGTAAAAAATCCATAACGCACTTAGTATTGTCTTAAAGCTTCACATCATTAGAAAGAAAGAGAGTGGAGAGCTCACATTAATTTGATTTTTCCAAATGCATCATTTTTTTCTCTCTTATCTTCTCTTAAGCTTATATAGTTGAAAAACTAAGCTTAAACTCAAAGGGGGGGGGGGGGGGGGGGGGGGGGGGGGGGGGGGTTGGTTTAATTGAGTTTATGGACAACTTTAATAACTTTGTCTAATTTTATCAATATTGTCAACTAAATGAAAAATCAATAAAAACTAAACAATAATAATAATAGTACAAAAATTAAAACAGATAGGGATAGAAAAATCAAACCTGGATTTAATGTGGAGTTTGGATCACTGCCTCCACAATCACCAATGCCTCCAACCAAAGACTTCACATACCACTTTATTTATCACAAATATAATGGTACAAAAACTTACAAAGATCTTATAACACAAATACAATATTTAGTGTAGTATACTCTCAATAATTTTAGAAGAATGTAAGTTCACTTGTGCTACATTTTAGTTTCACTTAAAATTTTGCAATTGATGAACAAAAGACAAATTTTATCAAGAGAGAGCTACAAGAGAATTGAATACAATTTTTGGCACTTATTTCTTTTCGTACATCTGCCCAAACATAATATATTTATACCCCATCAATAAATTTAAAACTTTGGAGGAGAGATGGAAGAAATTGGCTTTTATTAAATGCACTTCAATGGCTATTTTCTTATAAGGCTAGCAAACGCTACACTTTCTAGCATCTAGACACCATCCCCATCTCTTTTAGCATCTTTACATAGTGTCTAAATGTCAAGAAATGAAGTTCTAGAAAAAACCTAACTAGCATCCAGATGTCATGTCTTAATGTTCGAATGCTAGCTTTCAAAACTCGAACAAAAATGTTTTAATTGATGGCGTATGGATGCTATGCCTTATGGCATCCGGATGTCTTTCCCAATCTAAACCTATAAAAGTAAGAGAAAACGCACAACATGTGCAATATAATCCAAGCATTTGTTTTCATTGTTAAACATTTGTCTAAGGTAGATTGTTACATCATTTGGGCAAGAAACAGATTGTGGTTAATTCAAGTTTTGTCTCATCAAAATTATATGTCAACCTTTTTGTTTAACAATCTTGTCGAGTCTAATTTTTGACTTTTCATTATCATTCCTAATCCGATTTATACTAGACCCTATACTCATCTAATATAAGTCCTCGACTTGAACTAGGAATTTCGTCTTATTTTGGAGTCGCCACCCAACTGAAGTTGGGAAGTATTATTGAATTAGGACTAATTGAGCAGATTAAACCTAATTTGGACGACTAGTCAACGAAATTTCCTCTTTTCATTTTTGTGAAAGAGAAAAGGGAAAACTAGAGTTGCTGGACTCGGAGGCTAACCTATTAAAACCTTAAAGTTACCACCCTATTCTCTTGAAATTTAAACCTTATCCTAATGTCTTTTATTGTTTTTTTTTTGTTCTTTTTTTTGTTATCTTTTTGTTGTGTTTTTGAATAACTTATTCTAATATGAAAAAAAAAATGATTTTTTATTCTTTTTAGAGTTGCTCCAAATGGGTGCCTACGTACTTGCTATTCAAGATCAAACAAGTCGTAGTTCGCATTTCATGAAAAACTTTAGCTGGTTTGTTAATTTTAATTATGAAAATTACTTTTGGTTTACGTTTTATCATTTTAGTATCTTTTTTTTGGGAAAAATCTAAGCCTAAGCTTTATTTAAGAAAAAAGATTTTTCTAAGTGATAAAAATTTTATTTCCCTATTATTAACCTACTCCTAATATTATTTGTTTTTATTTTTTATTATTATTATTATTTTTTATTAATTAATTAATAATAATTTTTTATTATTTTATCTACCCTAAACTAAAAATCTAAATTCTATCATTTTTTCCAAATATTTTTTTGAATTATTATTTTATTATTTTTATGTTTTATTATTTTATTATTTTTATTATTTTATTTTTTTTTATTATTCATTCTATCCTAAACTAAACCTAAAAAAACACTAATATAAATTCTAACATTTTTCTAATATTATTTTTTGAATTATAAATAACAAATGAATAAATAAAAAAATAAAATATGATAAATAAATAAATAATAAAAAATCAAAAAATCCGACTTGCCTAGGTCCGAATACAGTGCGCGGGTCGGGTCGGTTGAGTCGAATCAGGCCGAATCGGGCGGCAGTCGGAGATCATCACAGGCGGCGTTCCGGCATCCGTTTCTATCGATCAGAGGGTGTTTCCAAAGTTTTTGAGGATAAGGGACTCGATGGTGGTGGTGGATTTCCCCAAAAGCCTTTCCAAGTGGTGGTTCGAAGAGGTGGTCGATGGTCGTGGGTCGCATGAACTCCGGTGGCTCCGATCTCTCTTATTTTCTCTCCTTTCTCTCTTCTAATTCGTGCTTTGGCTTCTTCCCCTGATTCCTATTTATAGACGCTAGAAATCGAGTTGGATAAGCTCGGATTTCCTCCGATTGGGATGAATCGGATTTGTGGTTAAAACCTCCTTGATTTGCCTTTGAATCGTATAAATCTTGGATTTTGTTGTGATTTGATTTATTTGGATGATGTTTATCTTGTTTTAATGAAAGATTTAGTGGATTTGTGTAAAAAAAAAAACAAATCAAAACAGCCGGATTCCATTTCTCCCGCTCGCCAATGATGATCTCGGATAAAGAAGAAGATCATGTACCGAGCACGCGCGTCGTGTTGTCCAATCGCAAGCTGACACGTGTCCTGGGTGAGGTAAAAAAAATTACAAAACGCGGAATCTGCTTCCTCCGTGTTTCGAACCCGTGACCTGACCCCTTCCCCCGCGCGCACAGTCATGGCTCAGATCAGCTAGGCTAGCCTACTTACTCTTTTTTTATTTACGCAATTTGTATATATGTAATGTAATTTTTATTATTTTGAAATTCCAAAAATTAGTAAAAATTATTTGACTCCTTCTATTATTATTTCTACAATTATTTTCCAAAATTGATATATTTTCCCTATTTATTTTTTTTGAATATTTTTCCTATTTTTGCTAAATTAGAAGAAAAATTGTAAAAAATGAAAAAATTGAAAATTGACCATTAATTATTAGGGTAAAAAATGGGGTTTTTACAGTTGTCCTTCTTTGTGGTAAAGTTTGCAAAACTTAACTATAAAGACAAGAAAAATGCCTTTTTTGGCCTCTTAACTGAATGAATAACGCCTTAATTTAACTGGTTATTTGGAATTTGGTCATTAGTAGGAAAATTGCATGAGCTAATAATCCCACAAGTGTTTTGTGATGATTGGCATTGCTTAGGGAATGATCTTAACAACCTAACAATATGAAGTAATGTATCATCTCGAAAAGTGCTCTATAGGCTGACTAATCAACGATAGGAAACATCTTAAGGATTATTTACGAGTGTGTTATTATGAGTGGAACAGCTAATGATAGGAAATGTCTTATTGAACTAGCAACCTTAAAGAGAAGATTGTCTCAGGAAGCGCTCTTATGAGTTGGCCACTTGTCAATAGAAGCGTTTGGCTAAACTAGCGACTGTTTGGGGAGAAATGCACTTGAAGAATGCTCTTATGAGTTGACTAATCAGTTATCAACAAATTTGAAAAGTGCTCTCATGAGCTGACTAATCAACAGATTTGAAAAGTTCTCCTATGAGTTAACTAATTGACATATTCGAAAAGTGCTCCTATGAACTAACTAATCGACAGATTCAAAAAGTGCTCCTTTGAGCTAACTAATCGACAGATTCGAAAAGTGCTCTTATGAGCTAACTAATCGACAGATTCAAAAAGTGCTCCTATGAGCTAACTAATCGACAACAAGAAGCACTTTCTTAGACTTGCAACCCTGAAAAATAGGTATCTCGAAAGGTGCCCCAACAGGTTAACCCTAAGAGGGAATATTTAGGAAAGTGCCCCTTCGTGGGCTGACTAACCTATAGCGAGAAGAAATGCCTCGAAAGGTGCCCCTATGGGCTAACCCTAAGAGGATGTTTAGAAAAGTTGCCCCATTGCAGGTTGACTAACCTATGGTAGGAAGCGTCTTCTTAGACTCGCGACCTTGGGAAAGAAATGTCTCGAAAGGTGCCCCTATGGGTTAACCCTGAGAGAGGATGTTTAGGAAAGTGTCCCATTGTGGGCTGACTAACCTATGGTGGGAAGCATCTTCTTAGACTCGCGACCCTGGGGAAGAAATGTCTCGGAAGGTACCCCTACGGGCTGACCCTGAGAGGGGATGCTTAGGAAAGTGCCCCATTATGGGCTGACTAACCTATTTTTTTTAAGTTGCTTCTGACGAATGGTTTAAATGATTTGATAAGAGATGTTTTATGATATGCGAATGATGGTTGCTTATTCTAAGATGCTTACCAATTTATCGCGGATAGCAACCAAACAACCAAACCTTCGTGTCGGTTTACTCCTCCTTTACTTGCTCTTACTTCAAAATAGGGCTGAGGGTTTTGATGTGCCTCCTTTCTTATGCACATGGCTCTTGTGATTGTAGTATTATCCTATTAGTGTACCGGGTTTAATGCTCAAAAGTAGGTAGAATTATATCACAAAATTTATTGAGATTCATTATCATTTCAATGTTCATCATTCATTGGTGAAATGATGGCTAATGTGTTTAGGAATGTCTGTTTTAATGAGAATTGGTTAGAATTATCGATTATTCAGAGACATTAACTTTGCTTGTAAAAGAAATGAAAACTAGACTCAACGAAATTTGGATTGAATATTGGCATTTATAAACATTGGTAAAATTTCAATTTTCTTTCCTAAGGATAGTACATCTTAACAGTATTTGTATTAATGGGGTCTCTCAATTTCGGACCTTCCATTTGAGTTAATATCAAAGCATCTCTTAACAATACCTTCTTTACAACATATGTGCCCTTGTAGTTTGGGGTAAACTTCCCTCTAGAATCTTGAGCATTTGGGAGAACTTTCTTTAACACCAGATCTCCTTCTTTGAAACCTCGAGGCTTCATTTTCTTGTTAAATGCTCGAGCCATTCTTTATTGGTAGCACTGGCCGTGACATAACGCAGTGAGTCTTTTTTCGTCAATCAAATTCAATTGATCAAGCCTCTTCTTTATCCAGTCTGACTCATCTAACTACGCTTCTAATAGAATTCTAAATGATGGTATTTCGACTTCAACTAGTAGAACCACCTCAGTACCATATACTAGAGAATATGGTGTAACTCTAGTAGATGTTCTAATTGAGGTTCTGTAAGCCATGAAGGCGAATGGTAGCATTTCGTGCCAATCTTTGTAAGTGATTGTCATCTTTTCGATGATTCTTTTGTTATTCTTATTAGCTGCTTCTATTGCCCCATTCATATGAGGTCGATAGGGAGTTGAATTTCTATGGTTTATGTGGAACTGTCGACACAAATCTGTCATTGACTTGTTGTTGAGATTGGTATCGTTGTCGGTGATGATTAACTCAGGAACTCCATATCTAGCTATTATGTCCCTCTTCAAAAATCAAACTATTACCCCTTTTGTGACACTAGCATATGATGAAGCTTCCACCCACTTGATGAAGTAATCAATGGCTACCAGTATAAATCTGTGGCCATTGGACGCTGTTAGAGTGATTGGGCCGATGACGTCGATTCCCCACATGGAGAAAGGCCATGGTGCAAACAACGAATGAAGTTCTTTAGGCAGGGCATTTATTCGATTTGCATAAACTTGACATAAGTGATAGTGCTTTGATACAATCCGATTCCATGGTTAGCCAACAGTAGCCCAATCTCATGATTTTTCGAGCTAACATGTAACCGTTCATGTGAGGTCCACATACTCCTTCATGCACTTCTTTCATCAGTTCACATGCCTCATTTCTATCCACACATTTTAACAAGGTGGTATCAAGCGATCTTTTATAAAGCACAGACCCATTTAATAAGAAATGACTTACTAACCTTCTAAGTGTTCTTTGGTCATTTTTGCTAGCAATTTCAGGGTATTTGCTTTCTTGGAGAAAAGTTTTGATATCATGATACCAGGGCTTATCATCTTGTGCTTTTTCGATTACCAAACAGTAAGCGGGCTGATTTTTGGTTTCTATTTTCAATGGTTGGACCTCGACTCCCCATGTTATCTGAATTATAGTGTGGCAAGTGCATCTACAAATTGATTCTAAGTTCTCGGGATGTATGTGAAGGTGATTGCTTTGAATTCATCGATTAGCTCTGTCAAATGCTGATGCTATGATACCAATTTGGGATCTTTAGTTTTATATTCGCCTCTTGTCTGTAATATGATGAGTGAAGAATCTCCGTACACTTCTAATTCACGGATTTCTATGTAGCAAGCCATTTTGAAGCCGAGGATGCATGCCTCATATTCCGTGATATTATTAGTATATGGAAATGTAAGTCTTGTTACTGAAGGGAATTATGTTCCTTCTGGTGATATCAACACTGCCCCGATCCCACAACCAAATACATTGGTAGCTCCGTCAAAGAACATCTTCCATTTAGGGCTTTGGTCTATCCCACAGTCTTATGCTGATGCGCCTTCCGTTATTAATATATTTTCATCAGGGAATTGGGCTTGTGATTCTTGGAGATTGCCCTCAACTGGGTGTTTTGCCAACTGATCGGCTAAAGATTACCCTTTTATCGAATTTTGATTTATGTATGTGATATCAAATTTTGATAAGAGCATTTGACATTTGGAGATTCTCCCTAAAAAAACGGGCTTTTTTGCTTAGTATTTCAAAGGATCGTGTTTTGTTAGCAACTCAATGGGATAGTAAAGGGTGTATTGCCTCAATCGATGCATGACCTAAATCAAAGCACAACAAGTCTTCTCTATTTCTGAATACCTTTGTTCCCCATTTGCGAATTTCTTGCTTAGATAATATATGAAACGCTCTCTTCCTTCTTCATCTTTCTATCTCAACACGTACCCCATGGATTCAAGGAGTATCGTGAGGTATAAGAATAAGGGTTTTCCTTGTTTTGGAACTATCAAGACCGAGGGATTTATGAGGTAGTCTTTGATCGTCATGAATGCTTCTTCACATTCATCGTCCTATTTTACTGCAGCATTCTTCTTTAGTAGACGGAATAGTGGACGGCATTTGTCTGTGAGTTGTGAGATGAAACGGGTTATATAATTTAACCTTCCCAGCAAACCTCTCACCTCTTTGATAGTACGTGAAGAGGGTAGCTCCAGTATGGCCTTTACTTTGTTAAGGTCAATTTTAATGCCTTCTCGGCTTGTGATAAACCCTATCAACTTACCTGTTGTGACCCCAAAAGTGCACTTTTCCAAATTTAACTTGAGCTGAAACTTTCTCAATCGCTTGAACAATTTCCTCAGAATAACTGCATGGCTTTCTTCTTCCTTAGACTTAGCTATCATGTCATCGACGTATACTTCAACCTCTCGATGCATCATGTCATGAAGTATTGCGACCATGGTTCTCTGATACAAGGGCATGACCTTGTAACAAAAAGTTCCCCACATTTTAATAAAGGTCAATTTAGTTTTATCTTCTTCAGCCATTTTTATCTGATTATATCCTAAGAAACCGTCTATAAATGAGAAGAGATGGTTTCCTGCAATGTTGGCTACCGGGACATCGATGTGAGATAGAGGGAAGTTGTCTTTTGGCGTAGCTTAGTTTAAATCTCAAAAGTCTACACATACACGTACTTTTCCATTCTTTTTTAGGACGAGGACTATATTCGCTACCCATTCCGAATAGTCAGACACTTTAATGAACCCCACTTCTAGTAGTTTTTTTACTTCCTCTTTAATCTTTAGTAAGATGTTAGGCCTAAATCTTCTCAATTTCTGTTTTTTAGGTTTGACATCTTCCCTTATGGGAAGCTTGTGAACTACTATTGACTGGTCTAGTCCCGGTATGTCGCAATATGACCAGGCGAATACATCTGCATACTCAGTTAACAACTCGACTATCTCGCGCTTTTGCTTGGAACTTAAATTAGCCCCAATCTTGAGGTTTTTAGGTTTCTCAATGCTTCCTAGATTTACTGTCCCCACCGGCTCGTCAATTGAAATCCCACTTTGTTCGTGTTTTTGCCAATTTTCTTTTATTATTTCGTGGTCAAGGACATCACCTCCAACGGTTGACCCAGCAATGTTAGAAACGATATCAGTGTTTTCATTTCCTACCTGCGCGAAATGTCCCTGACGTTTGATGGTAGGGAATCTATGGGTGAAGTGAAACGAGATTACGTATATAAGCAAAAAACAAATGAATGAATTGCAATTTATTGAATCCGAAAAGAAACCATAATAAAAATTTGTTTAATAATTGTTCCATATCCTTGAGCTGACCTAGTGCTATCAATAGGATAACATAACCAATTGTTGAGAGCTAGATGTTGCTTAGATGTGTGAGAGGTCGAGCCTTCATCGCTAACGTCGATTTCACTTATCCTTGGCTCTTGAATGGTGGTTTCTTACTTAAATGATTGTTGGAGGGTAGAAAATGCATCGAGATGCCGCTTGGTTGCTCTTTCCTTCTACCTCTTGCCTGTGCCTCTTCCTAGGTTGTAGGAACGTACCCTAGTCCAAACGTCTCTTGTTGTCCCGCCTTAAACTGATGGCCTTCCTTGCTAGTTACCATGTTCACCTAGTTAGTTCCCACATTTACCTCGTTGAATATTTGGAGGCCAAAGTCTTCGAAACCGTCTTCCCGATGTAGGGTATGGCGGTCTCTTTATAGATGGCGTAATCTTGCTCTCCCAGCACGGTGATGATCTGTCCATTTGCTATGAATTTGACCTTCTGATGTAGACTTGCGGGTATGGCTCCAGTAGTGTATATCCATGGCCTTCCCAATAGCATATTGAAAGACCTTGGAATGTCGAGGACTTGGAAGGAGATGTGGAATATCTGTGGGCCAATCTCCACTGGCAAGTTCATTTCCCCTACTATTTCTCTCTTCGACCCGTTGAAGGCTCTAACTACCATTGAGCTCAGCTTGATGTTGCTTGGATCAACTCCTAGTAGGTCGAGGGTAGCCAAAGGGCATACGTTGAGAGAAAATCCATTGTCAATGAGTACTTTGGAGACGATTGTGCCATTGCATTTTACCACTATGAATAGTGGTTTTGTATGTTGGTCTCCGTCTTCTCCTAACTCTTCGGGAGAGAAAGATATCTGGTCTATGGTGAAGATCGAATATGCCATATGGCTCAATTTCTCTGTCGCGATGCCCTCTGGTACCTTGATCTATTTAAGCACTTGGAAGAGTGCTTCCCTGTGAGGCTCAAACGTTGTGAGGAGGCCCATAAGTGATATCTAGGCTGGAACCTTGTTCAGTTGTTCCATAATCTTGTATTCGCTTACCTTGATCATCTTTGTAAATGCAGAGAGCCCTTCCTCTTCCTCTTTTCCTACCTCAGTGTTGGGTTCTTCGGATGAGATCCTGTATTTCGGGTCATAAATTCTCTCAAAACAGGTGATTCCTCCTACGATAGGGGGTCTTTCTTGATCGAGAGCCTAATAGTCAAATGGTGCTGCCTTATACCTCTCTGTGGGTATTGAGACATTGAATACATACCTCTTTTTCGGAATTTGTACCTCAATAGATTGTCCCTTGTAGCACTTTATGACTATTGGCTTTTGGTCCAATTTAATCATGTTTACAGACTTCTCCCCCTCTTTTGGTAGGTTGTCTTCAAACTCGGGCCCCCATATGCTAGGTGGCCTATAATCGGTTGAGTGAAAGAGTATTTTACTAGATATTCAAATCTCCTATGCGATTTGCCTAGGGTACCAACCGTTGGGTCTCCGGCTAACCATCTCTTCTTGATCTGTGATTTAAGGGTTTCATCTAGGACTTGGCATGGGTGACTTTCTCGCTGCACTATTGCTTTTTGTTGTTTTGGGGACTGTTTGGAGTCCGACTCTTCGGATGTGATCATATTAACAGTGGGCTTATGGTTGGGCAGTGGATTAGTGTTGACATTGGGTGCTGGTGTGTTAACAAAGTCCAACTACACTATAACGGCATCAATCAAATCTTGAATCTTGTTTCGGAGCCTCCAGCAACTGTCTGTGGTATGCCCCTCTTGGACCATATGATAATCACACTTAAGGCTTGAGTCAAAATTTTTGGGCTTGTACCGGTCACTTGGGATCTCAAAGTTGATTAAATTATCCGCTCGCAGCTGAGTAGGATCGGGATCGGAGTGAATTGTCTTAAAACTCTGGTGGCCTGGGTGTGATTCGTCAGGGACTGCTGGATTGGGGCACTTGTGGTCTGGAATGTCACGTGGGTCCCAACTTTATCTACTATGCCAAAGTTAACCGTGCTGACGGTAGACTCCTTAGCTTTATTACCTCTAAGGGCTTTTGTGATGATGTGACTCTAGGAGGGTCTATTGTCTGGAGTCTCTCTAATGTGATGGCATTCTCGATTCGACACCCCGTTGCCATTACTTCTGCAAAGTTGGATGATGTTTGGCCCACCAGATGTGAGAAGTAAGTCTTATCCAGAGTGTTGACAAAAATGAATGTTAATTCCTTTTCAGAAATTGGGGTCGCTACTCTAGCGGCTTGAGCTCTTCAGCGCTGAGCATACTCCTTGAAAGACTCAATGTGTCTCTTTCGAAGACTTCCCAAGTTGATTACCCAAGGGGCAACTTCAATGTTGAATTTGTACTGGTCATAGAATGCTCGAGCTAGTCTTTCCCGGGTATTGACCTGGTTGAAGTCTAGGTGTGCATACCAGACTAGGGCAGGGCCTGTAAGGTTGTCTTGGAAGGTCTGGATCATGAGGTGGTCATATTGGGCATACTTGCTCATCTTCCGTACATACAACCTTGTATGCATCTTGGGGCATCCAGTGCCATCATATTTTTCAAATTATGGGG
This sequence comes from Laguncularia racemosa, assembly GCA_037954665.1. NCBI lineage: Eukaryota > Viridiplantae > Streptophyta > Magnoliopsida > Myrtales > Combretaceae > Laguncularia > Laguncularia racemosa. The sequence goes on along the minus strand of JBBMOL010000038.1, from coordinate 4,122,108 downwards.
TCTTGAACTTCTCTAGGTACACTTCCTCCTCATATACTGGCAAGCTAATGATCTCTGCCTGCTCAAAACCGTCAGACCCCTCTATTGTTTTCATCTTATCGGCCAGCTGTTGAAAAAGTTTTCTTTCCATCTCCTTTGGCTTGTCCTCCATTTCCCTCTTTATGTCATCTGAGGTTGACTCTTGGTTCATATTCGAATGCCGGGTTGAAGTGGGAATTGATCTCTTCATATTTGGAGGTTGACCCTTTACTGCTTCCCTTTTTTGGCCCCTGAGTGTTCTTCCTGAGTTGGTTGGGTGGTGCGAAGGAGGCCAATACTCTCAATCAGGAGGTGGACTTGGGCGGCCAATTGCTGGACCGTTTGTTCCAAGGATACAATCTTAGGTTCTGAGGCGGTATCAGTGCTAGTGTTGTTGCGGTTGTCGCTGTTGTTGCCACTATTTGCCATTTTGGTTTTTAAGCGGGTGTAGATTAGGCTCCTTGGAGGGTTCAGTTGTTTGGGAGCTATCTTTGATACCTGGCGCGCATGTTTCTTAGTTTAATGCATGTATCACACAAATGCTAAAATAAAGGGGCTAACAATCGATTAATGATATAATACCAAACTTTATTTTTATTAATATTGAAAACTCGGAGTTCGATACTTGAAAAAAATGAAAAAGTGCAATAGTAATCTATTTTCTAGTCCTTTTCTTCTTCTGCTGCGTAGGCGTCGTTTTTCCGCTAACGATAGCTTCCAGCTCTTTAACTCTAGCTTGGATCTTCTTTAGCTGAGCTTCCAAGGCCTTGTTCCTTTGATCAAACTCTTTGAATTTGCCTTTCCAGATATCTTTTTTGTAGTCTGCAGCTTCGAAGTATACCTCCATCCGGGCCCTGACTTGTTCCAAATAGGTTCTCAGCTTTGGGTCTACTTTGTTTGGCTCAGGTTGGGTGATATCCGGAACTTGGTATGCCCTTTCTCCTGTTTAATATAATTGGTGGATCACGAAATCCCTAATGGCTCGGTGCTTGCCTACTTCGCCATCCAATTCTCCGAGGTCTACATTAGAGCTCTCAATTCGGGCTTCTCATAGGGCTTTGACCTCTGCTAACTTGGCAAACTTCTCGGCTACCAGCAGATTTGGGTCTTTGTATTCAAACGTGATTGCTTCTAGTGATGGGCGATAAACTATGTCTTGAATGGTACCGAACTGGCGAACCACTAAGTTCGGGTGATAACCTATACATCCGCTGATACCGATTAGAGGTACGACCTGAAGGTTTCTGTAAGTTAAGATGACTTTGTTGCAACAACTCCATCTAGCTGTCCACATGATGTCGTCGGCACTGAAACTCTTGAGCACTTCCACCCAACTATGGCTAGTAAGATTGTCAGGCAGCTTTATCTTTTCTATACATGAGTCCACAAGGTCCACTTGTTGAGCTAAAGATTTCCGGACCAGGTTCAAACCAAAACATTTAAGGTGGCTCACAAACAAAATCAGGATGAGGTTGATGTTTAAGCGGAGGGTCTCGTAGCCCTTCCTCTTGACAAAGTTCAAGTTCCGGATCTGTTCAGCCAGTAGAGCCGGGATATAAGATTTCCCTTCCAAGAATTGGGCCACCAGCTCTACGACTCGGTAATGGACATAAAAGGTTCCTGTGGGGAAGAGTATGGTGGCTAAGGCTGTCAGGATGAAAGCACTCACCCTCCTATATTTGTAGCTCTTGGGGTCCCCGCATAATATGTCTTTCCTATCCCCGTCATCTTCCCAGGCCATGAACCAAGCTTCTAACTTGTCCATCCATATGCAATATCCGTTGCAGTTTGCTAAGGCTTTTTTGATTGCTGTCTTGTAAATACCCAGAAGTCTACTGAAAATACCGGTTAGCCCGGCCTCAAGATCTGGCACATACACCTCGTCAGTTAGTGGTGGGGCCTGTAGAAGCTGGGTGTACTCTTCCATAGTAGGAGTGATCTCATGTGGCCCAATGAAAAAAGCTGCAGGCTCTACTTCCCATAGATGGAGGATAGCCTGTATCAAAGTTAAGTTCATTTCCATCTTCATCAGTGAAAGGATGGGCCCTATCTTTTGTTGGATGAAGGCCTGCTCTTCGAGGTTATATAGGGTAAACCAATGGTCTAGTACCAACTTTGGATCCAGAGGTTTGCAAACCCGAATCTCTTTGTGGAGGAGGTGGTCGACTGCAGAACTGGCCATCTATTACAATAGAAATCTCTAATTACAAAAGCTTTTTACAAAGTACGAATGATGTTATTACAGGGAAATGTATCCGAACTCCAAGAACAGAACAAAAGTATTACATCATTAATCAATTGCCAACCTATGACTTCATGTATGTAGATAGGTAGGTTCTAACAGGTCCTCAAGCTCTATGGCCTCCGCATTCTCGAAGAAATGGATATCAGGCCATATTGAAGCATTGGGTGGGATAGCCTAATCAGTCCCGAAGGTGATCATATCACTTCGCCCGAAACCTACACAATGGCCCCTCATCTTGGGTCCTAAGACGGCCCGGGTTCGACCTTATCTATTCATACGATTACATGCAGGCAGACTCAACAATAAAAGTAAACAACTGAACCCTAAATCTAGTTAAATCCCTGAAAGGTTAGCAATAGTATAACAATCAAAAGACATTTTTGGAAAAGGTGATTTAAGGAGATTCAGGTGGCTAACCTACTAGAGAGAAGTTCCCCAATGGAGTCGCCATCCTATCAAGTCTAATTTTTTACTTTTCATTATCATTCCTAATTCGATTTATACTAGACCCTATGCTCATCTAATATAAGTCATCGACTTGAATTAGGAATTTCGTCTTATTTTGGAGTCGCCACCCAACTAAAGTTGGGAAGTATTATTGAATTATGACTAATTGAGCAGATTAATCCTAATTTGGACAACTAATCAACGAAATTTCCTCTTTTCATTTTTGTGAAAGAGAAAAGGGAAAACCAGAGTTGCTGGACTCGGAGGCTAACCTATTAAAACCTTAAAGTTACCACCCTATTCTCTTGAAATCTAAACTTTATCCTAATGTCTTTTATTGTTATTTATTTTTTGTTATCTTTTTATTATGTTTTTGAATAACTTATTCTAATATGAAAAAAAAAATGATTTTTTATTCTTTTTAGAGTTGCCTAAAATGGGTGCCTACATATCTGATATTCAGGATCAAATAAGCCGTAGTTCGCTTTTCATGAAAAACTTTAGCGGGTTTGTTAATTTTAATTATGAAAATTACTTCTAGTTTACGTTTTATCATTTTAGTATTTTTTTTGGGGGGAAAATCTAAGCCTAAGCTTTATTTTTTGAAAAAAAAATAAATGATTTGAGAAAAAACCAATTTTGGATTTACTTAAGAAAAAAGATTTTTCTAAGTGATAAAAATTTTATTTCCCTATTATTAACCTACCCCTAATATAATTATTATTTGTTTTTTTTTTTTTTTTTTATTAATTAATTAATAATATATATTTTTTATTATTTTATCTACCCCAAACTAAAAATCTAAATGCTATCATTTTTCCTAATACTTTTTTGAATTATTATTTTATTATTTTTATGTTATTATTATTATTATTTTTATTTTTTTTTGTTATTTATTTTATCCTAAACTAAACCTAAAAAAACACTAATCTAAATTCTAACATTTTTCTAATATTATTTTTTGAATTATAAATAAAAAATGAATAAATAAATAAATAAAATACATAAATAAATAATAAAAAAAAATATTTGACTTACTTGGGTCTGAATACTATGTGCAGGTCGGGTCGGTCGGGTCAAATCAGGCCGAATCGGGCGACGGTCGGAGATCGTCACAGGTGACGTTCTGGCGTCCATTTCTATCAATCAGAGGGTGTTTTCAATGTTTCTAAGGACGAGGGACTCAATGGTGGTGGTGGATTTCCCCAAAAGCCTTTCCAAGTGGTGGTTCGAAGAGGTGGTAGGCGGTCGTGGTCGCGTGAACTCCGACGGCTTCAATCTCTCTTATTTTTTCTCTTTCTCTCTCTGATTCGTGCTTTGACTTCTTCCCTCGATTCTATTTATAGACGCTAGAAATCGAGCTGGATAAGCTCGGATTTCCTCTGATTGGATGAATCGGATTTGCGGTTAAAACCCTCCTTCGATTTGCCTTTAATTCGTGTAAATCTTGGATTTTGTTGTGATTTGATTTATTTGGATTATGTTTATCTTGTTTTAATGAAAGATTTAGCAGATTTATGTAAACAACGAATCAAAACGGCCAGATTCCATTTCTCCCGCTCGTCAGCGATGATCTCGAATGAAGAAGAAGATCATGTGTCGGGCACGCGTGTCGTGTCGTCCAATCGCGAGCTGACACGTGTCCTGGGCGAGGCAAAAAAATTGCAAAACATGGAATCTGCTTCTCCCGCATTTCAAACTCGCGACTTGACCCCTTCCCCCGCACATACGGTCATGGCTCGAACCAGCTGAGTTAGCCCACTTACTCGTTTTTTTATTTATGCAATTTGTATATATGAAATGTAATTTTTATTATTTTTATATTATTTTGAAATTCCAAAAATTGGTAAAAATTATTTAACTCCTTCTATTATTATTTCTACAATTATTTTCGAAAATTGATATATTTTCCCCATTTATTTTATTTTTTTGAATATTTTTCCTATTTTTTCTAAATTAGAAGAAAAATTGTAAAAAATGAAAAAATTGAAAATTAACCATTATTAATTATTAGGGTAAAAAATGGGGTGTTTACGAATCTCCTCCTTTTTTATGAGGACAAAACTTGAGAACTTAACTCCCCCTCAACCACACACTCCCCCTTAATTAAGCATTCATTTTAAAAGAAAATTTTCGAGATTAAGTTCATGATATTGATACTTAATTAGAGGGAAAACTTGAAGATTCTTGTAAATCATGTTTCTGAAAAAAAAAAAAAAAAAAAGGTGGTTATTCTTCTCAAATTGAATTTAACATAACAAGCTAAACATCACTAAAGTCACTTTTTCTCCCCATTTGGCCTTAACAAAAATAATTTGACAAGTGATATGCCAAGCAGTGAAGGGAAAGGAGATGTGAGTAAAAAATCCAATGAAGTTTTGGCTTAAGCCAAGACAATGCCACTTGCAAATCAAAAGAGCAACAAAAGTATTGGCAGAGAACAAGATCACACAAAGGCAATCAAGACAAAACATAAGCACGAATGAGCAAAAGCTATTACATTAAGTAGCCATAAGTGGCCAAGTCCAACAACAAAAGATAAAAGCTAAGTTTAACTAAAAAAAGACAACACTAACAGCATAAGGAGCCTAAAGGCCATGTCTAACTAAACAAAGATTAACATAAACTTAAAAGGAAATATCACTTGTCAGAAGATGGAGGAGGAGGAGGAGGATACTAGCTACAGAATTGATTAAAGAATGCCTATTACTAAGAGAAGAAATCCTATTACTTTTCATAGAAGGTAGTTTGAAGATCATAAAAAGCTCGTTGTTGCTTAAACATGGAGGTTTGCTTAGCTTCAATGGTATTCAGGCAAAAGTAGACCTCATCATGAAAGGAGGTAAATTCAGCACAAAGAGAGGAGAGATCTAAAGAATAGGATGGAGAGATGGGTAGGATATGTCGTGGATCATAATGTGTGGCTTTATTGGCCTTTCCACCACTAGATTGACCAAATTCCATTTATGCACCACCCTTAGGTCCACTTGATTCACCACTTCCTCCATCCTCATCATCATTATTAAAGCCATTACCACCTATAGTTTGTACTTGGGAACAAGTGAGAGGAGGAAGCGACTCTTTCTTAACATATCTTCCATGGTTATTAAGCTTGTAAACACCCTTTATAATAGAATTTAAGGAGAATGACTCGGAGATTTCATTGTTAGATGTTTCAAATACAATTCCTTTTCTCTAAAGAAAGAAGGTGATGAGCTACCCACATTTAAGCAAGCCCTAGTTAGGTCCATTTGTGACTTTCTTAAAGTTATTGAACATGAGGTCCCAAAAGCTAATTCTTATATTACCATAAAATTTTCTCATTAGCCATAAGTCTTCATGAGTTAGGTATTATGCCTAGCTGCTCAAGGTAAATAGTTGTGATAAAGATAAAGGTGAAGCATCCTATGCTTAAGGGACATTCTAATAGCTTTAAGAGCTTCCTTAGTTGACTAAGTATAGGCACCAATATTTGACACTTTAAACACTTGTTCATAGAATTTAACTAGATGGAAGTTTATTAGAAATCCTTCTACATCATTATATTAGCCAATGATATCACATATATCCTGAGGAGTAATTTCAATGTGCTAACCATAAAGATAAGTATATAGACATATACAAATTTCATCATGTGATTCAAATGCTATATGTTGTAGCGGTTGAATGCCATCTTCTAAAACCTTCTATTTAAGAATGGCAAGATAACATCTGAATGCTCAGCATGATAGCATCTAGACACTATGCCCAAAAAACAATCTGTTCACTTTAGTCTAGCTATCATTCGAATGCTATTCAAGATAGCATTCAGATGGTTATTTGCAAAAATAGCTTAAGTGCATCTTATGGCATTCAAAACTATTCCTATGTTATCACTTGGAAAAAAAAAAAAGAAAGAAAGAAAATCACAAACAATTTTTAGACAATGATAAGCATGGATTAAACTACACAAATGCATCAATTCATTAAGATTTTAATTAAGTATTCTCCAAGTTCTTTATTAGCTTAATTTAGTCCACTTTTAGGAAACTTACATCAATTCATTACTTATGCCAAACTAGCATTTGATTGATATTAGTCCAAACTAATACTTGAGGCAAGTTTCATTTGTACAATTAAGTTTAATGGAATCAATGATAGGTCAAATGTCTTAAAGAAAAACAAAAGCACTATCGAAAGTCTTAACCATCATAAAGGTCAAAAGGAGTAAATGCACATAAACAAAAACTTATTGTAAATTAGTACATACCAATACTTTATGCAGGTTTAAATGATACATTTAGACTATATATAAGTGAGGGCAGTTATAAAATTAAAAAAAAAAAACACGAAGGGGCTCTACAAGTTCCTTAAATACTTACTTAGTATCGATAAGGATCCTAGAGGCTAAATTTGCATAAAATCAAAATTGAATTAAATTAATTACTTAAACATGTTTTAATGATATATTTAAGCATGCATGATCATAAAATTTGCACGGAAATCAATAAGTCACAATATTCTGTGAATGAGGACCTAAGCTATCAATAATAAGTTCAAATGTGTACAAAAGCATATCCAATCCAATTTAATCATTAACACATGTTTCAATATGATAAATAAACATATGGAAATATAGATTTGGGCACATATTTCCAAAAATCATTCATATGTGAACATGTATACCAAGAGTAGCATAAATAAGCTAAGAAGCAAACACATGAACTCAAGATATGACAAAGACATCAAAGTAATGCATAAAACTTATTCAACCAAGTATCTCAGTCAATCGGTCCTAATACTATGTTGCATACCAATTTATAAATTAAAAAACTCCATTTTTGCAAAAAGCACTATCTTAGTTCATTATGTCTTAGCATTCATGTTGTATGATCATTTCCATTTCTCTTCTTAAAGTGCAAAACTAATCTTCACTTAAAGGCTTTGAAAAAATATCCGTGATTTGGTTACTTGTATCAACAAACTCTAAGTATATGCCATTATTTTAGACATGATCACATATAAAGTGATACCTTATCACAATATGCTTAGTTCTTGAGTGTTGGATAGAGTTTTTGGTTAAATTAATAGCACTTGTATTATTGCATCAAATTAGGCTCTTTTCAAAATTCAATCCATAGTCATGCAAAGTTTACTTCATCCAAAGAATTTGAGCACAACAACTATCAATGACCATGTATTCAGCCTGGACGGTTAATAGTGCTATCAAATTTTGTTTCTTAAAATTCCAAGACGCTAATGAGTTCCCTAGAAAGTGACATGTGCTTTTCAGATCAACTTTATAACCAGTAAAATCAACATTAGTGTATCTTATTAGATCAAAAGAAGTAAACTTAGGATACCACAAGTCAATTTCAATAGTATCCATGAGGTACTTTAAGATGCGTTTTACAACACTCAAGTGAGATTTTTTGGGGTAAAATTGAAATTGTGCACACAAATACACAACAAACATTATATTGGGTCTATAAGTAGGTAGATACAACAAACTACCTATTATACCTTTATATAGCTTTTCACATATGGGTTTGCCATGTTCATCTTTATCTAGTTTAAGTGTAGTACTCATAAAGGTAGGCCTATCTTTACAATTATCCATCTTAAACCTTTTTAGGAGCTCTCTAGTGTATTTAGCTTTGTTGATAAAGTTTCCTTGATTAGTTTGCTTTACTTGGAGAATAGTTAAGTTCTCCCATCTTACTCATTTCAAATTCTTTTTTCATACACTTTACAAACTCATTAACTCAATTCATATTAGTAGCATTAAACACAATGTCATCTATATAGATTTGAACAATCAATGTATTTGACCTGTTAAACAATGTTGTATCAAGTTTTCCTCTAGAAAAACCATTATTTATCAATAAGCTACTTAGCATTTCATACCAAACTCTTAGAGCTTGTTTGAATTTGTAGAGTGCTTTGTTAAGCTTAAACACATGATTAGGGAATTCATTATTTTCAAAACCCGAAGGTTACTTAACGTAACTTATTCTCTAATGAAGCCATTTAAGAATACAATTATGACATCCATTTGAAAAGTTTGAAATCCCTAAAGGCTGCAAATGTTAAAAGCATTTTTATAACTTCTAACCTAGTAATCGAAGCAAGGTCTCATCAAAATTGATTCCTTTTTCTTAATTGTAACCTTTAGCAACCAAGTGTGCCTTATTTTTACTTACTATACTGGTTTCATTTAATTTGTTTCTATATACCCATTTAGTTTCAATAATTGGTCTATCACTAGTTCTAAGGACTAGATCCCAAACATCATTTCTTGTGAAATGATTAAGCTCCTCTTACATTACTTGTATCCAAAGCTCATCTTTTAAAGCTTCATTAGCATTTTTAGGCTCAATTTGGGATAGAGACATTAGATTAGACATATTTCTAAAAGAGGCTCTAATTAGCATCCTATTAGATGGTTCTTAAATTATTAGATCCTTAAGGTGATTTTTTGCAAATCACCATGCTTTAGGGAGCTCTAAATTGGTAGATCGATTTAAGTTATCATCTTCCCTAGGAACTTCTTTATCAAGCACATTAGTTTGATTATTATCAAGGTTAATCTTATCTAGTTGAGCACATATACCATTAACATCATTATTTGTATTTTTATGTGACAAAACTTTATCAAACATAACATGTATAGATTCTTCTACAACCAAAGTTCTTTTATTGTAGACTATATAAGCCTCACTAATTATAGAATAACCAAGGAAAATAACTTCAAATTTAGAATCGAACTTACTGAGTTGCTCCCTACCATTATTTAGCACATAACACTTGGTACCAAAGGGATGAAAATATGAAATGTTAGGTCTTTTGCCTTTCCAAAGCTCCTAGGTGGTTTTCTTTATAATTGGTCTTATAATAATATAATTTGAAATCTAACAAGCCATATTGATGGCTTTGGCTCAAAAATATTTTAATAAATCATTCTTGCAAAGCGTTGTTTGAGCCATTTCAATTAAAGTTTATTTTTCTTTTTAGTGACTCCATTTTGTTGTGGAATTCTAGGTATTGAAAGGGTATGTTTAATACCATTTTGTTCACAAAATTCTTAAATTTCAAAGTTTTCAAATTCTCCCCCATGATCACTTCTAATGGTGGTAATTGTAAGACCTTTTTCATTTTGGACCTTTTTACAATATTTAAAGAATACATGATTAGATTCATCCTTACTTGTAAGAAAGAAGATCCATTTATATCTAGTGAAATCATCTACAATGACTAAAGTGTATTTCTTCCCACCCAAACTTATGGTTTGAGTTAGACCAAATAAATTCATATGCAATAGTTGTAGAGACCTAGAAGTTGAAATGGCATCTTTGGATTTAAAGGAGGATTTTGTTTGCTTACCATGTTTACATGTTTAGCAAACCTTATCTTTGTCAAAATTCTTTTTTGATAAATCTTTAACAAGATCATTTTTAACAAGTTTTGAAATAACTTCCATGCTAGCATGTCTGAATTTTCTATGCCACAACAAACTATCATTATTTTGAGTGGATAGACAAGTTTGTTTGGGTTTATAAAGTTGTCAAAGTTGATTTTGTATATGTTTCATCATCTATACCCCTTAAAACAAACTTGGTCATTGTCAATATTTTCAATAGAACACTTAGAAGCTAGAAAGGTTATTTTGTATCCAATATCATGCAATTGACTAATACTTAGTAAATTACATTTCAAATTGTCTACAAGTAACACATTTTTTATAGTGAAATCCTTATTAATAAGAATATTTTTTTATTATGCCTTTTTTTAATATTAATATACTAAAGTAACTTAATACTTTCTAAATTTTTTAAAGCACGAAAATATCATTCTTACCACTTTATCCTAAAAGTACTTATTATTTTGTTTAATTTTGTATAATTCTTCGAAATTTGCATGGCGTTGCACTCTAATTATAATTTATATATTATTTATTTATATATATATATATATTTGCACATAGCAGGACAATCCCCTAGTGCTTTCTAACTGCCTAAATGCATTTACGTTCCCACGTGCTTCTATTACAAGTCCTATCATGTCCATTTTTAACTGTCGCGTGTGTAACCATATCAGCTCTAACCTCGGTGTCGTGTCGTTGATGTGGATTTGTCCTGACCAAATCACCGGCGAGCGCTTACACAACACGGTTATGTCTTACGTTGGGAAAGAAAAAAAGGGAAACAAAAAAACCCTCCTTTTACTTTTGCACACAACCTGTTTGATAAAATTCCCAAAGAGGGGTTTGACTCTTTTTCTTGGAGACAAAAATAGTTTTCGAAATTTAAACGTATAGGCTGAAGAATTTGAGTTATGGATTGTGTACTGAACAACGATACTTGATCTTGTTGTGTAGAAGGATGTATTGGAATTTATGAGGGAGATACAATAAGCCGGCTTGGTTTATTGACAACCGGTTCCAGCCTATGCTTGTGTATGTTACAAAACCGAATTTGCACCCTTTGGGTTAGTACTGAATTTATAATGTTTGTGTTTGCTTGATGAATCTTACATCAATTGTGAATGTTATATTGTGCATAGTTTTGATGTTTTTTATCTGTTGAATTGAGTTTCAAAGTGTAGTTTGCTTTGTACTATGCGCAAGAAATAGAAAACCCATGCCATTTTTGACATAAATGGTTATTACATGGATTTAGATTTAAAACATATCTTATCTTATCTTATATACCTAATATAATGCAAACACAAAGTCAACGAATTATGGGTTCGTAGTGAGTAAATGCTAGTGGTTGTCCCAACGGATTAAGGGCCATGTACTCATTATAAATTGCACTGGATCCTTTGAATCTCAGAAAAATACTTTAGGACTATCTACATGGTGCAAATTATAGTTAACAAGTGCATGGCCGTTGTGGGGTGGTTTATGTGCTAGAAGTAGCTGATCCAATTATGGCCATACCCTCTTTTGGAGAAAGAAAAAGAAAAAGAAAAATATTTTCCAATGAGTGATATGATAATTGAACATGTCTCTTTGAATTTGTTATGATATTGGTGCTTTCTCTCTTTCTCTATCTCTCTATCTCTCTCTCTTTTTATGGTAATGGATGGGAATTGTTGTAATATGACCGGCTGCCTCTAGGCACATAAACCATCCTACAAGACCGGTGCAGCGGTTAAGTATTACTTGCACTATGTAAGTAAGCCCAAGAAGTTCCTTGGTGGTATTTGAACTTAAGATCTCAGGTAAGTTATTATGAGAATGTCTTAAACCTTAACCATTAGACCAACCCTTGGGCTATCATCACCCCATTACCACATGTTTATGCTGGGAAGATGACTAGAGAATAGAGTGTGATGGTATGCATATGTTATTTTAGTTTTTTCTGGTGTGTGTGTGGTCTATGTTGTTATTGTGGTTAACATGTACTGTTTCTGTTGTGATGTGTTAGATGTTCATGGGTGGTAGTGATGTGTTTTTTTTTTTTATTTATAATTAGGGATGTGAGAAAATGGTCTGCTAGTGGAACAAAGCAATGGACAGTAGTTATCCTTTGAGTACTGCTAGTCACTGTACTTATACTGCTGAAAATTATTAATGAATGACAAACTTGTTTTGCACTAAAAATTATCTCTATGTAGGGTTTTCCTTGACAAGCCCAAACTGTAATTTCAACATAGGTTAGAGAGGAAGAAAGTCTCCCAAGAACCCTAATCCACTCTTGACTTCTTATAATCTACGATCCTTTAACAAAAACTTAGTTAGCTGCTGAGTTTCCTGTATATTGTACAAAAACCATTATATTAAACATTTTGATCCAGTCGAATATGTTGAAAACTTATAATCTTCTTCAACTTTTACAAGTTGCTTATTGTTGAATTATGGATCATTCATTAACATATGTTCATTGCTGTGTTTATGAGAGTAATTATTAGCAAGTGAATGCGTCCTTTTTCTTTTTGGCTTTAGTGCATGCATTTATTTGATTGAAAATGCATTTTAGCTTAATTTTTCTTCTTCTATCCTTTTATATGTGACATTTCACTATGAATCCTTATTGGATGTCATGTCTATGACATAATCACGAAGATGTTTTAAGGTACTCATGACTTCATATGTATTTTAATTTTATTAGCAACAAACCTGGGGCAGGCTTTAATCCATGGTTGGTTGACAAGAATATGATCAAGCCTTCTAAGAATGGGGTTAGAATGTTGTTTGTTCAAACAAGAGAAGAAACTTCCCAACTCAGCTGCATCTAAGAAATGTTTAAAGTCTTTTATGGCTGGAGTCAACTTAGCACTGCCTCCACAATGCTCAAAGACAGGCTTTATAACAATGAAATAGTCAAGTGCAACCCACTGCTGGTTAATGGTAGAGGTTGTGAACAATAGGATAATGGTTCATAGGGACCTCTGCTCCTTATCAGAGTTAGAAGTATATACAAACGTGGAGAAATATCCCTTGTTTCTTTCTTTTGTTCCTACAAAAGCAATGGGTGAACTGGGCATGCTCATTTAGAATCTGTACAATCCAAACCCTTGGGTCCCAACATAGCCAGATGTGTTTCCTTGCATTTGGATTGATAGCAAATATCCAATTAAGATTAATACTAAGCTTCATATTATCTATATTTGAGTAGTTAACTCTAGTTTCCAAAAGCCCCATAAGAGATATCTCCTTTTCAGCACAATATTTCCTTGCATCAGCTCCTTTAATGTGGTCACTTAGCCTACAAATGTTCCAAGCTACAAAATTCATATTATAACACAAATACACAAAACAAAGATGCTTTAGGTGAGCCAATGCTTCTATTGAAGAACTTCTTCCCCTTTGCATTGGAGGAGCTCCTCCCATTCCCAAAGGCTCCCTATGACTTCTTATTGTGCAGGTGGGCAATGCAATTGAAAGGATGTAGAGGTTGCTTTGACTTCCAAAACATTTTTCCTTAGTCCTCTAGGAGGTCAAAGGGAATGGAAAAGTGGGACCAGATTCCTGTTGCTCTTCCTAAATTTCAGGGTTTAGCTCAAGACTTGGAGAAACATAAGAGATTCCAAGGTTAGAAGGTCTATCCATAATTCAACTCCTTCCTTTTTCAAAGAACCTCATTGTTTCCAACATCATGGATGACAAGGTCGGGAGAATGAGACCTGGCTCATTCACAGTTTTTAGAGGAGATATGACTTCTTTGCTTACCCACTGGGTAGTCGCATGTTTAAAAATAGAAGGTTGAGACCTAACTTGGTAAGAGGAATCCATACCCACGACCTTCATGCCTTTCCTCTTCACATGGACCCTTGGCCTTTTTAAGCTGTTGCATAGGCAAAGAAGGACAAACATGGCAAAAAAAAAAAAAAAACCTTACAAAAGGGACAATGAGAAGGAAGCTATCAGTATTCAGACTAAAACATAAGCAGATGAGCTATCCTTGTGTTCAACTTTTACTTTAGATACTAGATACTCTCCAGCATCTAGCTTCATAAGCATACAAGCTTGGTTTACTTGTTCTTAGAGTGTGATTAGGGAGGTGGCATGTATTGAAACGCCTCCATTGAATGTGGCTAATTCCGTTAGCTTTGAGATATTAGTTGAGGATACAAAAAAGAACCACCTAAACTAGAATCACCGTTGGTTGGGGCTTCTTTAAGGACATTCCCATTCTCCACTTTTGCAGAATCAAGAATTGTTGAGCAAAGGACTATAGCATTTCCAGCATTTTCAGTAGCAAAAGACCACTTCTTTTAGGTTAAATCAAACATAAAAACCTCTGTTACTAATCAAAATTAACAAAATTAGATTAGATTTACAATAAAAGTTCTACTATTCCAAAAGAAAAAAGGATGTAAGAACATCTAACCAGAATGATTTCCTAACTCTTGGAGGTCATTTTTCGAAAGGTTTCTTCAAAAATATCCAAGATGAGAATGTCAAAGTTAGGGTTTCGGAGCACACCCGAAAGACAAAGAAGGAGAAAGATGAAGCAAATGTAGGTAAGCGTGAAAGTTTCACATACAAGGCATTGGTGTTTTTTAGACTTGAAGAAAGAATATCGAAGGGAAAAACAACCAAGACGACAGGAGAAAGCGTCCCTAGTGAAACATCATCAAGCATGGAGAAAAGGATGAAATCCCTGGAATCGAGACAACAAACTTTCGCCGAAGCTTCCATTGGCTAACTGTCAGAGAGGAGGAACAAACCAGATTTCAAACTTTCTTTCTTTCCTCCGACGTTAATGGGATCTACGGCAACAGTTCATATCTCGGAGAGAACTGCGAAGAAAGGTGCTACGCACTGGAAATCAACTCTTGTGGGATATTTTATGGGTCGGAAAATTCCTTATTCCCTAGTGAGAACGTTAGCGTTCTAACTTTGGAAGGATTATGGACTTCTCAACATTCTGGGAAAAAAAGAGAGATTTTACTACTTCTGTTTCAGTTCTTCGACGAACTTAGATGTAATCGTAGCAAAACCATGGTATTTTGCTTAAAGGTTCCTTGTATTGCAAGAATGGAGACAAGGTATGTCATCGGAAAAACTACAACCTTCTGTTCTTCTGGCATGAGCCATGTTCTCTAAGATAGCATGCAAGTACTTCGATGTAGAAGGAATCGGCTACATCACTAGCGCGGTGGATAAGCCAATACAAGCTGATGTGATGATGGCCTTCGAGGAGAAAGTAAACTAAGCAAGAGTCCTCATTGAAATTGATGCAAGGGAAGAGCTGACGCATCAAGTTAAAGTCATCGGTGAGGACGGTTTTATCTCTCGAATTGAAGTTGAGTACCAATGGATGCCTCCACGTTGCCCAGATTGCAAAGTATTCGAACACTCGTGCTTGGCAAAGATGTCCAAAACTGATGACCCAGCTAAGGATGATTAGCCAACACTAGGGAAAAAAGAAAGAAAACATAAATATAATATATATATATATATATAAAAAGAGAGAAATCACCAGTTGGTGGAGGGGTTCCAAATGAGGAAGTAAGCAAGGAAAATGAAGAAAATAGCTCTTTTCACGATGTGGAATAGAACAAAAAACAAGCGAAGAAGGAAGGAATGGGAAAAAGTAAAAATGAAGAAGAAGAAAACCCCTACCCTCCGCCACGAATAGCACAACTTCAGGGGGAAGCTAGTCTTTCATGTGTGCTGGAAACACCGGAGGATGAAAACAAAGAGAAGCCCCCTACTTTGAAGACCCAAAAATCAAAGGAGTTAAGTGCCAGTAGGACACACTAAGACAAACAATGGCGATTACTATTGTGGAAAGTAGGGTACGCCAAAGGAAAACACCTTGAGATCTTCCTCTAGTAGTGGAAAAAGTACATCAAACTACAAACAGAGGAAGAATTTTTTTAAGCATTGTATGCCTGCGTTTACTTGAAAAATTTCATAAAAAAATAATGATTTTTATAGCTTGGAATGTTAGGGGTATTAGTGACCCAATTAAGGTAGCTTATGTAAGAAAATTATGTAATGACAATGGTATATCTCTATTGGACTTACTTAAAACTAGAGTAAACCACTTGTTTGAAGAAAGATCAAACAAGCCATTAGTTGCTCATGGAATTTTACCATTAATAGTGTAGCCAGGAAGAGGATTGGGATAGGATGGGATGCGAGAACATGGGATGTGCTAGTTCTTAAAGAACATGCTCAATTTATTCATTGCTTCTATACAAACAGTAAAGCAAATATACCTTTTATGGCGACCTTTGTCTATGCTTCTAACTTAGCCATGGGAAGGAAACAATTATGGATTTAGTTGGAGAGTATTGCAACAGTATTGGTAGATTAGTCGTGGATCATCCTAGGTGATTTCAATGTGACTAGAAGTATATCGGAAAATCTTGGTGGTAAGTGGAGGATTAACCAAGGAATCCTAGATTTCAAAAGATTGATTGACATAGTGGATGATTTACATTTTGTAGGGAGTTTCTACTCATGGTCAAATAAATAAGGTGAAAATCCATTTTTTTTCTTAGATAATTAATCCAATATTAAAGAAGCTTGACTGGTTCCTAGTGAATATGGAATGGCTGAACAGATTACTGTAAGTTAAAGCTAGATTCCTTGCCCCACTACTATTTGACTATGCAATGTGTATGGTTTATGGGAAATTTTTTGTTGTGAGGAGAAAATCTCCGTTTAAATTCTTTAAATTTTGGACAAAAAGGGAGGAATTTTTTAACTTTGTGTCAAAAGCTTGGACAATAAAGGTAGAAGGTTCAAAACTCTACCAAGTGGTTAAAAAGCTTAAAATCCTTAAGGTTGTGTTGAAAAGCATGAATAGAAAGGAGTTCTCTAATATATCCAATAGAGTGAGCAAAGCCAAACAAAGATTGAGTACTATCCAAAACTCAATAGGGTAAGGGGACTTGATAATGATGAAGAAAGAAAAAGAAGCCTTCCAAAAATATTACACCCTAAGGAATGTACAGGAATGCTCTTTAAACAAAAGTCTAGAATCAAATGGCTAACTCTTCGAGATTAGAACGCCTCCTTTTCTCCATAAAGCCATGATTTAAAGACATAATGGGAGCTAGATTCAATCTCTAGAAAGGGAGGATGGTTCTACTGCAATCGGGGATGAGACCTTAAAGGAGGAAGTGTTGACCTATTTTTCTAACCTATTTAGAGAGCCTAATGGGATGAAAAATGAAATAGAAGTGGAAAATGCAGTAACTTGGAAGTTAAATGACCAACAAGTGAAATTCCTAAATTCACATTTCTTAGAAACAAAAATTAAGGAAGCTTTTTTCAACTAATCAAATTGTAAGGCTCCTAGGTTAGATGGATACTCTACAAAATTTTTCAAAGTAGCATGGCCAATAATTGGGGAAGATATCATGAAAGCTATTATGGATTTCCTTGCCTCAGGGTCACCCCTTAAATAGGTGAATAGTACCATTATTACTTTGGTGCCAAAAATCTCAAATGAATCAAAATTGGTGGATTTTAGACCCATATCTTGTTGAATGTCATCTATAAAGCCATATCTAAAGTGCTTGCAACTCGAATTAAAATGGTCCTAAGCTCCTTAGTTGGTAAGGAGCAATTTACTTTTGTACTAGACTGGAAAATCACTGATAATATTTTTATTGCACAAGAACTGATTCATGAGTATCGCAACAATTGTGGTTCTCCTAGATCTACCATCAAAGTAAACATCATAAAAGCTTATGATACACTGAATTGGGGTTTTCTTGAAAAAAATGCTTCTATGTATGAGGGTTCCTCCTCATTTTATGAAGTTTTTAGTACAATGCTTCACAACCCCAAGTTTCTCTATTAATTTAAATGGGGAACTTGTTGGTTTCATCTCTAGCCAAAGGGGACTAAGATAAGGAGATTCAATTTCACCTTATTCGTTTATGATTACAATGGAGATTTTATCAAGATTATTCTAGAAGATAGCTAGAAGCCCAAATTTTTCTTGCCATTGGAGATACAAGAAGGAGAGAATCACCCATCTTTGCTTTGCAGATGATCTCATGGTATTTTGTAAAGGAGATATTAAATCCATCATGATAATTAAAGAAGTATTGTTGGAATTTCAAGCTATATCAGGACTAAAAGCCAATTTAGCCAAAATTAAAATTTTCTTTTCAAATGTGAATTCGACTACAAAGGAAGTTGCACTTGAGGCATTTGGATTTCAAGAAGGGAAATTGTCGATACACTACTTAGGGGTTGTTCTCATTTCAACTAAATTAAAAAGGGAGGACTCTCATTTGTTGGTATCAAAAATAGCATCACAATTGGAAGCCTAGATAAGCAAATTTCTCTCATATGCAAGGAGATTCCAACTTCTAAAGTCAATTATCTGTGCAATGCAAGTGTTTTGTACTTTAATATTTATGCTACTAAAGAAAGCCATAAGGAAAATAGAATAGTTAATGAGGAATTTCCTCTGGAGTGGAAGACTGAACATTGTAACTAAAGCTAAAATAAGATGGGAAAAGCTTTGCACTCCTTTGGTCGAAGGGGGTTTAAGATTGCCACAACTTAAACTATGAAATAAAGCAGCTTAGCTCAAGCACATATGGCAATTATGTAACAATAGTGTTAGAGGCATATAGAAAAATACATGTATTTATTTTTAGAGATTATATGTATTTATTTTTAGATATTGTACAGATATAGTTTAGAAAATTATTTTTTAGGAAAATTTTCTAATTAATATTGTAACCATTCTATATTATATAAATTCCTAATGGAATGATCAATAAAAAAGATAGGATTTAATTTGAACCCTATTTTCAACATGGTATAAGAGCTTTAGGGAGTACAAAATTGGAAATTTTTTTGCCTTCATCGCTAAAACCCTAATTTTTTTTTTGCCTTCATCACCAGAATTCCTTTTTATTTATCGTTGACCCACTCTAAGCCTTTTTTTTTTAAACCCCGATCAACTCTCATCTACTGTAGGTCGTCGGAATTCTCTCACTCTCGTCAACACCTGGTAAGATCTAAACCCACAATCATCTGACTAGAAGTCGATAGTAGGGTTTGACGTGTTTAGCTTGTTTTTTTTGTTGCACAAGGGTTAGGTGGTCAACATTTTGTTTTTTTAGTTGTCAGTAGGTTTTTTTCGGCTTATTTAGCTATGTGTTTTGGTCGTCGACGGTCTGTTCTATTTGCTCCAACCTACAGTTGCCGATCACAGTCGTTCTGATCATCTTCTATTGTTCTAACAACATTTTTGTTGGTCATCGGAGTCTTCAGGGTCGCTAGAATCCCTGTGAAAGGCAGGATACCCATCTTTCTTGTCCACCATGTTGAATACCAACTATCTCACTCTAATCCACCACGTTAAACAATAGAGACTCGTGAATTTTGCAACGTAGGGCAGGTTTGACTGTGTATGCTGCTTGATTGTGCGAGCAGGTTTTGGTGTGTTTAGCGTGTTGATTTGGTCGTGATGTCTAAAATTACAACACAATCAAATTACGTTAATCAAACTATGGAGGATGGAAATTGTTTTCAACAATTTAGAGAATTATAGCACATTCAAGCAGCGTATAGGTTAGATGGGAATAACTATTTGAAATGGTCTTAATTAATTTGACCCATTTTGAAAGGAAAAGGGAAAATAAGTCATCTTACTAAAACTAGACCACAATTAGGAGACCCATTGTTTGAGAAATGGGATGAGGAGGATTCTATGATACAGTGATGCTTATGGCCACAACCAAGGATATTTGGGATGCAATCCAACAAATATATTTAAAGGCTAAAGATGTAGCTCAAGTATATGAGGTGAAGGTTAAAACTATGGCTGCAAAACAAGGGAACAAAATAGTTTCGAAGTATGATAATCAACTAAAATCCTTATGGCAAGAACTTGATCACTATAGGGTAATTTAGACTAGGTGTTCAAAAGATGCTACGATTCTCAAGAATTTTATTGAACAAGATAGAGTTTATGATTTCCTTATTGGTTTGAATCCTGAATTTGAAAAAGTCCGAATTCAAATTCTTAGAAAATAGGAGGTTCTATGCTTCAATGAGATAGTGGCCATCATTAGGGGTAAGGAAAGTAAGAGGATTCTAATGCTTGAGTCTTCTCTCACAGATGGCTCGACCATGATAGCTAAAAATGCCAAAACTAGTTCAAGAGGAGCAG
This sequence comes from Laguncularia racemosa, assembly GCA_037954665.1. Classification (NCBI taxonomy): domain Eukaryota; kingdom Viridiplantae; phylum Streptophyta; class Magnoliopsida; order Myrtales; family Combretaceae; genus Laguncularia; species Laguncularia racemosa. The sequence continues at coordinate 4,101,813 of JBBMOL010000038.1, read as the reverse complement.
AAAGAAGTACTAGTTTCGAAGCTCTGAAAAATGTTCAATTCAAGAGCTTGAATCAAGAAGAATTATGGTGCACTTATTGTAAAAGGTCGTGCTACACTAAGGAAAAATGCTAGAAATTACATGGGAAGCCTTCAAGTCGTGAGTGGGGGTAGAAAAGTAGTCCATCTCATGACTCAGGACAGGCTCACATTGCTGTTGATGCAACAAAGGAAGAGAACGGACATGAGCCAACTGGTCTTAATCAAGAGGAGATTGGTGAGATCCTTCCTTAGTAACATGGAGAAACCTTCATATATTTGTTCTTTGACATATTCAAGTGAAAAGCTTTTTTCGTTTGGATTTAATGTCTCAGAAATACTCTTGCAACACTCTTGGATCATGGATTCAGGAGCCACCAACCACATGACTCACTCTTCCAAATATGTTTCCACATACACTTCATGTCCAAGTAATAAGAAAATTGCCACTGCATATGGAACCCTAGCAACTGTAGTTGGTGTAGGAGATGTCCAAATCAACCTATCTATAACCTTAAAAAATGTCCTCTATGTTACTAAATTATCTACCAATCTTATTTTTATACAAAAACCCACACAAGATTTTCCTTGCAAAGTGATATTTTATAATAATTATTGTATATTTCAAGAAAAGGATTCGGGGAGGATGATTAGACTTGCTAAAGAAGGAGATGGTCTTTATTGCCTTGAAGAGTAAACTAAAGCGAGTGATTTCAAGAACAGATTATCTCATTCTTTCATATCTGAATCATCTTATCCAATAAAGAAAGAGCTTCCTTTATCATTGCCGTTTAGGTCATCCATCCTTTAGGATTGTTAAAGTTTTTTTTCCTTCATTATTTTCTAAACTTAATGTTGAGTCTTCATTGTGAAGTGTGTGAGCTTGCCAAACACAAGCATGTACCATTTCTAATAAGCAATAAAAGAAGTACTTTTCCTTTTTACCTTATTCATACAAATATTTGGGGTCCCTCCACTATTTCTAATGTTTCTGAAGCATGATGGTTTGTAACTTTTATTGATGAATGTATTCGAGTCACATGGGTTTTCTTACTCAAGCATAAATCTAATGTCAATTCTGTGTTCATTAATTTCTTTTCAATGATAAAAAATTAGTTTAGAATAGGTATTAAAGAACTAAGATCTGATAATACTTGGGATTATTTCAGTCAAATCATCACTCCTTATTGTTAAAAAAAGGGAATAATTCATAAATTTTCACATGTCAAAACACCACAACAAAATGGGTTGGCTGAGAGGAAAAATGAACATCTTTTAGATCAAACATGAGCATTGTTGTTTCAGAAATGTGTTCCAAAACATTTATGAGGGGAAGTTGTTCTCACAACCACATATTTTATTAATAGACTTCCCACTTGAGTTTTAGGACTCAAGAGTCCAATGGAAGTACTTTTCTCTTTCTATCCAAATTTGTCCATCACAAATCATCTTACACCTCGCATTTTTTTTTTGTGTATCCTTTGTTCATGTCCATAATCAAAATAAAGGGAAATTTGATCCCCGAACCCTAAAGTGTGTTTTTTGGAGATATTCCTCAACTTAGAAAAGATATAAGTGCTATTATCCTCCATCTAAGAATTTTTTTTTTTTTTTTTTGTGTCAAGGGATGTCACTTTCAATGAGCAAAAAGCATATTTCACCTAACCTTATCTTCAAGGGGAGAGCTTTAGGGAAGATAAGGTTAGTTTGGAGAGTTTTCTTCTTGAGTTAAGCGATCTTTCTTTGCCAACTCAATCCTCTCAGCCCACACCCGTTGAGTCTCCAGCTACTAGCCCAAATGTTTCTAACCTTGAAAAATCTATTCTTGAAGATGTGCGATTTGGTAAGAGTTTGGTGTACTCAAGACAAAAAGGGACATTCACATTCTAGAATTTGTGCAAGTTTAAGAATCTGACTCAAGTCCTTCAAATGAGGTAACAATTTTTTATTTTCTAGCTTTGCAAAGTGAAAATAAACCTCAAAATAATGATGATGATTAGAACCTTCCAATTGCCCTTAGGAAAGAACAGAGAGAATGCACAAAAAGACCACTATTCCCCTTTTCACACTACCTTTCTTTCCAAAAATTCTCCCTTAATATAGAGCCTTCCTCGTCAACCTTAACACCGTCACCCTTCCTACTACCCTATCTAAGGCATTATCTGATGAAAAATGGAAGCAAGCCGTGGATATTGAAATGGAGGCTCTTGAGAAGAATAGGACTTGGGATCTGCTCAAATTGCTAACAAAAAAGAGGCCTGTAGGTTGCAAATGGGTCTATACAGTAAAATATAAGGCTAATGAGTTGATTGAGAGATATAAGGTAAGTTTAGTAGCCAAGGGATACACACAAACTTATGGACTTAACTATCTGAAAATGAGTTGATTGAGAGATATAAGGCAAGTTTAGTAGCCAAGGGATACACACAAACTTATGGACTTAACTATCTGAAAATGTTTGTGCCAGTTGCAAAGATGAGCATGGTGGAAGTCATTTTGTCCCTAGCTACTAACCTTAGGTGTGAGTTACAATAGTTTGATGTGAAAAATACACTCCTGCATGGAGAACTAGAGGATGAGATTTATATGGAAGTCCCACCCGGGTACGAGAAAAATATGAGTACCAATATAGTGTATAAGTTGAATAAAGCTTTATATGGTCTAAAACAATCTCCTCGATCATGGTTTGAGAGATTTTCTAGAGTTATGTTAGCTTTAGGATACAAAGTCAGTCAAAGAGACCATACTTTGTTCATCAAACACTCAACTTCAGGGGGGATGACAACCTTACTAGTGCATGTAGATGACATCATTTTGATTGGAAATGATGAAAGAGAGTAATAGGTTTTGAGTCAGTGCTTAGCTAAAGAATTCGAGATCAAAACGTTGGGGAGATTGAAGTATTTCTTAAGAATTGAAGTTGCTCATTCAAAAAGGGAGATTTTTATATCTCAACAAAAGTATGTGATTGATTTGCTTAAAGAGATAGGTCAAGCTGCATGCAAACTAGTAAGTTCCCCTATAGACCTAAATCATAAACTAGGGAATGTAGAAGAAGATGTCATGGTGAACAAAGAAATGTATCAACGTTTTGTTGAACGACTCATTTATTTGTCTCATACTAGACCTAATATAGCTTATGCAGTAAGCTTGATAAGTCAATTCATGCATAACCCAAGAAAGACTCATTCACAAGGTGTATATAGGATTCTGTAGTATCTCAAAGGAACACCGGGAAGGGAGATTTTGTTTAAAAGAAATAATGATATAACCCTTGAAGCCTACATTGATGCAGACTATGTAGGACCTATTGTTGATAGGCAATCAACAACAGGGTATTGCACTTTTATTGGAGGAAATCTAGTGACAAGGAGAAGCAAAAAACAAAGTGTAGTTGCATGGTCTAGCTAACATTGAGGTAGAATTTTGTGCAATGGCACAAGGCATATGTGAGCTACTATGGTCGAAAATCATTCTTGAAGACTTAAAGATTTACTAGGTTAGGCCAATGAAGCTCTATTATGACAATAAGTTAGCAATAAGCATAACTCATAACCTAGTTCAACATGATCAAACTAAATACAATGAGATTGATAGGCATTTCATCAAGGAAAAATTGGGCAGTGGCCTAATATGCACTCCATATGTATCAACATACAGATAACTTGTAGACATTCTCACCAAAGGGTTGAATAGTTCAATGTTTGAGAAGATTGCGTCCAAGCTGGGAATGGGAAGTTCCAATTCACCAGCTTGAGGGAGAGTGTAGAAAAATACATGTATTTATTTTTAGATATTGTATAGATATAGTCTAGAAAATTATTTTTTAGGAAAGTTTCCTAATTAATATTATAACTATTCTATGTTATATGAATTCCTAGTGGAATAATCGATAAAAAAAAAAGATTTGATTTGAACCCTATTTTCAACAAGCACATATGGAAATTATGTAACAATGTGTTAGAGGCATCTAAGCAGATTAGATACATACTATTTTCCTAAAGGGAAGGAGTTTTTGGTCAATCAAAACCCTTTTATCATGCTCTTAGACTTAGAAGAAGTTCTTAAAATTAAGGGATCAAATAAGACCATTACTTGAATGGAAAGTGGGAAATGAATTATCAATATCTCTTTGGTCTGACTTTTGGTTACTACAAGGTTCGTTGGATAAAATAGTGAATGTAAGGGAAATAGCTTCCTCAAGTCTACCCCAACATGCTAGAGTTTGCAGCCTAATTGAGAATGGGGAATGGGCTTTACCTCAAGGACAATTTTGGAACAATTTCAATATCCTCTAAATGTATGCTCGAATCAAGTTTTAAAAGACAAACTTATATGGAGACCATCTCCAAAAGGTGTCTTCTTTATCAAGAGTGCATATTCAACACTTAAGCTTATTAGTAACACTATGCCTTAGACCAAATTAGTACGGAACAACAAATCCATACCAAGACATAGTTTTATCTTATGGTTTGCAATTAATGGCAAGTTATACACTCTTGATAAACTAAACCAGTGGGGAGTTACAACCTAGACAACATGTTTCTTATGTAAACAAAGCATGGAAAACCATCAACATTTATTCTTCCAATGCTTCTTTTCATCAGTATTTTGGAAAGAAGCAATGTCTAGGTTGGATGGTCAATGCCCCATACTTCGTAGCAGCAGGTATTAGATGTTCTATCACATGCCCCATCAAACTAGTAGACGGAAGAATGGAAATCAGCATTAGCGGCTATAGTCTATTATATCTAGCGTGCAAGGAACTCAACTCATATGGGGAAAAGAATCCTTAGTACAAATAGTTTAGCTAGACTTATTTTGAATTATATTCATATATTCAAATAAGAGATAATAGTGGAAGCAATATACAACACATAGACTGAAATAAATTAGGGGTCAATATACCTAAAAAAAGTTTGTAAATAGTGGGCAATGCCCTATAACCACTTTGCAGATGTAAATCTCTTTTTGGTTGAATGAAATTACTAAATTATAAGCAAAAAAAAAAACGTAAAGGGGTATAAATGACTCCTTTGTTAGATATGACACACTAAAGGAAGATCAAACTACTCTTACTCTATTTGATATGATGCACAAATAGAATGCATTGTTCACCACAATCACAAAAGATTGATAAGAATGATTGAAAGAGAAGAACCCAGTCAATAGGGAAAATATCAATTCATTCATCAACTACTCTTCCCTATAAGGTTACATCCAATATTTATAGTAGGACTATTGTAAATATAGAATAATTGTAAAAAAGAAAGTGCATAAAAAATAAAAGCAAAAGAAAAAGACAATAATTGCTAAAATAACTATATTTAGATTTATAACGATCTAATATCAATAACTACCATTCCCAGATAAAAAGGAATATTGTTTATCTAAATTAATTCCTTACTGCCTACTATTCCTTTATATCAAAACCACACTCTCCTTTGGAAACATGCTTGGCCTTCTTAGCATCAAAAGCAAAACTACTTTGAATGGAATCAAAAGCACACATAGCCTTTTGATCAAATGCCAATGTCACAAGCGCTTCTAATAACACTAAGCTACTGTTATAGGATCGTTCTCTAATTTTTATGTCCAAGTTATTACTTAACAGTTCGGGATTCACTCGAGGTCTTAGGGTTCTTCTTCCTCTTTTACCTATGTTGATTATTTAGGCTCAAGCTCGTTAGAGAGAACCCGACGATCTCTTAGTGCAACTAAGGTTTGATTAGAAAAAAATATATTGTCCTTTCTTTTTCCTTTCTTCCCTGTTTGTACAATTCGGATTCCCCCTTCCTAGCTGACTCCCACGTTCCCTCCTAACTGCTCACTACTCCATTACTTTGCCATACCTCCCCCCCACTAACTAGACCCCTTTCTAGAGCCTCATAACCGCCAGACCTTACTAGATTATAGGGATTCCCTACTTCCTAACTACACCCTTTGATGTCGCAATTCATGGGCCACCACACATACTGGACAACCGATTTCAACAAACAACAATACAACAAACACTGACATAACCGAAAAGAACAACAAACATAACAAACAAGGACAGCAACAAACAACAAAAGATAACAGACACACACAAAAGACAACAAACATTTAGGACAGTTGTTCATTCTGCTTAGTTCTTGTTTTTCCGCGAGTATACAAGAGCAAAGGGTGTTATTCCTTGTTGTGATCACGAAGAACCTTCGCGTATAACAGCTACTTCCTAAAATAGTATTGTGAACTAAGAATCCTTCCAAGAATACTTGCTCATCCTCCATCTAAGAACTCATTAAAACTCTTTGGACTAGATTATTCAGTCCTCTCATTCTCACATGAGTCATGGGTCCATTATGTGTCATTGTTTGATTCCCATCACTCCAAGTATCCAATCCACACTGTCGAGGTCGAAAATGAAGCACTCTATGGTGACCGCCATAGGCTTCAACCCCTAACAAACATCATGTAAGGAGGCACAATATCCATCTCCCAATTTCACACAAACTTCAGCATCTCCATAACAAGTAGACCCAACAACCTGACTATGCTTTGTAAGATAAAGCTATAACTCACCCATTGTTGATGAGTATAACGATCGACTGACCTTAAATTCTCCTCTTATTTTCAATCTTCTTTTTGGGAAAAATGTCAGTATTCATTAAAAAAAAAAAGACAAAAAAAAAAAGAGAGTATACAAAAGAAGATAGCCTCACAAGAAACCTAAAATCTCGAGCCTAGCACCATTCAAAAACTTAAAAGGGTGCTAAGTTCAAAATCTTGGCCATACACAAACAAAGAGCACTATTAGTAGCAAAAAATAGGAAAGGACGATTCCTATGATATCTCTAAGAGAATCCTACTAAGGCCAAGCCTTTTCTCATTGCTTTTTTTCCATACATAATAAATCACCAAACTAGATAGAATTTTTAGTAGACTTAGGAATGTGGGCCGGGCCATGTGGGTCGACCCGCTCAACCCGCAAAATTTTGTGGGGGTAAACCAGAAAATTTTGGTCCACAACATGTGTGGGCTGTTTTAAGCCCCCCTGCATGGCTTAGTGGTCGGGGTAAGCACGAGTTAGCCCGCTTGGCCTACATAATTTTTTAAAAAAAAAAAAGAAAAGAAAAAGAAAAACAAGAAGAGAAAATAGGACAGGAGAGCCCACCCCAACAGACCAAAGCACCAGATGGCCATTCCTCCAACTCCTCCTCACCTTTCACTCTCACTCTCATAGGCCACAACTCACTCACTCTCACTCTCATCTCATTAGTCATGTTGTCTTAGTGGTAGCTAACAGCCCTCTCAAGCTCAACAGTCACGAGTCACAACGGTTGAACTTTATCTTTCTCGTCTCTGTGGTAGCCCTCATGATCGTCTGTAGCATAGTCACCGATCAATCGTTGTAGCACAGTCATTGATCGATCGTAGCCTTCTTGTATGTAACAGTTGCAGCATAGTTGTCGGTCATCGCCTCAGTCGTTGTTCGATCATCCTCGTCGTTACCGTCTCATCCTCCTTATCATCGTCGTTGTCAAGCAACATAATTAACTTTCTAATTTGGTAATTAAAAAAAAAACTGTGTGTAGGGCAAGGCGGGCCAACTTCTTCAACCTACATCATGTGCTAGCCATTGCGGGCCGGCCCACTTCGACCCACGAGCTGGTGCAGGTCAAGGCGAGCCAGCCCATTCAACCTGCTTTCCCAGCTCTAATTTTTAGTCTTTAGGCCTAAGATACATAAATTTCCATCAATGAAAGCTCTAATTGGCACTCTATTGTGGAATTTGCCTCGATAATGGTAGAATAATGAGCTAAAGAGCCTTATTTAGGCATTAGTGGAGTGGGTGGTAAGGTTGGTTGCATCTCACACAAAGCCTTTTCTCTTTCTTGGTCAAAAACTGAACATATTTATAATGTTTTCCCCATTTTTTACCATGCAAGGAGCCCGACCTGCCCCTACTACTACCCATGCCCCATTGGCATAGGTGTTCTTGGCATTCAACTTTTACTTTTCTTGTCCCCATGATGTGTTAAATGGTGTAACTCAAGGTTAGTCTCCCACTAAACTTCCCTCATTGAATTTTGAGGAATCCCAACTACTTCTACTCATCAATCCAATTCTCCTTTTCTAATGCCCTTCACAAGAAAAGACACTACTCCAAGACCTCCAGGAAGTAACCCCTATCTCTTCCTCTATATCCATGGTCACACCCATAACCTGGGGTGTTGAGGCCAGGTCGTCGCTTTAAATTCTCTTGTGCATGTTATCTCACAAGCTGCTCATAAAATAGCCCATATTTGGTCTTCGAGCAACTCTAGTAGTTTTGCCATTAAAGTTTTATATTCCTTTATATATCTCTCAACAATATACATTTGTTTCAATGCTGCCATTAGTTCATAAGGAGGATTAATGGCCTTTAGACCATTATATCTATGCATCATCTCCCTTTTCAAAATCTCCCACATCAACTCTGGGTTTCTTTTTTAAGCACCCAAAACCATGAAGCTACCTTCCCTTCAATACTCACAAAAGCAAGTTGCATATGACTTGGGTTGGAGGTGTTCTAGATTTTAAAAACTATTTAGTCCTTGCCATCTAACTTATGGGCTTCATTGAGAAGTGGGAGTTCAACTCTTCTAATACCACTCAATGTCCCCTTCACCTTCATAATCCCCTTGACCAGTGCATTTTCCTCCTCATCAATCTTCTTTAGACCACTACCACTCTCATTTAGCTACCTAAGCATATGCAACTTGGCCCCATTTGTCTACTTAATCTTACATAGCTTAGAGTGTCAGTTTGACTGAGGTGGTTTGATAGGAATCAAAATCCTACAAGACCTATCACTAGGCAAGAGCCAAATGATTACAAAATTTGGCAATGAGAGTCCTCTTTGAACAAACCAACCCCAAAAATATTTGTATAATAACTTCTTTTCTATTACTTATTTGTTGTGCATTACAATAGGTATACTTATCGGTTTTTACAAGGTGATGGATAAACTCGTTAAAGCTCAACTCATGGGTTATTCATGGACTTACATAAACCAAAGAAGAATCGGTCAATAAATTGTTCACTTGAATTGAAGAACCAGCCATTAGAAGACCATTTGTATATGTAATTGTTACTTATGGGAATCGGTCATTTTATTTTGTACTTGTAATTTGTATTTTAGGAACCGGCCACTTAGTGGCAACTTTGTAATTTTTTGGTTTGTTTTACCCTAATAGAAGCAAGTATAAATACTTGCTAATTAGGGTTTTTAGGAAGCTTTTGATAATTTGATAAAATTTAATTACTTTGTCGTGTAAGAGTCACCTCTAGCTAGCATCCACTCTTATAAATTTCTTTGGAAATTGTGGTGAGTTTGGCTTGGAATTTCTTGTGAGTTATATCAAGATTTTCTAAGTTGCATCCTATTATTGCTAGTGTGTAATATCTAGTAATAGTTGGTTGATCTTTCTATTTGTTCTTTCACACTAAATTAGGGTTCATGTATTGCTAGGAATACAAGCCAATTTTAGAAATTGGAATTGCATTGTTCCTTGTAATTGATTAGTATTGGAATTCCCTTGTAGTACTTCTAATTTGGTTCATTCCATTTGATATTATTCATCCTTTAATTTCATGCCAATTTTTTAGTCCAATTGATCATTTGATTGGTTGATTAATCATTTGTATCTTGTGCCTGTGATTCGAATTATTAAGCACATCATATTTTTGGTATCAAAGCATAGGATTTGAGAAAAGGGAATTGTGTGAGCTTCATTTGACAATTAGGGTTCTTGAAGTTGATTTCTTGATCCGAAATTGTTGAAGTGATTTATAGTAGTGATTGTGGATTTTGTTGCATTCTTGTTGTTGTTGTTAAAGTGGACATGGAATACTTGTGGTAGCATTGTTTTCCTTGAACTTACCGTAAGGAAGGAAGAGTGTTCCTTTGTGGTCATTTGGGGAAAGTGGAAATTGAAACAAAGAAAAGTGAATTATGTGTTGGTGATTTCGGAAATTGAGGTTGTCATTTGCAAATTTTCATATTTGTCTTGTGTGAGATTAAGGAAAATATTTGAAATTCAAACACTTTCTTTAAGTTGAAGAAGTTATTGTGTATTAGTTGATTGAATGATTATTTGAATTTAGTGAGTGGATTGTTCCATTTGATCTTATGTTATGTGCTTGATCTATTAAGCACATCATAATTTGGTATCAGAGCTACTTGTTTTACAAATTGGATTCATAAGGGATTAGGGTTCACATTACTTGTGGACTTAGATTTAGTTATTGGAGTTGTTTCAATTGATTGCGTGTATGTGCTTAGATCCTTCAATTTTTTAGGCGCATCATCTTTTTTGGTATTAGAGCTCAAGTTAAGAGAAGGGATTTAGTGTTGGTTGATTTCGGAATTTTTTTTTTTTTTAGGGTTCTTAATTTTTTTTATCTGAAATTGTGTATTGAAGATTAAGTTGTTTGATTGTATTGTTGAGGAGTTGTAATTGTTGTTTGTTGAAGTAGAAGTGGAGGTCTTGTTGTAGCTCCTTTGTTGTTGAATTTACTGTGAAGGGAAAGGAAGAAAGTAGTGCATTTCTTGATCCAAATTCGGAATTGGGAAGTACCTCATTTTGTGAAGAAAGGAGGAGTGTAATCTTTGCTTGTTTGTTTTGGAATTAGGGAGTAAAATTGATCATTTCCAGATTTAAGTTGCGTGGAGGATTTGGAAATTATTTGATTCTCAAAATAACCATTAAGTTGAAGAAGTTATTGTGTATTAGTTGTTTAAATGGTTATTTGAATTTGAAATTACTTCTTACCAATTGTGGAAAGGTTGCAATTAGTGGATTAATTTGAATTTGAATTGTTACTGCCTTTTGTATGTAAGTTATAGTGTGCATTGTGTTTTGTAGTGGTGGGAGATTGAATATTTGGAAGTTTGTGTGTGTGCTGCACCGTGAGTGAAGGGTGTGTGTGTGTGTGGTGTTATGTGTGTGTTGAGTGAAGGGATTGCAACGTGGTGTATGTAGTGGTGGTAAGTTGGTTGCACCATGAGTGAGAGGTGTATGTGGCGGTGTGAATTGTGAATTTGTGTGTAATGTAAGGTGATGCACATTAAGGTTAATTATGGGTGTGAAACCGTGGCAAGAAAGGAAGGTTGAAGTATTGAAGTTTGAATTCAAAAACAAACATTAAAGTGTGAAAGTAATTGAACTCATTACTTAAACACTTGTTAGTTGAATTTAATTTCTTAACTATTTGGAAGTATTTATTTGTACTTCAATTATTTTACTATACTTGAAGTGACAAGAAATATTTACTGCCTTGGTTGCTTGATTACACTGTGGGTGTTAAAGTGTGTAGTGGCTTATTAAAGATAGTGATTAACCATGTCAAATGATTTATATGCTTCTACTAATTTAATACATCAAGTATTGACTTCTTCTCCAACCATTGATGATAGATAAAGAGAAAATTTGTTCCATACTTCTTGTAGGGTATAAGGAAACTTATGTGTCATTATTGTTAATGGTGGTAGTTGTATTAATATTGTAGCGCATCATTAGTATCGAAATTGAAACTTGTAACTACCTCGCATCCTAAACCTTACACATTACATTGGTTAAATGATCAGGAGAGTCTTTATGTGACCCAAAGGGCTAAAGTATCTTTCAGTACAGGGGATAAGTACTGTGATGAGATTGAATGTGATATTCTTCTTATGTGTACATCCCATATATTACTTAGCAAGCCATGGTTATATGATAGGAAGGTCTTACATGATGGCTTCAGGAATACATATGTATTCTAGAAAGAGGGTAAACACATCATTCTGAATCCGATATCACCTTCAGAGGTCCAAAAGATTCAACAATAGATTCGTAGGCCATCAGAGATTCCTAAGGATCATAACCACATAAACCAACTATTAGAGGACCAAACTGTGCAGAAGCAAATATGCCAACCTTCAGAGGTTCCTAGTTACATGAGCTAATCTACAGAGGAAAAAACTTGTTAGACACGGATATGCCAACCTTCGAAGGTTCTTGAGGGTCATAATCAGATGAGCCAACCACCAGAGGACCAAACTGTTCAAAGGCAGTTGTGTCCACCTTCAGAGGTTCCAGAGGTTCATGAGCAGTTGAGCAAACCATTAAGGGCCAAGAAGGTCAAAGACATACGGGTGAATCAAGAAAGGAGGCAACAATATCAGCGGAATGGGTTGAGACAGGAGAAGTCTTAGTGGATAATGGACCATTATATGTGTTGCAGATGAGGTATATCCTAGAAATGGATAAAAGAAAGCAATCACCTCCTGTGGTATTTCAAATATTGAGATTCTGCAATGATACCTCTTCAGATAACTGGCTAGGAGGATATAGAGTCTCTACTGCATTTGATTTGTCAGATTTGAGGACAAATCTTTTTAAGGCCCGAGAAGATGATAGAAATCAAAATCCTACAAGACCTATCATTAGGACAAGAGCCAAAGAATTTCAAATCTTGGCGATGAGGATCCTTTTTTGAACAAACCAACCTTGGAATTATTTGTATACTAACCTCTTTTCTATTACTTATGTGTTATGTATTCCAGCAAGTATACTTGTCGGGTTTTATAGGGCGATGGACAAACTCACTAAAACTCATCTTATGGGTTATTCATGGACTGACCTAAACCGAAGATGAGTTGGACCAACGAATTCAATTGAAGAACTAGCTCGTTGAAGACTATTTTTGTACTTGTTATTTTTATCTTTGAACCGGTTATTTTGTAAGCATTTTAGACATTTTATTTTGTTGTAATTGTTGTGTTTAGGACCGGCCACACTAAGTGACATAAACGTAATTGTTTTATCATTTTAATCATAAGTGGAGAAAGTATAAATACTTACTAAAATAGGGTTTGTAGGAAGCTTTTTTTGAGAGAATTTTCTGCCCCATTCACGTGGAATCTAGGGTTCTTACTCTAATTTCATAAGACTCTTATCAATTCTTCAAGGATTATGGCGAGTGGAGACTAAAGGATTTGTGAGTAATATCAAATCCCTAAGTTGACTCCAATTAATACTAGTGTGTCATATCTAGTACAAATTGGTTGTTCTTGTTATCAAGCCATTCTTAGGGTTCATTTTTATTATTGGATTCATGCCATTTTAGTGGAATCAGATCCTAAAATGTGTTGTTATTTATGATTACTCAATTGCTATTAGATTGTCATTTGCGTGGAAGCCTTTTATGCTTAAAGGATTCACGCCATTTTTTGTAGATTTGGTGAGTGGATTGTTCCATTTGATCTTATGTTATGTGCTTGATCTATTAAGTACATCATAATTTGATATTAGAACTACTTGTTTTACAAATTGGATTCATAAGGGATTAGGGTTTACGCTACTTGTGGACTTAGATTTAGTGATTGGAGTTGTTTCAATTGATTGCGTGTGTGTGCTTAAATCCTTCAATCTTTTAGACACATCATACTTATATGTTCCAGCATGAGGGTAAACGTATAGTATTGTACCCTATGTCACCATCAAAGGTCCAAGAGGTGCAAAGACAGATAAGTCAACCATAAGAGGTCCCTGAGGTTCATAGTCATATGAGTCAACCTTCAGAGGACCAAGCAGTTCAGAAGCAAATGTGTCAATCATCAGAGATCCAAAAGGTTCAAAGGCAAATGAGTAAACCATCAGAGGGCCAAGAGATTCAAAGACATATAAGTGAAACAAGGAAGAAGAAAACATTATTGGTGGGACAGTTTGAGTTGATGGAGGCCATAGCAGATGATAGACCATTATATATATTGCATATGAGATATATCTTAGAGATGGAGGGGCGAGAGCAACTACCCCATGTGGTATCTCAGGTACTAGGAGACTACAGTGTTATTTTTATAGATAACTTGTTATGAGGATACAGAGTTTCTACTACATTTGATGTTACAAACTTATCACTCTATCTACCCGATGATGTTTGTGAAAACCTATCATATTTGAGGACAAATCTTCTTGAGGCCCGAGGAGATGATAGGAATCGAAATCCCATAGGACCTATCATGAGGGCAAGAGTTAAAGGGTTACAAAATTTGGTGATGAGGATCCTCTTTAAACAAATCGACTCCAAAAATATTTATATAATAACTTCTTTTCTAGTACTTATTTGTTGTGCATTCCAGCAGATATACTTGTCGGTATTTACAGGATAAACTCGCTAAAGCTCGGCTTGTGAGTTATTCATGAACCTACATAAACCAAAGAAGAACCGTCCACTGGAAAACCATGTGTATATGTAATTGTTGCTTATGGGAACCAGTCATTTTATTTTGTATTTATAATTTGTATTTTGGGAATCGGCCACTTAGTGGCAACTTTGTAATTTTTTTGTTTGTTTTACCCTAATAGGAGCAAGTATAAATACTTGTTAACTAGGGTTTTTAGGGAGCTTTTGATAATTTGATAAAATTCAAACACTTTGCCGTGTAAGAGTCACTTGTTGCTAGCATCCACTCTTATTAATTTCTTTGGAAATTGTGACGAGTTTGGCTTGGAATTTTTTGTGAGTTATATCAAGATTTTATAAGTTGCATCCTATTATTGCTAGTGTGTAATATCTAGTGGTAGTAAATTGATCTTTCTATTTGTTCTTTCATGCCAAATTAGGATTCATATATTGCTAGGAATACAAGCCAATTTTAGATATTGGAATTGCATTATTCCTTGTAATTGATTGGTATTGGAATTCTCTTGTAGTACTTCTAATTTGGTTCACGCCATTTGATATTATTTACCCTTTAATTTCATGCCAATTTTTTAGTCCAATTGATTATTTGATTGGTTGATTAATCATTTGTATCTTGTGCTTGTGATTCGGATTATTAAGCACATCATGGTTGTCTTACACTCTCCTTCTCAAGCTCGCAACCACCTCTCCATCAAAACCTTCAATTGCTCTGTTGAGTCCATGCAATACTTAAGCTCATCAACGAAGTTGAGTTATTGTTTTCAATTGAATCTAACTCTACTCCTCATCAAATGCTACACATCCTTCTTTACCTCTTTCATGGTTTTCTTGAGCATCTCTACTATGGCTTCCATCCTCATCATTAGCCACCACCAATGGATTCAGTAGTAGGTTGGACAAAGTTGTCACAAACAATAAAAGCAAGATATAAAAGAAAGGGAAGAAGAAGTAGGCATAGAGCTAGAAGCTCCTAAGTTTTAGAGTACATTTACCTTGTAACGAGTAAAGTATCAATACGGGTCCACTCTTTCCTCTACACTCCTCTTAGTATTGGGGTATTACCCATACACATGTAATCTTTTGATAAAAACAAAACAATACTTGTGGATCACTTCCTACTGTATATTATTCATTTTGTCTCCCCCATACTTTTTCTTAAAATATACTTTCCAGGCTGAAGGCTCTTGGGCCTTAGGGGCTCAACATGGGCTTCACTTGAGTAATTTGGGCCTCTACTCCATGGTGAAGGACTTTATACAATAAAGTTAGATATGATGGAGTCTACATTTTACTTGCGAGGGGATTCTAGAGTGAGAATGCTCCTTAAAGCATGAGCTACTATCAAACATTATATGGCATATTATAGCAGGAATAGCAACAATATTAATCATGGAAGCAATAATAGAAGTAATATCTAAAATCCAATCAACAAATCTGTATTTCTGCCTTACAGTATTATCTTTAATTATTATACCTTGTGTTAATGATTTGATGGAATGTTTCTCTACTATCCACTTCTAGCCTATGTAAGACTGGGATTCCGATCGTACTATTACAGTACTTTATGTAGGCATATATTGTAGATTTGAAAAACCATAATTATTCTGAGCTTTAAATTTAGTTGACAAAAAGTTTAATTAGAATTTGGAAGAGAAGACTAGATTATTCCAACGCATTTATTTCATGATCTATGGAAAGTTGTGCAGATGCGATAACATTGCTTAACCCAATCATGAAATCCCTCTTTGCGATGGGGCATCATTGAATACAATGAAACTAGAAGCCATTATTGTAATCCTCATATGCTGTTCGCATATGTTAAGAAATCTGCCTGAAACGAGATATTCTTAGCATATTGAGTGGAGAATAAATCATAGTAGCAATATGGATAGGGCAGCTTGTATCTTTCCATTGGGTCCAAAAATTGGAAACTTCACCTTAATTTGTGGTTTATGTATCATATCTTAGGTCTAAGATGTCGTAATTCAAGTGTTGTAGCACATAAAAACTGGTCATTACAGTATTTACTGCACTTTGTAGCTGAGCCAAGACACGTAAAAGTCGAGTTAAGACACGGGACCTGATTTATGAGACAGGAAATTTCCGTTACTTATGAAGCGCACCTTAGAATTTTCCATAAGCTTTAGCACGTCTTAGCATCGCCCCCTGTTTTGACTATCTTTAAGAAGCCTTTAATGTCAAAATCCTAGTTATTTACTTTCCTAGATTCGTGTAATCTGCATGCTCAAGAATCATTTAATGTGTGATAGTGCTTTGAGGTTTTAGTCTCTTTTTTCATCTTATATAAACTGTATTCAACTCCTCACAAGCACTCACATCTGCATTCTCTAATCTAATACTCTGTTGTGCTGAAAAAATGGCAACCCTGACAGAGCGAATTGCTTACATGAGGCAAACGCTTTTTGATAAGGTTTTGTCAACTGACTTATTGTGCACTAATGTTTATTAATATTTTCCTGTCAGTTATGCCAGTTTCTTTCATGATGTTTGGGGTTATATTTTTGTAGAGGAAAAGACCATAAGTTTCCTGTCCACGTTTTGCAAGCTCTAATCATCTCCACATCTTTGGTCATTCCTGTTGACCATGCTTCAGTTTTGGGCTAACATTAATATAAAAGGGTACACAAATGATATATACATTATTAATGTTGTTTATTCAGGAACTCTTGGACAATCAATTTCTCCAACTAGAGCAACTTGAGGGTCCTGACAGCCCCTACTTTGTCGAGGAGATTATGACATTGTATTTTCGAGACTCAGTTAAATTTGTTCAAACAATTGAAGAAGTTCTGTATGTGACACTTCTGCCATGGCCTTTAATTCAGACTGCACTATATTGTTAGACAAAATAACAGATTTATGACTTGTTTCCCAGTGAGAAAGCACCAATTGATTTTGAAATGCTGGACAGGACTCTTCATAAGTTGAAGGGTAGCAGTGCAAGGTATTACTAAGGAGATGTTATTTTTGCACCAGGAGTTAGAATGCAAATTTGAACTTCTTTTATCATGCGAAACAAGAACTTTTTGTTTGTTTGACTCCATATAACCTACAAAACTTGATTGTTCCATCACAGTATCACTGAAAGGAAAAACCCATTTTTTTGTTTTACCAAGCAATTATTATTTTTCTTCATACAGTATTGGAGCAAACAAAGTGAAGATACAAATTATCCAGATGAGGGAGCATGCACAAAACGGGAACGTGGAAGGGTAATGCTCCTGCACTATAGTCCTTTCATTTGGAAAATCAATTTGCATCATTATCAGCTACTTCCATTTGGAAAATCAATTTTTAATTATTATCAGCTAGTTTCATTATCTTAAAGTTTGCACTGTATACCACAAGAAAAGGTAACAATCTAGAGAACTATATTGATCAATTAAATGTGCAAGTAATTATCTTAGGTGCATTTTGTGGTTTAAGATGTCTTCCCAATTTATAAAACAGAAAATTTATTCAATGGAAAATACTTTTCAGTCAAAGGAAAATATGATTATATACGGTGAAAATAGTCTGCATTCCAAAAAATGGAAATCATTTTCTTGTACTTTTTCCCAATGAATACATAATTTCAACTAGTACTTAACCATAACAACTTCTAGCCACAAGAACCACAGGCCATTACCATTGTAATATCTGATTATTATTAATGTCTGCAGTGTACTAAACAAGAGGGGCAGAAAAATGAAGAGTTCATACAAACAAACACATCCCTAAATTCAAGCGTCTTCTCTCTTGAGTGATGTATCATGTGATAGATATTAGGGCCCATACTTAATATAGTGGTGTAATCTCCAGAAAGTAAGGATGTATGTCAAATACAACTGGAATACAAATGTGTATATTTCAATCATGTCAATATTTAAACTTGACCATAACGATATTCCTTTCCACTTGCAACAAGTCGATCAAATTTTGACCACGGAAAATCGAGTCATAAGTGGAGGAATAAAATGGCAGTGGCTACCAAGTGCAAAGCAGTTGTTAGCTAGTTCTTTTGTATAATCTATTGGGTAATCAAATCAACTTGTTGACTTTTGAAATAGGCAGATAAATACAACCAATACTGTTTGCAGGCAATATCCATTCCTACATTTTCCTTCATAACCTAATTGGAAGTATATCTTTTAGGAACTTACAACTGTTTAACCGTACGATGCCTGACATTTTTACAAAACTATCATAACAAGCAAGAACACAGTGTTTTGGGATCCCTATGTTGTTACATTCCATTTTGGGTAGGAATTTTTTTCTAGTATTTACTGACAGCTTATTGAATTTTTCCTCTTCTGGTAGGATGATATAACTGACATATCCCTAAATTCAAGCAGTTGTAAGGCTGCTCTGGTGCAGATGAAAGAAGCTCAATCTGTGTTAAAGGGCAAGCTGGCAACTTATTTTCAGGTCTCTTATCTCTCTCTCTCTCCACCACCACCCCACCACCCCCCCCCCCCCCCCCCCCCCCTTTCTCTCACCTGCAAGCATTTATACAGAACCTTTGACACTCTAAGCAATAAGTTTTTATTGATTTCTTGTGAAACCCTTGCATATTTTATCAGATGAAGCGCCAAGCTGGACCGGTTGTGGAAGCTGAGCCACCCAAGTGAGGACAAGTTATGATGGTGTAGTGGTCTTTTGTATGGTGGGCACATACGAAAGCCACATCTAGTGGGAGTCAATAAGTGTCCACACATGGTTCATGTGCTTCTGTTTTTATTTTCCCCCATTTTCTCTGTGTCTCTTTGTCTCTCTATCCATTGCGACAACTTCGTATTTCGTGCGGTCAACGCGTTTGCGAAGTAGTTGTCTGTAGCTTTGTGTGTATACAGAACTATGTGTTCTGAAAAGTGTTGTGCCTGTGACTAAAGGTCGCCTGCGAGTAGGAGATCTTGTGTTAAATAAATAAGTGAACATGGACTTTGGTTTCCTATCTATGGCTTTGATACCAATAATTCTCTTTTAGTAGTTATGTTATATTTTTGCAGAAATGATATACAATACCCGATTCGTATGTCTGGAATGCGTAAAGGAAATTGAAACGATTGATACTTCCATGAAACCATATTTTAGGTTCACGCCTCCTCTAATAAAAATGACCTTCGTGTGGTCTAGCTACAGAGTTTTTACCACACTTTCCTCCAACTTTATACATTATACTAACATTGCGCTTGGCTGCAAGAGTGAATGTCCGAAGTTGCAAAAATGACCATTCAGTGAAATGCTGCAAGAATGGTGGAAGTGATATATAGAAGGTAGTGGATGTTCCTTTGAATATTGGGGGTAGGAGGATTGCTCATTTCTAAGTACAACGAAGGAATGAGAATCATATGGTAGACTCTTTCTAAACATACAGTGACGAGTAATCCTATTTTGATTCCCAATGCAAGGGCAAAAGTAGATGTCGGAGTTGATCCTTGAAAGAGTGCTTGTGGCTTGCACGTGATAAGAAAAGTGAGTTAGAGAGATATCAGAGTTGATTCCAGTGTAGCCATAACGAAAGAGGATATGAAGTATAGGATAGTAAAGTATTATTACTTTACCTAAAAGCTTAATATAGTATTTATAGGGGGTTGGGGGAAAGGATGAATTAGAAAAGTAAGGTGGTTAATGTTTTAAAATATTTTTTTTTATTCTGAATTTGGTAGAATAATTAGAAGAGTTACAAAGCTATTGATTTACTTTATCTGCTAAGCTTTTTTCGTTTACTTTTATATAAACTGTGGGTTGAACCAACCAACTTAAGTTTAAACAAGTCAACTTGGGTTTAAGGGTTTAAGTCTTTAACAACTAATCAATACTAAACAACATGAAAATTCACATCCAAAATAGTCTATCAATAATTTTAATTATCATTTTAATGATCAACTTTTCCATAATGCTACTTAGTATTGTCACAACATTACCCAATTTCATCTTTAGTAGGGAAGAAATTTGCAAGTTAATAAAACTATATGTCAAAAATGCACAATCCGTGGAATACATATTTTCTCGTCAAATTGAAAAGAGGGAATGGTAGGAGGATGGGGGTTTAGATTGCATCAAACCAAAGTAACGCAAAAGTACTCAATAGGATCAATAGATAGAAATGGAAGGTTGATGCCCTCAAGTACACCATTTGGAGCGTGTGATTTTCTTTGATTTATTAACATATAAGATTTTAGAATCATCACATAATAAATCACATAATAAAGAGAGAATTAATTTAGGTTTCTTATTTCTACTTATTCATAATCAATATAAGATGGATCTTTTTTATATATAATCCGTCCAACTATTTTTTCCCCTAACAAAGGAATAAAATTGATTTTATCGAGAGATTCAAGTTATTTTAATATAGAATGGTTTGGCTTCATTTTTAATCTTGAAAGCATCCATATCTAACTTTGTCACGCCAAAGCCTCATAGTCTAGTTAATATGAACATTGTTCTCTCTTTAAGATAATTATTTTGGTTTTTTTCTAGTTGTATTTATTACTTTAATGGTATTATCTTTTTATTTTATTTTTTTACAATAACTAATAATATTAAATCCCATTCATTAAAAAATTGTAGTAAATTAATTAAATAATCTTAAGTTGTTATTTATTTATTAATTATATATTATGGATAATAATTACATTAATACTACAAATTTTCACTTTTATTACATAAAATATAAGTAAATAATAATAATTATATTACTTAATGTATTTTTCTTATTATCAATGTTATGAAAATGAATATAAATTCTTAAATGACTAATTCAATTCAGTTTAATTCATAATTTTTTCAAACCTAAAACAATAATTCAAATTTAATATATAATTCAATTCAATACGATTTACAATTTAATCAATTGTTTTCCAGCCCTACCATTCACCTCATAATGCCAGCTCAACTTCTCTTTAATTTGGTCTAATGTCAGTAGCCGAAAATGAGGAAACATTCGAAAAGCATCCTGGTTCTAATCGAAAGGATTTTATTTATTTATTTATTTTCAAATCGTAAGGGTTATTTCCATCAGCTCGTGTGTCTATATATATATTACAATTTTTACTAAGATTATACATATTGTATTTGAAATTGAGCTTTTAGATAACTGAATTCTAAGAATAGTGCCTTTAAATACGTACATAATTTATTTTACACTTAATAATAAATTTAAAAATATCATTAAGTATATAACATATTGAAAAACTAAAAATATTTAAAAAATGAGTTCTCCTTTTATGCTTGATTTTGTGTAATTTTTTTAATTTTAATTTTTTCATTATATGAATGGCAAAATATTAAAATGAAATATAAAAGTATGCTCTAACAATGTAAGGACTTACATACTCAACTTCAAAGACAAAAAGATCAAATATACATAAAACAACTATGAAATTTTGCATTTGCAATTCATCACATAAACCAATATCATAAAATAATATATCAAAATCATTTTTCTATCTAGAGTAATGATATAAGGATCAAAGATTTACTCTAAAAAGAGTACTGAAACTAGAGATAACCGAGTAAACTGAAACCTAGAATCTACTCTATTCTACGTGGTTAGATAGGTTTCAAGTTAGTATTAAAGGTCATTAAGCAAGTTCCAATTTTTCATATGTTGTTCCTGTAGTGTGGGTTAGAGGTATTGTATCTCTATATTTAATATTGTCATGGAATCTACACTCTTAAATATACAATATATAAGTTTCAAAATATTTTGTATCCACCCTACAAGAATTCTCAATTAATAATATTATACATAACAAAATATAATATTTTAAAGTTAACACATGGGCTCAAACCCATTAACCCATTGAAGAATGATTATGTTTAAGTCAAAATTGTTTAAAACTTGTTTATTTTGTTGTTTAACGTTTTTTATTGAATGTTTTTTAATAGTAAAAATATTATAATGGAGTTGATACTGTTATTTAATTTTAATATAACATTTTGGGACAAAAGTAATTAATAATCAATCTAACAAATACTAATCACCTTTTTTCAACCATTTAATTTAAATAATTCTAACTAGTATTGACATATTATCCATAATCCATATGGATTACATTTCACGTAAGGAATCACAATTTTCCTCCTTATACATGGGGGTACCACATAAATCTTCAACAACCAACCCCTCTACCAAAAAAAAAAAAAAAAGCAACGTACTTATCTCAGCGCTTAAAAGTATTTAATAATGAAGTCAGCAATCACTAATGAGCCTTTTTTAATAACTTAGCTAAAAAAATTTAACTAATATTAGCACATTATATATTAGTTTGCCTTATAAACTAATATTAATTTTTTTTCCATAATTCATGTGGGACTACATTTCATAAGGGGAATACAATCTCTCCTCTTAAACATGGGGTATCACATTTAATAAGTAAACCTAGATCTTATAATAGATTGTAATTTTATAACAATACTCCATGATAAATTTTTTGAAGTTTATATCATCAAATTCATTATATATACTTTCATGATACATATGTGATTGAAAAATATGTGATTAAATTGTTAACTATTACTTGATTGATGAATATAGTAGTTATAGATACATAAAAAAAAAAAAAGAGGTTGTTAAGTAACTCACCTATAAAATTTCATATTATAAAAATGTAATGAAAACTTTTACAAATTTCTATGGTACTTTGTAATTTGTACATTGTAGGTTCTAGAAAGTATTGTGTAATTTTTAAGATGAGATTCCTTCGTGTTGTGGTATATGTTTCAACTCTAAAATTAAAGAACTTATATCTCTAATCTATTAAATAGGATACAATAAAATTTTATACCATACCTATCTTATTTACATTTATCCTAACAGAGTGTACCTATCCAAAACAAGTTGCCTCTACTAGAGGTGGCAAACAAATACATCAAGCAAAATCATCTAGCTTTTGATCGTGCATTTGCCATCGTCGTCATCCTCGATGTAGTTAACCATCGTCGTTGTCCTCTTGCAGCCAAGCTCGTCCTTCGTTTTAATAGTCTTACGGTGAATTTGTATGATGCTGTTTACTTTGATATAATGGAATATGGATTATTATGATGAATTTGTATTATGTTGTTTACTTGGACGTAATGGAATATGGACTACATTGCTTAGCTATTCCATTCCAATTTTATTTCATTCAATAAAGTAAACAGGTCATTAATGTTTTTAATTTATTTAAAAGCTTTATAAAATAAAAATCGACTCTTGAATTTCTTTCATGCTCATGTCACGTTGCCGGTCCAATTTATGGTAATTGACGTGGGGAAGGATTTACCCCCTATTTGATGGTACACAACAACCCCATAGTGGCTAACTAAGCACACATTAACTTGATGGATAATACAACTCATATAATAACTATTGATCTATCAACCTTAAAATACAAAATTAGAAAAAAAAAGAAGAAGAAGGAGCTGCAAAAAAATCCATCAAGTTTATAATGCGATTATGTGACCTATGATGGTTTTTTTATGTTTGCTTGATCTAAGATTGTTAACTAAACCTTAGGAATTGTGGTGAGATTTTGCTTTAATTTTTTATTTTTTGCAATTTTCAAATTTATTTTACTTTGTTATTTAATTAATTATTAAGAATATTATTTTATTAAACTGAACTATTGTGGACTATCCATATAATTCTGTAACTAATATTTACCGGTAGTATGATAAATTGCAGATTATATAGAAATTGATAAAATACACATTATCATGTGTTTGGTAAATTAAAAAACATAAATCATCACGTGAGTAACCTTCATACATAATGATGAAATACAAACCATATATATTTGCTAAAAGATCAAGTATAGGTCATGAAGACGGTTGATGTTTTGTAATTTTCGCTTGTTTAATTTAGCGTGAAAAAGTTCAACTGACTCAAAAAGTTGTCCTTCGACTGTTAAAATAAATAAGTTCACGGGCAAAAAATAAATAAATAAAACTTAAAATGAAAAGTTGGACCAAAAAAAAAAAAACACTACACTCAAAAGTCCGCAGTATCCACTTTTCTCATCTGATCTCACTCTGAGAAATTAAGGTTAGCTGCTTTACTTCGTCTCTCAAATTTCTTTCAACTGGTACTTGTACTACCATTCATGAAACTAAAATACCCCTCTCTTAAATCATCCATTACAAGAGAAAAAAAAAATTTGTAGTGTTGGTTTCGGAATGCAATGTACTAATTGGAATGCTTTATTTGTAAATCCGGGCAGGTGGGTTATTGCTAAATTTGTGAAAAATGATGATAGTTGCAGTTACAGTTGTGGTG
Source organism: Laguncularia racemosa (assembly GCA_037954665.1). Taxonomy (NCBI): domain Eukaryota; kingdom Viridiplantae; phylum Streptophyta; class Magnoliopsida; order Myrtales; family Combretaceae; genus Laguncularia; species Laguncularia racemosa. Next base: position 4,077,315 of record JBBMOL010000038.1, on the reverse strand, counting down.
TTATTGGTTATCTTGGGTGCTTTGATATTGAGACCCAAAAACCATAAGAAAGGTAAATTTCTTTTTTTTCCCCTCACTCAAGACCCTAGCTCTAGCTTTTTAGTGTATTCGTTGAAGATTTTAAAAGAGAAATTTTTTATTTTTTTGGGTTGAGAGAGGAGTTTTTAGGTTTGTTCAATGTGTTGATCCTGTGAAATTTTTGAATTGATCTAATGCAGGTGATTCAAGGAATGTGAAGCTGGATGTTAACAAGAAGGTAATTTTGACACTTTTTCATCAAAGGTTGTATTGCTCCTTTTGTTCAGTTGTTCAGTATTCGTATTTTTTCGTGGTTTAAATGTTATGGAAGTTGGATTGGGGATGAGGAAGAAATTTTGGGTTTTTTTTTTGTTTCATCATCTAAGTTGCATGATCATTGTTTTTGCTGGTTTAAGTCGTGAACAATTTTCTTCAGTGTTTTGTTCGATATGGGGTTTGTGTTTTGTTCCAGAAACGTATGCTTTTGTTCAATTGTTGTAATTAGTCACATTGGCAGTATCTCAAGTTTTGAAAATAAGAATGATTTCTTAGTAAGTCATGAATATACTATGGGGACAATATGTGATTGAGATGAAATGAAAAGGTTAAGAGATGCATGTGCTTGTTTCGTGAAAGCATATTCTAGACGTTTTCCGACATTTGATATGGTCAAAGCTTCACAGATATCAGATTTTGTCATAGTAATCTCAAGGGATTGTTAAGGGATTGTGCTTACTAGTGGCTCTATGGTGGAAGGCAAATACAGTAGCCCAAGGATGGTAGTAGTGATTCTTTTGCCTGATGTTTGTTATAAGAAGTTTCTGCTTTGGAGGTTGTTTCTTGGGCAATATTTTATTTGTGGAACTTCTGTAGTTTTGATGTATAGCCAAAAGATAAAAGTATGTCAAGCATGAATTTGTGTCTTCATGCAATAGAAACATGTCTCTCATGGATGTAAATGTTTACCGAAGATCATTTAATGCTCTTAAGGAATGGCAGTGCTCAAAGTGGTGAAACCCATCAGCATCCATACGTTGACATTTTCTGCTATTATAGAGAACCAGTTCAGGCTCCAAAGTTAACCTGGCAGATATCTGTAAAATCCAATGCATGGTTGGTTGGAATTGGTTATTTAGAATAAAAAATTGGAGAAACTTACCTATTGCTTTTCCATTTTAAAGATTTATCATGTTTGATTGCATAACAAGTTACTGGTAAAACATCACAGCTTTTTGATCATCCTGGGCTAGGATATTGGTTTCATTTGTTTGTGCTCTCTCTCCTTATCCTATCAATTTTCATGTTATGACATTTTTGTGTTCATGTGATGCTAGGAATCTAAAATATACAGCAAAAGTGAAATCTCTTTGCACAACAAGAGAGATGACTGTTGGATTATTATCAAGAACAAGGTCTTGGCTCCTCTCTTTTCCTTGTCAACAACTTTATTGCTAAATGATTTTGTTGCTCTGCTCACTTTATCTTCTTTCTTGATCTCTTATTTCTCGAGTAGGTTTATGATGTTACCTCCTATGTAGAGGAACATCCAGGTGGTGATGCAATCTTGGCACATGCAGGGGACGATTCTACTGAAGGCTTTTTCGGGTACCACTCATATTCTGAAACCAATTCTCTCATAGTCGTGTGCCTAGGAAAATTTGGCCATCATAACTGAAAATATTTGCTGGTAGTACTGCATTAAGATAAATGCTGGTACCCAAGCAATTCTTTCAAGTATCATGGGTGTTTAATAATGGGTTGGACTTGTTCCCAATGCTGGTGGTTCTAAAAATAAAAAAGCTCCAAATATGAACGTCAGTCTAGTTGAGAGAAATTCTATATTTAGATGCAACTCCAAACTTTGGTCATGAGAAAACATGCATTTGCAATCTGTGTAGACATTTATTTGACTCTTTTAAAGTTGCTGCCAGTCTTCTATCGTTTATCTGGTGGATAACTTTTGTATCATTAACTAATCATAATCTCTCTTAGTGTTGTATTGTTTTGTTCCATTGATCATAAAAACTCCTTATTTTATTCCCCTTTACTGAATTAATCTTCTGGACAATTACAGGCCACAGCATGCTACCCGAGTATTTGACATGATAGAAGATTTCTACATCGCTGATCTCAAACAATGACCCCCATCAAACATTAAGTTGTTAGAGCATTTTGGTGGAGTACCAGGAATCCTGTCGGATGTAGCTACTATTTGCGGTGCAGCTAGCTTGTATTTCTAACTGTTTGCTCCTTTTTTCAACTGAATGTGGAGCTGCTTTCTTTTGTCTTCGTAACTGAGTGAAAAATTTGCCGTTTCATTGGTGTAATGCTGTCTAATTTTGAATGCTGTTGCAAGACTGAGGTGTAACCTTGTATTGGATCGTCGAAATCTTTTTGTGAAAACCGTTCCTTTGCTGATCAAGAAGATTTCGATAAGACAAAACATGGTTCAGCTAAATATTGGTCTGTTGGTAATTTTAAGGAAAACTCGTGTAGAAGCAATAATCTCGCAAACCTCTATTTTACGTCTTCTTTCGTCTACAAAACACAGATAGCTTTACTGCCTAGGGAGGTTTATCTGACTAACGTTGGCAGCTAAGAAAAGCAGTATGCAGAGCCTCCTAGTACGGAGGAAATGCTTGAGTTCCAGTACTCATCTGGTACTGGTGTATCAAAATGGTGTAAAATACTGAGTAAGAAATCCTAATATCCCATGTAAAAATGGAATGGAATAGAATTATAATAATAAATTTTTACTTTTATTTGGAAATGCACATGGAATGAAAGCAGTATTTGTATTTGTCAAAAGTATATTTAATTATTAAATATTATAATGAGATTGAAAGTTAAATAAGTAATTTTAATTAATGATTATTAAAGAGATTGAAATGGAATTATGATTTTGTCATATAAAAGACAAAATTGAATTTTCTCTACAATTGCGATTTTAACTTTTAAAAGCACACCTAAATATAGAAAACAGAACAAAATCTAAAATCATGATTTCATTTTAAATTTATTACTGCGTACCAAACACACCTTGAGGGTTTGATAAATTTTTTTATATTATAAAATCTTATTATATAGCTTCTAAAATTTACTCTTCTTATCTTAAATGCGATATCAAAGGAATGTATTGCATTTTAATTAGAAATGACAATTTGTATTATCATTCGTGCTAATTTTTATATATCTTTATCATTTAAGCAACTAGCCTTAGGATTTAGCCTTTTCTTATTTGCCGAAATCACCCTTTTATAATATTATTTTTTTATGTCATTTACTAATTGTAATTTTACAATGTATTCTCTTATGTTATTTCATCGAGGTTATAAAATGTCAATTGCTTAATTCACCATTTATACTAAAAATGGATACTTCTATATATTGCATTATTTTGCTTTTGTCACCTTTATTATTATTGTGTTTACGGTGTCATTATTATTACTAATTATAACAATAATTATATTTATTTGCTTTAAATTTAGTATCTTAAATATTATATTTATCCTTCCTCTTTTTTCTATCTTATTTGCAATGAGATTTCTACCGTTTTAAATTGTTTCAAGAATGATATTAGATAGCAAGTCTTCATTTTCGAAATCCCCAATTCAGCTTCAATCACGTTCATTCTTCAATCAAATGCAACCACTATGCAATCGATGCAAAGTCCACTACATTGACGATGGAATTGATCAACGGCCTTTTCCTTTTTTTTTTTTTTTCTAGGTTATGGTAATTTTCTTTTCCTTTAAACATCTTTAATAGCAATTGGTTTAAGGTTGCCAATACGAGAATAGGCACAATCTTCTACTTTTGAAATCTCCAATTTAGCTCCAACCTATGAGCCATTCGATTGAATGTAATCTCTATATCCATTTGGAAGGAAAGCATATATAATAGATAAATATGATTATACTGTGTGTGTTTTCCAATGTAAAAGTGCTTTTAAAATTTATAAATTGTTAGTATTTCTAAATTCATTTGTTAAGATGTTGAATAAGTAAAATTTTCTATTTTTTGCATTCTTTTATAAAATATATAATTAATATTGAAGTTTATGAAAAAAAAACATTTTAAATTTTTTTAATTAATATTGGATATATGAAAAAAAAAAGAGATTTAATAGGTTATGCTTATTCATGTTTCTTTTTCATTACTTTTGCAAACATATGGCAAATTCTAGAACAAAGAAAATAAATTATGATTACCATTATCGTCTTATTTTGAGTCAAAAAACCACTCTCTAACATTTTTTCCCACGATATGATCACAAGGCTCCAAGATCACTTAAGGATAAGCATATTGAGACTTGGAGGCATTTAGATGTCAAGTTTATATATTCCTTTTTTAATGTAGGAGAAAAATAACATCTTTAATAGTCTACCTCTCGGTGGGATGAACTTGAGAATTGTCACATAAAAGACAGGTGGTTCACGAAGGCTATGAACACAGAATCCAGGAACTTCATATGTCAAATGTACATTTCCTTATAATTGAATGATTTTATTTTCTTCAATTCTCATTTCTTCTTTTATGGATTACTATTTGTAATTTTTCATTATTAAATTTCTGACTATGATGAGGAATTTCATGCTAGGAAATCGTAATTTTATTTCATGTTTAGCTATTTTATTTTCCATGTTTCAATTTGAATGTAATTAATTATACTATCATTTGATGTCTTATATATTCACGTGCATTGTATGGATGCCATCCGTTAGTATAATTCCCCATTTTGGTGTCTTAAATGTTTTATAACAAATAAAATATTAATTAAATAATTAAGTGCTCCATCAACTTCTATTTGCAATTAGATTGCACCTCTTTCATAATGTAAAACTAAATAATCTCTTCCTTAAAAGAAAAAAATATTTAGCCTTCTTGTATTAGATAAAAGGAGCAATAGAAAATCTAGCTTTCCGCTTGAAAAAGATATAACTTTTTAACTTCTAACAATTACCCCTTCTTTCTCTCTCACACCTCTAGCAATGATATAGTACGATGTTTGTTTAATCTTTTAGATGACTTCAAGTTAGCTTCCACCTATGAAGAACACACATAATGAGTCAAATTTTACCAACTCAATTTTGACATCCTTGCAAGAATATAGTTATAACATGTAGAATTTGTGTTAGTGAAGACGATATATGCAAACCATGAGGAGTATTATTGGAAATTTTAGTAGTAATTTTGGTTGGTTAGCGTAATATATAAAATAGGTATGAATTATGGTAACTTTACTCGATCCGATAAATTTATTTGACTATTTTTTAGCACCTTATAATTTCATCTATTTGTAGCTATTTATGATCCAAAAATTAATCCACTACTTGGTATATAATTTACATTCCCAATGTATGTTTACATGAGGGATTCTTTTGTAGTCGCGTAACAATTTAATTAATTAAAATATTCTTATTATTTTATAGGTATATGACACGTTCTCCAATTAAGTAGATGCAGTATGACTATAATTAGTGTTACAATCTTATATTGTATTAAGAAAGATAAATAGTTATAGAGCTATGTGTTGTCAATTTTTTTCAAAAACTTTTATGTTTTTTACTTTTTTACTCTTGCATATAATTAACTAGGAATTATTTCATAATTAGTATTCCACTTTTGATTTTTAAATTTTGTACAGGTATCATAAATGCGTTGTACACTAGTATAAATATACGAGAGTTAACATAATAAAGACGTGAAGAGTACATGGTCAATTAACACACGTCTGAGCCGACGATTCATGTCTTGGCCAGCAAG